>JAODTK010005558.1:0-472854 GCA_026419785.1 Sclerodactyla briareus
AACAAAGAGAGGGGGACTAGTGGGTTGCAGGAACCAGTTTTTTGAGAACTTCAGAATATTACAAGTATTGGCACAGCTGAAAGGTGTAAGAAATTCTAATCATACTATATTACCCTATTTTGTTTGCATCCAGGATTGTGTCAAATGTTTTTTGCTGGATATCTCATATCTATTCTCATATCTTGGAGTAATTTGGGGCCCTAAAATATGAAGACCAGATTCATCAGCCTTTTTGTAGGTTGTAGATCTATCAGAATGTAATATAATCGTACCGGTTTCAGAACCATGATTGTTCTTTCAAGAGTTTCCCAGGCATTTTTTACAACCTGCAGGCAGATTGGATGAATTCCTGCTCCGAAACTGTCCCCGACCGACGACGTGAGTGGATGTTCAAACTTGCATTTGGACTGTGGAGTAACTGGTATTTGGGGGTGTTATTCCTACCGTGACGCTACGCTTTCACTCATATAACACCACAGCTGCCTGTACCTTTTCAATACACGGCAGCATAAATTTAATTGTTTTGCAATAACAGCTTCAGAGGTAATCATGAGTTACAAATTGGCAACAGCCAGCCGTCCCGCGAAACGATATATGGATGTCATTCATTGAGATACACATATGTGATAGCTGGGTGTGCACACAGATCCAATCTGCTGTCGCCAGGCTATGATCAAAAAAAAACATAACAGTAAATTTGGCAATTTTGAATGAACAAAGGAACATGCGGCATTTGTGTGTTTATACGAGAGCAAGGAAGGATCCCACTTTGAGGCAGCCAAGCTGGGACCACCAAATTCCTTCCAACATGTACACCTAGAATTTAGCATCTTCCACTTTATACAATATAGGGTTTCCAAACCCCTTTAACAATTGAAGCTCCTATGTGGAGTTACTGCATTAACCCTTAAACTTGTATTACTGCATTACTGAGTTTGTAGTTTGCCTGCAGTCGGCTATTAAATCAACAGGCAGCATAAATGTGATATATTGTTTTGCAAAATTGGTGAATTTTTATAGTGGCTGACTACATCACGGGTAAACCCTGAACCTGTGATACTGATTGTAGTTTTGACTGTTTCCTGTGTACTTGCTGCAGACGGCTACTGAATCAACAGTGCAGCCATAAATGTATTGTTTGCAAAACATCGGTGAATGTTTTGTAGTGACTGACTAACATCACTGACTACCCCTAGACAGCTGTATTAGTTTGTACTCTGACTGTATCCTGTCTGTAACCGCAGCAACCTCTTTTTGAGGTGAGCAATTCTGTCGTTCGATTTTGTAAGGTAGGGACTGGAACATAGTCCCTACCAACACTGCTGAGAACTGCTCCTGTTACTGTTTATCTTGCATCATTGCTGCACCTTTGCGCAGCCACTGCAGCAAACCTGCGCATGTATGCCCACCACTGTCATGTCGATGGACTTAACCTCGACGAGGGCCGATACAGATGCAGATGATTATAATGGTCATCAGGTTTTTCTGTAGGAACCTTTTCAGGCTATCTGCACATCCCTGGAAAGAGAAAAATAATCAGTTCATCTACTATATCCTGGTGGGGGCTGTGTCAGGGTAGGGGGAGGGGTTTGATCAGTGGTATGGGGGAGGACTTTAGTGGTGTGGGGGAGATGGTTTTGTGGGGAACATTATTATATTATTATTATTGTACTGTTCTGTTATTGCATTATTATTATTATCATTAATATATTCGCATAAATTATGCAAACTATAATGACTTACTTAGCATATTTTTATGCTGAAAATACAATCAGTTCATCTACCTTATATTTAACATCTATTGCCAAACCGATTCACCATAGCATCTCTGGTCCGTCCGTTATCTTGCTAACGACCTTAAACAATAAATAACAAAATGGGCATAATTACCGAATCACTTAATTAGTGACTTTTTTCTCATATCTAATCAGATCGTGCTCACCAACCCGGTACTACATACAAAATCTCTCAAAATCTGTCTTATTATTATTATGATGGTCATCAGGTTGTTCTGCAGGAAACTTTTTAGGCTATCCGCCTATCTCTGGAAGAAATAATCATTCATCTACTATACCCTGGTGGGGGTTTTTGGTCGAGGTAGGGGGGGTTAGGTCAGGTACTCTCTACTGGACTGCAAACAAGGCGTCGCCCCCCAGTGTCTCGCCTGGTTGCGCGATCGTGATTTCTTCTTTTAGTCCCATGCAACAATTACAAGGCAATTCCATATGTTGCTTTCATATCCAATACCTCTTAAATCTTTCACCATCATTGCCATCATTGACTACACCCTACTGTACCCTCCCATTATAAACCAATACTTAATAGTTAATAGTTTCCTTCAGAATTACGTATTGTCGCAAACAATGTAAATGGACCTAAATCTAATAAAGTTTATCCTATATATCATCGAAGAGTATGCCCTTATACATCTACTACTATCCTCCACTCCCTAGGAGTTCCCCCACACCTCTCACATCCCCTGTCTAGAGTGGAATAAGCCATCTATAGCTTCCCTGGCAATTCATGGAGGCCCTACTGGCTGAAGCTATGACTATAAATGATACAGGAGTTACCCTCCCTCCCCCATTCACACACCAGAGCTACTGCAGGTAGCCTGACCCCATTCATTCTTGAATATGGTGCCTGGGAGTAAGTAAACAAAGACTGAGTGTTTCCACTTATATGGTCTGTAGGGGCCCAGAAAGGTTATGACAGGCTGATGTTGAACTCAAGGTAAAAAGGCGGTTTTGACAATGGATGAAATCTGTGTCTGTCACAGATGGGAATACTAGTTAGGATGAATGGAAATTACATGCACGAGGGGTTGAAATGAGTAAAAACATTTTGTTATTGAAGCATGGCTCTAATACCTAGTGATTCGCATCATGATGGTGAGATAGGGTGCCCAAGACTAAACCATTCTTAAAAAGGTAGCGAACAGTCTCTGGAGCTGTTGCAGTAAAATGTTATTATTTGACCGTTTGTGGTCCATAAGTGACCTTGAAGACCTTTGATGCCATAACGGTGTTATGAAAAATGTTTACCCTTGATCATATGGCAGCATGTCCGAACTTTCAGTTATAAACACACAGTCACTAAAATTGATTGCAGAAATGTTAATCTTTGGCAGTTTCTTGACCTCGAAGACCTTTGATGACATGACGTTTTTTGAAAAATGCTTGCCTCAATGTGACGCACCAAGCCCAAAAGCTTATGTATTCAGGTACACCCACCCGAGTCCTATCCAAAGGTATTAAAATCAACCTTCAGCCCCTTGTAACTTTAATACCAGGTGTCAGATGAAGCGGGGAGTTGGTTTCGTCTAGCAGCAGCAGATAGAGAACCTATCACATATCCAAAAATCGAGTTTTTATTTCTTTGGCTGTAACTCCTAATAAGCACATTTTCTTACAACTTGACCTTGAACTTTGGACCTTGTCTATAGATGTTGTTTGATTTCTGAACCCAAAAATTACATGACAAATCTCTACGAGCACCCTAGCTGCATTCATTCAATTGTACTGGCCATTCAACAAAATTCAAAAAATTGTGTAATATGCAATTATCAAAATTAAAGGACCCTTAAGGACCTTTACACTGTTGTTAAATTATCGGGATCAAAGGTGTACCATCTCCCCAAGTTTCATGAGAATCAAATGAACAAGCCTAAGTTATGCGAAAAAGCTATTAAATTAACTTTGACCTCTTGTAAATACCAAAGTATGCGTCCGGATCGAAGCGGGGGTGGGAGTTGGGTTTTCCTCCATGAAGCACACAAAGACTATCAATATCCAAAAATCGAGTTTTTATTTTTTGGCCTGTTAAACTCCTAAAATAAGCACATTTTCTTACAACTGGACCTTTGAAATTTTGACCTTGTCTATAGAGGTTGTTTGATTATGAACCCAAAAATTCCCATTGACAATATCTCTACGAGCACCCTAGCTGCATTCTTCCAATGTTACTGGCCATTCAACAAAATTCAAAAATTGGTAATTGATGCAAATTATTCACATTAAATGACTTTAAGTGACCTTTTACACTGTTGGTAAATTTATCGGGATCAAAGGTGTACATCTCCACCAAAAAAAAAAACAAAACAATGTTTCATGAGGATTCACAATGAACAGCATAATGTTATTGCGGAAAAAGCGATTAAATTAAACTTTGACCTCTGTAACTACCAAAGTATGCGTCCGATCGAAGCGGGGATGGTTTCCTCCATTGAAGCACACAAAGGTCATCCATATCCCAAAAAAAACCAGTGTTTTTTTTGTGGCCGTAACTCCTAATAAGCACATTTATTTCAAGACTCAACCTTTAAAGACATGACCACCCGACAGAGGTCAAATGAGCGTCAGAGGGCACAACATGCAGGTCAACAATTATAAAAAGGTGAACCTACAGCCTTCACAGTAGTCAATTTTCCGATTATGGCCAGAAAACAGTTTGACCCCTAAGTGAACTTGAATGACCTTTAATGACATGCAGGTTTTTATAAAAATTTTAACTCTCATGGAACATCACTCCTAGGAGCAGTACATTTGAGAACATGACAGGCTAGTGCCAAAAAGTCTATTAATCAGTTTTTTACCCCTACGTGACCTTGATGACCTTCAAGGACATGGACGGTTTTTATAAAATTGTACTCTCCATGTGATGCATCCACTCCTAGAAGCTATTGCATTCCAATGACACGCCTAATGTTATTCAAAAAAGCTATTAAATTAAACTTGACCCTTGTAACTACCAAGTATGCGTCCGATCCACGCGGGAGTTGGTTTCCTCATGGAAGCCACACCAAAGGTCTTCACATATCAAAAATAACCAGTTTCTATTTTTTTTGCCCGTGGGGGGGAAACTCCTTAAAGAAGCACATTTATACAGGACTCAACCTAACCACATGACCACCCGACAGAGTCAAATTGAGGTCAGAGGTCCACACAGTGCAGGTCAAACAATTAGATGATAATAGTGAACCTTCCGCCTTCACAAATATTCCAATTACTCCGATTATGGCCAGAAAACAGTTTTTGACCCTAAAGTGACTTGAATGACTTTAATGACATGGCAGCTATTATGAAAAATTGTAATCTCCAGGTGATACATCCACTCCTAGGAGAATGTTGCATTCTGATGAACATGCCAGTGCTAGTTGCCAAAAAGTACTAAATTCAGGTTGCCCTAGTGGACCTTTGATGACCTTCAATGAATGGCGGTTTTTATAAAAATTGTTACTCTCCATGTGATGCATCCACTCCTAGAAGCATATGGCATTCCAATGAACACGCCTAATGTTATTGCGGAAAAAAGCTTTAATAAACTTTGGACCTTTGTTATAATACCAAAGTATGCGTTCCGATTGAAGCGGGAGTTGGTTTCCTCATGAAGCACACAAAGGTCTATCACATAGCCAAAAATAACCAGTTTTTTTTTTTTGGCCCGTAACTCCGTAAATAAGCACATTTATTCAAGACTCAAAAACCTTTAACCACATGACCACCGACAGAGGTTCCAAATTGAGGTCCACAGGTCACCCACACATGCAGGTCAACAATTTGTCACAAGTGGTGGAACTTCCAGCCTTCACAGATATTCAATTGTCGATTATGGCCAGAAAACAGTTTTTGACCCTAAGTGACCTGAATGACCTTTAATGAATGCAGTTTTTATGAAAATTGTAACTCTCCATGTGATACATCACTTCCTAGGAGCATTTTACATTCTTTTTTTTTGATGAACATGCCAGTGCTATGCCAAAAAGGACTATAATCAGTTTTTTACCCCTACGTACTTTATGACCTTCAATGTTTGTTTTTTGTTTTTTACAGGACGGTTTTTATAAAAATTGTTACTCTCATGTGATGCATCCACTCCTAGTCGCATATTGCATTCCAATGACACGCCAATGTTATTGCGAAAAAGCGGGATATTAAATTAAAACTTTGACCTCTTGTAACTAAAAGTATGCGTACGATCGAAGAGGGAGTTGGTTTCCTCCATGAAGCACACAAAGGTCTATCACTATCCAAAAATAACCAGTTTCTATTTTTTTTGCCGTACTCCTTCAATAGCACATTATTCAGAATTCAACCTTTAACCACATGACCACCCGACCGGAGGTCAAATTGAAGTCAGAGGGCCACCCTGCAGGTCAAACAACTGATCATAGTGAACCTTCAGCCTTCACAAATATTGCAATTCTCGATATGGGCCAGACAACAGTTTTTGACCTTCAAGTGACCTGAATGACCGTTATGACATGGCCAGTTTTATGAAAATTGTAACTCCCATGTGAGACATCCACTCATCGGAGATTTTGCATTCTGATGAACATGCCCAGTGCGATCGCCAAAAAGTACTAAGTCAGTTTTTACCCATAAGTGACCTTTGATGACCTTCAATGACATGGCGGTTTTTATAAAAATTGTTACTCTCCCATGGATGCATCCACTCCTAAGAGCATATTGCATTCCAATGAACACGCCTAATGTATTGCAAAAAAGCTATTAAATTGAACTTTTGACCCCTTGTAAACTACCAAAGTATGAGTCCAATCGAAGCGGGAAGTTGTCTCCTCCATAAAGCACACAAAGGTCTTCACATATCCAAAAATAACCAGTTCTATTTTTTGTGCCTGTACCTCCTTAAATAAGCACATTTATTAAGACTCCAACCTTTAAACACATGACCACCCGACAGAGGTCGAATTGAGGTCACAGGTCACACACATGCAGGTCAACAATTAATCACAATGTGAACCTTCCAGCCTTCACAAGACGTCAATTCTCCGATAGCAGAAAAAACAGTTTTTGACCCCTAAGTGGGACCCTTGAATGACAGATTAGTAACTTACATGACCTCTGGGGCTCTGGTCCATACGTTAAAATTCATTGAGCGCTATAGAGAAACCATCCACCAAGTTCGTCAAAAATCCAACAAACGCAAAAAGATCGCAGAAATTATGCAAATTAGAAATACGCAATTAGCATATATATCCAGGAATCTGATCAATTCCCCATGTACTCTTCATAGTGTTATATACCCTGACGCATCACCAAGCATCTACCGATCAAGAGATATCTGTACCAAGCTTCCGGGCCCAATTTCATTGAATATGCGGAATTTATGCAAATGAGAATGGTCTTTTGCGGCCGAAAAGGGATGACATCGGCAACTCTTCACCGCGCAACCTCCACAAGAAGGTCCCAGCAGGATGGCTTCCACGGTTTCAGAGATATCTAACGGCACATACGGACAGACAGACAGCCGACAGACCACACACAAACAAAGTGATCACTATGAATCTCCTTGAACAAAGTTCAGGCGAGACAAAAAAAAGAAGTGTTGTGTTAAAACTTGTTATTAGTCATTTAGGTCATGGAGGGGGGGGGTGGTTCTGACCTCATATCCCCCCCCCCCCCCCCCCATGGGTATGCCACTGGTCCATTCAGACAGTCGATCACATCATAAACCTAATCTGTTTGGCATGGTAGAATAAATCGCTGTCGTAATGAAATTGGTACTTTGTAGTTATTTCATCACTCACATCTTCCGTCAGTTTTCCTCGGATCTCCACAACATCGGGAAAGGTAGGGGTTCCAAGCACTGCGATGGCAGGCCGAGTCATAGCGGCATGTAAAATAATGATGTTATCTCTGGATGCTTGAGAGCAGACCTCGGAACTTTACATGACCATACCTAAATAGTGACTTTTGCTGCCAAAGCTAATCAGAGGGTTCACCCAACCCCGAGGGCAATTGACCTAAATGCCACTGCTAATCTTGAACGGCCGTCCACATTCATCCATTGATATGTACCACATTTCATTCAAATATTTCTTTTTTGTTTTTGTTTGAATCATGAAGACAGACAAGCAGAGAGACAGAAATTGGGTAGGCAGTAATGATGACCCAGTTCTGACCCAGCATATGAAACATGGGGTTTCTCTTAATCAGTTAGTGATCGAAGACAGGCGACAGACAGGCAGACAGACAGAAGACAGACAGACGTGTGATACAGTACCACTCGACGATTAGGTTCATTGAGAATTTTTACCATTTGATAACTATCATTCATGCACATTTTTTTTTTTTGACACTTTAGATGGACTCACGTATTTTAACTACGGGAATCTCCGGTATGTTTCGGTCGTGTGAGTTAGAGAGATCTAGTGGAACTACAATCCGTTATCAAAAAAGTGGACAACGAAGCATTCGCAACAGCCTCCCATCTCTTCATTCACTGGTATCAAGAGCATCCACTGAAGAATGGTGGATGTATTTGAGGTTCCTTATGTCAGGCAATAGAGTTATGCTTTTAAAAATTTCGTAGGTTTATGAAAGTTATACACTTCCGCTGTGAAGATCTTCAATGCACACCATAGTCCTTAACGGCGTTGCAGTGCGCTCTGTTTAATTTGTACGGACACATCATTCGTGGCATTTTATTGTTACATATTACCATAGGCACAGTTCCAAGCAGTAGTTATTGTGCTCACTCTTTCCTCATCCATTATTTCATGTTCGATATTCATATTAGGATTTATCTCGCCGATTGTACTTACGTCTCATTCTATTTTCTTGTATTCCCTATTTGTGAGAGCTGGGGTCTGCACACTCTAGCAACTCTGTCATTAGTGAATTATTTGTTTATCTCAATCAACTACCATATTTCTAATGAAGATGACTTGGTGAAATAGAGCCAATAACCTGTCAGCAGAACCACGCCCAAAGGGGTGTAAATGTTGTAGAAATCAGCTACTCACAATGCAGAATTATAGCGTGCACATAGAGTAAGAGACCTATCTGCCCATCCTCCCCCACCCCCAGTACTTCTAGGGAAAGGAAGGGAACACCCTCGGCACGGTCCCACCACTCCAGCCGGCAGGGGACCCAAAAGTTCTGGCATCACAAAACTTACGTCAGTGTAGATTGGTGCTGCCTCTCCGGGTAATTCTGGTATATCAAAATTGTCACAAACCTCAGATTGCAACAGGATGGAGGGACCGCATTCCTGTAGCATTGGAGTATACGCCAAACCAATCTGTGTACGTTAGTACGTACAGACATTTGAGCTGTAAGGAGAAGAGAGAAAGAATGCTAGGCGACGTTATCATCCATCTCAGAACATGGTCTGTATGGAGAGAGAAATGAGGGGGAAAATTGTACATAGTTCAAAGAGTCTGCTCATAGTTTTTGTTTTTACCCCGTTCATGCCACAATGATATGGTTCTACATCAGGAAGACTATGCCTCGCAACGAGCCAGGCGCTATAGTCGACAGCCATTCTGTGGATATTTGTGAGTGTTGAAGTACCCCCTTATCATGGCTACCGTTCGGATGGATTGCAAAACAGGAGCCCAAGGGCACTGTGGTTCTTTGCCTATGCTTTTCAGGAGGTGAGAATGTGGCTCAAAGAGAAAATAAACCCAAATAGCGTATGTACACGTCCACATGCCTACTGTGCGAATAAGCTTTGTTTTCCTCTTCAAATGATCACATAATTTTTTCCCAAGATGTTTGTGGTAATTAGTGTGTGCACCCTAATATCATTTTTCGCACACGTACGTTCAACATCGAACTGCTATTGTTCCCTCATGACCTTTGACACAATATCATTATCATCTCATTAAACTGTAACCATGAATAAACCAACTTATTCAATACACACTGAAACACTCCTCTCTAGTTCACTATGGCCAATCTACGGCAAATTATGAATGTGAATGAATGCAAGTAAGAGGCACCTGATTGTTGATAATGACTCCCACATTTAGTGTTAGTGCGCCCTCACTGGCCAAACTTGCACCTGGAGCATTTCAGGTAAAGATACTCCTCTCCTCTCCTACACTAGTTACAGTCTGCAGCTTTTTTTTTTTTCAGGTGGGACGATTGTTGAAAGCCTGACCTCACATAAGAACAACTTTGTATGGCACTAAAACTATTGCTATAGCTTCACCAACAGCTTGAAATAATAGTCATACTTCCTAAATTTATGTCTTGCCATATATTAACATTTCCCAAGTTGGAGGCCTAAAATTTTTATCTCATCTACTGCTGTACCAGTTACCTCCTGTCTTTTCTCTTATCCTCTTCTCTTGGCGCTCCAGAACCTTTGTATTTTGAATCTCATCAAATGTTCATATTATTATTCTTATTATTATGATCATTTTCCCTTTCATTCTCAAGTTCAGACTTACAATTTTCTTGCTCAATTCCACGCCAGTCCTCTTTTGTTTGTCGTTTCCTCTGTTCTTCCTTTTGTTGTATCAACAACCTTTGTTTTGCGCCATATCAAATGTTAATAATATTTTTCCTTTGTTGAGTTGTTGAGACTTAAAACAAATAAAAAATGCTCATTTTGTGACAGTCACCCTCTGTTGTTCTCTCGTCATTCCTTCCTTTGAACACATCAAAACATGTGGTTTTTTCCACCTTATTTCTTGTTCATATATTTATTCTTTCTTTCATTTGGAAAAGTACCGGTAAGTTTGTATTATTGCCTCTTGTAATTTCTAGAATTCTGACATAGAAATACTATTCTGTCACTCAAGTATCCACTCATGTTATTATTCATTAGCCAGTGCTGGACTGCTGGTGTTTTCTGACCCCTTACTGTTATTCGGATTACGGAGTTTGGTTTGCCAATGACGATGGTCATGGGACTTGGGACTAGCCCAATCAGAATGGAGTAATCCATCACGACACAGAAGGGGTTATAATAAATTACATTTTGGATAAGAGCCTGGGCGGTTTCTTGGACGGTAATTCACTGTAGAGTTCAACACCAGTGAGCCGAGAACAACTGAGACACGGTCAGATTTCGACCACAACTGCAGACTTAGTAATGTAGATGTGACTCTTTGTAGTTTCCATTTTCTATTGAATAATGGAGGCAGAACCCTCCAGGGGTAGTCTGAATTATGATAGTAATGTGAATTGGAGCTTTGGAGTTCCTATTCATTACAATGGAGGCTAAACACTCAAAATTTCAACTGATCCAAAGGGGCAGTCCTGAATTATGATAGTAATGTAAATCAAAGTTTCTATTTTATAACGTAATGGAGGCTTACCCTCAGAACAGACATTTCAACGATTATAGGTGGTGCCTTGTAATATACGAACTGTAAATTTGACTCTTTGTATCCTCTATTTATACATAATTAGGGGGGGGGGTGGGGGGAAATCCTCAGTGATAGTCAATGTAGAACATGTCATTCTGAAGACCCTGTAACAAACAAACTATATATGGGATCGAACAATCGCCATGAAGTCTCACGATCGAATCGAGAGACCACATCCGTTTCATGTAAATCAGACACACTTTACACACTGAAAACTTCCATTACATGGGACAAACCTTTGAATTTGCCTGAATTAATTTCATTAAGTGACCTTCAGGGTCCTCGACAATGCTTTTTAAATTTTTTGTGACTGATGGTAGACTAATCCTATCAATGTGAAATTTTCACAAAACTTGGATTGAAAAATTCTGCAAATTAGAATACTCAATTAGCATATACTATGCTTGACATCTGATCAGTTTTCAGGACACTTCATAAATATGAGATATCTTGTACACAAGCTTTGGGTGGTGATTCCAAATTAATATGCACATTTTGCAAATTAGTATGGTCATTCGGGCATCAAAATACTGCTGCATGAAAACACTTGCCATTTCAACTCCACTCCACACAAAATTTCAGCATGAGGCCAGTCACAATGAGGAGATATTGCTGCACGAACATACAGGGGGACAGACAGACACTCAACAAATTGACCAATACATCTTTTCTTGAACGCGAAGTTCAGTAAGGCGAAAACTTGAAAGGGTTGTTCAAGATATTGAAAATATCTCATCACTTCCATTGGATTCTTATGGCCCATCTTCCCATTACGAGGGCGCAAAGTTGCAGCATTTCCCGTGTGCAATTATACAATCTTCCTAAACTCATCCAAAAGTAAATTCCCAACACTCAACATGGTAAACGTGCTAGAATCTCCAGGTGTGGTGTATGGAAATCTGTCGTTTTCACCAGTGCTAATTAAAGGTAATCTATTACATGACCATTGCACTTTAATGCTTGCTATTACACAAACAATTATGCTGAACAATATTAACAGCTGTGCCTGTTGATTACCACCAGTGTGCAGTACATCATGTGAATACAAGAATTTGAGAGAAACTTCTGTTCTCATTCTACAAAGAGAGGAGGGTGGGGAGGTGGGGAGGGGGGGGGGAAAGTGAAGGGGGGGGGAGGTTAGCATGCTACATATCTAGACAAGTGCACCCTGTGGTATACTTTGAGGTGTCCAAACTCAGCTCTGGGCTTCTGAGGTTCTTACTGAGGGAGGTGACAACCTGGGAAGCAAATATGCACTCTGCAAAACCACTAGGCCCTTACCCCTTTCTGCATATCATCAACATGCTTCTTTTGCTGGCGTTGGGGGCCGTCGGGTACTTCTCGAGCTCCTCCATCATGTTCGTGTCGATTCCGCTTTTGATGTCGTCCTTGAGGACGAAGGCCGCGATGCCGGCAGCAATCTCGACCAATAGAGACAGAGATGATGACTGCAAACTGAGGAACAAAGAACAGTCAAAGAGCTTATAATTTGTTCCATTTTGCTTGCGTTCACCAGAATCATGACCTCACCCACCGATTAATCCACTATTAATCTTGTCCTGAGTGATCAAAGTGTTTTCATATTTTTTTTTTCTGACTGTATGAAGTGTATGGCATTCCAACGATATGGAGAGCAATGTGGGGCACCAGTCTTATCCAGGTCCCCATTTCAGCACCTGGGTGGAAAGCAACACAGAAAATCTGATAAATCTTCCCCAACAACAGTCGAGAGCTGAGCTAATCTAATCTCACCCCTCCCTTCTTCCACGTCTACTGCCTCTTATATACTCACCATGAAGAGCATGCAGTAGTCTCCCTCATGGCCCCACAGCACCCAAAGACCCAGTCAGGCATATGAAGGCCCCCACACATATAATACCATCAATGACGGCCAGTCCCCTGCTTTCCCCGTGTACTCCTCATAGTAGCTGAAGTTGGCCAGCGACAAACTGCACCCGATGATAATGATGGCGCCGCATACATTAAGAAAGGAAATAAAGAATGAAAAGAGCTGGATTATCATCATTACGTACCTCCTCCAAGGAACAAGAGAGCCTCAAGAGGGGGGGGGGTACTATTAGATGCTGCTACCAACAATGGTAGATGTTCCCTAATGGGGAAGATTTCAACAAGGTGTTGAATGGAACAACCACACATAGTTCAATGCAGTATCACGTCCTCCCATCTGGTCACCTTTCATTTAAAGGCAGGAATAGACCTTTAGGCCCTTCATAGTTGCAAGAACACATGCCTACACCATGAAATTTACTACTTCCAGCTTGCTTTATATGGTTGTGTTGTTGACAGACGGGCAGACAAACAGAATGAACACACAGACAGACAGATAGATAGATAGATTTCTGGACGAATGAAAGTATGGATGGATAGACGGATGGACGGAAGGACAGACAGACATATAGAAGTGTGCCTTTGTGCCTAATGAGTTAGGCAAATATTTCAAAGGATGTACCCTACCCCTGCATCGAACCATCGAAGAACCATTATATGCAATGACCTCGTTAATATTATCTGTGGAAAATTCCAGGCCTTATCTACATAACCAATCGCAGTACCATGAAGTAAGGTATAATAATTACGACACTGACGCACCTCTGCGTTCATTTTGATTGGCCAATGGTGGGAGTTCAGGGCACCCCTGAGCATGATGCAGTTGCAGATGCATAACTCGCCCTTCCTGGGGGATGGAGGGTGCATCCTGCATCTGAGGGGCATAATAGACACCCACAGTGGATTTTACGATGGCATCATGTGCTGCTCACCACTATAGGCGGGATAGATCCCTCAACAACCACCTACTTATGTGCCTTTCAGCCATGCCTGGCAATATGACACCCATCTGCCATGTGTTTACGATACCATCCGATGTGCTATTGATTCCGGCTTGTTCGTGACAGCGCCACACGACGGCGTGTACTGTGGGTGTAGACAGATGGCCTTCTCACACTCGGTCGGCAGTGAAGCAACGATATGCCATACAGCACCTGATGTACACCCATCGACAGCCAGGAATACTCTGTCATCAGTGTGGGAGTCATTAGTGGAACTGGAGATATAGCTAATAACTTAACAACAAAACATGTTGTCCTATATTTGGAATGTAGGAAAACAACACGAGAGCATGTTGTTCTATATTTAGAATGCTTGAGGAAAACAACACAAACAATGTTGTCCCATATTTAGGGTGTCATAGGAAAACAATGCAAAAACAATGTTGACCCGTACAGTATGTGCAGTGCCTTAGGGAAAAACAACACATCTATTTATCACTCAAGCGGCCTCTTATGGGAAAAACCTTAAGCCATAATATTCAATCATCGAGAGACACATGGCGGCCCAAAGAAGGGAAGCTGTGCTGTGTGAAAATACACAACACATATCCTCTTTCCGCTGAGGTTTTGTTCATTCAGCCTCCCACCCAAAAAAAACAAAAAAAAAAAAAAAAAAAAAAAAAAAAAAAAAAAAAAAAAAAAAAAAAAAAAAATATTTGGATGACAAAGGCGGCCACCTCGGGTTAGCAGTAGGAGGCATACTGCACCATGTTAGCAATAAAAGTAAATGCAGTATGTGCAATAAATGGGATCTATGTTTAATCGTCTGGTGAGAGACACGTACTGCCCCAAGAAAGGAAGTAGTGCTGTGGAAAATACCAAAGTCACAGGGACATCCAACAACGTGGAGAGAGGGGGTGAAGGAGAGAGGGGAAAGGGGGGGAGAGAGGGGGGAAAGAGGGGGGAGAGGGTGAAAGGGAGGGGGAAAACATCTAAGGCATATTATATCACATGGAACCCACAGGGTTTGGTGGATTAGGTAAATGGCCCCATGTCATGTTTTCATCAGAGAATCCTGGAATGAAGGTCTAAGTTTTGTCAGAATTTTGTTCATCCTTGACCGATAGACAACCAAAAAAAAACCATTAGGTTCTGATCAATCCGATTATATTATATGGGAGGGGTTCCTATAATATGCTTATGTGGATTGAACATCTGGCAATCTTTTTACAGTAGTCGCCAATGGCACAATCCTATCATCCTTCTTATTGAGTCGGATTGCCAGATGTTCAATGGTGTGGGGGTGGTGGTGCAAAGTACAGTATGGGGTAAGTGAAAGTCGTAATGGTTTTTAGACAAGTAGCAACTAGAGCACAATGGTGCTATAGCTCAAAACTAAAAGATGTACCAAAACGAATGTACAGTTATGTGATGAATGTTCAAGATTCATGAGGCCAAGCGGCGTTTCAAACAGGCCTAATTTACCCCTGTAACGACTTCTGACCTCGATTCTTCTATGGCCAAAGATGCCGTAGCAGTCAATATTCCACATGATGGGTCCCAGGGCCCACACTTAAATTCCTGGCACCGGAGTACAGATTAGGCCATCATTTGACGCCCATAGCAATGTGCACCAAAATGTGTAAGAGATACAAGATTGTGCGTATTTCATACAATGGGCTCTGGGGCCCAAAGTTGGCCCTGGACCCAAAATTCCCAAAACACCCAATAGCTTTACCCAAGGACCATTACAAATCAATTGAAGTGGGAGGAGATGCACTACAAGTACACATTGTGTGAAACTTCATAAAAGGGCCCTCGGGCCCAAGGGGGACCTGCCGACAACATTACTGACACCCTTGAGGTACAGCTGTTAGACCATCATCATGACCCAACATGTCAGTTACTGTGCCACCGATATTGAAAGAGGAGAAGCATTTGTATAATTCCACATGATAGGCAACAGGCTCACACCACCCGGCTTGGGTTCTAAATCCCTGGGCACTATGAAGGCACCTCTATTAGACCACCATTAGACGAGACATCGCACGGATGTGTAACAAAATTGTAGGAGATGTTGATTTTGCCTTATTTATATAATGGGCCCAGTGCCCAAACTGGGACAGATCCCACAACTCCTGAACCCCAATGGCCCTCCACATAAGGACCATTACATATACTTTTGAAGAAATCAAAAAAAGGGGAATACCAGGCAAGCAACATGTTTCCCTACTTTTCTGCATCTTTTCAAACCACTTCAATCCGTATTTTGAGCGTCCGAACGACCCCAGCCAAGATCAAAACACCGAGTCAAACTTACCGCTGGCTAATGCGACATAAACACAAGCCTTACTGTGCACAGCTCATCTTAGGGTGACCAGTGAGATTCTCCTCAGTTGTGACGTAAGCAGCGACCCAGACTGTATTTATAAACGAATAACACGATAACAATGTTATACCATTCCAACTATGAACTGTTATTTGATTACGTCAGTTAAAGTTTTACCATGGCCTTGTCGAAACAATCATACTTTGAAATCTGTACTACCCCTTCCCCTTGTAAAATCAACATTTCACCCCCAATTGTCCTGTCGAAAATTCGAAGAAAATGGGGGGACTGGATTTTGTGCCGGCGTAAATCAATCTGACTAAAAACAAGCAGTCAATGATTAAAATGACCACTCAGATTTATGCGCCTTCTACGACGACTGTAATGGGGGACAAAATTGTACAGTGGAATCTCCGCATACACTTAACGTCACTGGGCATCTATTAAATTGGAACTTTGTGGTAAGTCGGGATCGAGCGAGGTTCGAAAAGATTGTTGGCGAATGGGCAATTCATTGCTTCCGCTTCTGGTGATTATTTTCTAATCGGTTATGGCCTACCTTCACAAGAAATGAGTTGGAAACTCCCCACCAGTGTAATTATGCATCCAAATTTGTGCTAAAGTAACAGTATTCTTTGTTTGAAAGAATTATATATGAACTGTGGTGTTCTGCTACTACTGGGGGCTGAGCGCTAACTCTAGTAGGGGGGAGGAACGGCTGTCTAGACCATCTGATGACTACACATCAGCACTGTGCACCAAATTGTTTGTATCCAAGTTGGTCGACATCCATCACAGAATGACAGTTTGGGAGTTCCAAAAGGCAATTGTTGACACACTGTATGATAGAGAGAGGAATAGACAGACAACAGACAAAGGACAGAATTGACATGCCAGATTCCATAGCTCAGCAGCATAGCGGTGGTGCAGCTAATTAATGAATATAGAATTTATTTCATAAAAACTCACTGTAGACTGTATTGGAATTAGCTGGGACTATATATGCAAGACTACATGCGATTTGAATAAGAGGACAAGGCCTGCCCTTTGTTCACTAACTGAAGTCATGGTGATCGAACGATCAAATCTGATAGGGTTCGACAGTACGTATTACCCGGCGCCTTTGCTACAATGATGTAGCTGTTGGTTTGTCTAAATCCTTTAACATAGTAAAGATATACAACAATTGTTGAACCCGAGCATTGCAACCTATGCTGAGAACACAATTAGATGTTTCATAGTTACCAATTCTACGCATCCACCAACAGTGTTCCGAAAAAAATGGTGTCGCAATCGAGAAAAGATTACTACACAATTTTGGATGTGCTAGCAGTTGGTTTGTACAACAAACTATAGACAGCATACAGGTTATCTACAATAAGCAGTTCGGATTGCAGTTACAATGAGATGATTATTCTTGGGTCAAAGGTCATGGCGAGAACGCACAGCAGTGCGAAGAGTGTGCAGAGCGATCTATTTGGGACTCCCCTGCGAAAAAAATGACAATCCGGGCCAACCCAAAACTCTACAGAGTCCCCCCCCCCCAAGTTTATTCATTTCATACATAGCATTTCTATTACTATCTCATTTAAATATTTTAAAACTAAAAAATAAATTTAAACTGCCATGGCATGATTTCGGAACAGTGCCAATGCATTGTAGAGTATTGACTGTAGTATATGCACATGTATATGATAACAACTGCTACCTTTGTAGTGAAAATGTCCAAATATTTACGTGATAATGCTCACCAGCTCAGCAAATTAAGCTTTCGGTGGAAAGGGAAATATTTGAGTGCAAACAAAATTATTCAATCTGTAATGGAGGCAACTTGGCAAACACAATGTGGTTAACCTATAGCTCTAGCTCTGTTCTTATGGACTAGCAGGTGATTTTGATCAATGGCTTTGTATTAGTCTTTAGCCTCTACCTTCATGTGTTCAGCACACACATAACAACATGTATGTGTAGGGCTGCACAATAATATTCGTATACTATATATATATATAATATATATATATATATATATATATATATCTATGCTGGGTGATCTCGCTTTAAATACAGGGGTATTTTGGGATGGAAGATTGTGTGACGACCTATTTATATTGATTGTTTGTAACATGGAGCGAGACGGGGACCGCCAGCTTTTAGGCGTTAGCACAACAACTATTTAATACGTATCCGATGATCTGAAACTTGTAAACATGTGCCCTAGTGGCAGCTCTGAAGAGTTCGAAAGTGGGCATCAACTGCATTGCTGGGGACATGGCTATTTTGAATAATGTACGCAAAATTTTCAAGTTGGTCGGATTGAACGAAATTGGGGGTAGGGACTATAGTGTTCCCAAAAAAATGTGGAGGTAATTTAAAGGTCAACGGGAGAGCAAATTTGCATAATTTATTGGCGATTTCTTCAAACTTTGTCAGATTTAAACCAAACTGGTGGATGGGGCTACATTTGTTCCTGACAAAGTTAAAGGTCATTTTCAAGGCCATCATGGGTTCAAATAATTGCATAATTTATTGTGATTTTTGGAACTTTAATGGATTACAACAAAAAATTGGTGGATTAAGACTTGGATCTTAGGTGCTCACCAAAATATAAGTTTCAGGGGGTGATAGATACTTCTTCCCATGATTGCTCAAAAGGGAAGATAATATACGTGGGCTGGTTTTTACCCGCATACACAATGTCTAGTTCTAGATTAGGGAAATTGGTGATCTCAAAGTGATATAAACCGACCCACCGGACAATAGGATCAGCTGATAGATTGAACAACTTGGTAACCCTAAATACCAAGCATGGGAACCTTGACTTTTGGGTCGTTCAGTTATCAGTGTATTCAGTTCTGGACCTTTGGTTTACGACTTTAGGGTGACACCTATTGACCTGACCTAAAAACAATGGGGGTTGAAGCCAGAATGAGCTTTGTCTTCATAAGGTTTTTAGACGTTGGACCTCAGGGCACAATGGAAGGATGGTTTCTCTAAGACCAAGCAAGGTCCGAACCTTCTAACACCTTTTCTTTGAAGGTTATCATGTTATGAAGTTTTCAGGACTATTATCTTGCGAATTGGACCTCACCCCAAATCTAAGGAACATCTTCCATGACAAACCTCATGCCAATTATCAGACCTCTTACCTTTGTTGAACAGAAGTAATCTGATGTTCACAAGATTTTGACCTTGGGTGCCTCGGCTGGCCTAAAAAAGATAGAGACCTACTCAGGGGCAACTACATAACAGGCCAAGTATGAGCCTGTACATCTTCGTGTTGAACAATTATCATCGGATTACAAAGGTGTCAACAGTCACCACACACAACACATACACACACAGGCAGGCCAGCATCATCGAATAGATTCTGTTCCTGCCTTGACAAGGAACAAAAAATCAGAGTTGCCAGTGCCCACAGTAGCTCACTTTTCTTTTTCTTAGGAGTCCAATTCGGTGTAAAGAATTTTTTCAATAAAAAAGGAAATCTTCTATAAGAGGGGGGCGCCAAACTGCGGGGAACCATTCCAAAATTGGACATGCCTCAAATACTTTTGACTCTATTGTGGAATAATCCTTCCTTGTTTATTAATTCTAACACCAATGGCATGTTCCCTCCACCCTTCCTTCGCCCGTGGGCAACCTCAATAGGGAAAACAGGCGATCGCCAAAAAGTGTCTCGTCTGGTTGTGCAATCGGTGGTTTTTATTATTCACTTACACAATAACCACCTAGTTCATGAACATCATCTCATGTCAACGAACATCAATATTGCACATATAACACATGAAAATTCCTGGAATAACTGACCAATTAGTTCGACTCTTATTACAAAAGAACCTTAATTGTTTTTTTCTTCTTCATGCCCCCCCCCACTCTCTCTCCATAAAATACCCCAAGTTTGAATGAAGTTTTATCGCCTCAGTCAACTCACGTCTTTGACCCAAATCCAAACGATGAAATGGTCAAATCCCTTAGCAGCCCGGCTTCTTGCCTTCAAAGATCATAAATTTCTTCATTATTCATGTCTTTGATTTTCCCAAGCAGCCAGGACATGCCATCAGGCCCTCACCCCCCCCCCCCTGCCGGGTCAGCAAACCACACCCTCCCCACATATACCAAACAACCTATCCACACGTCAGCAGATCAAGTAAGTATTTCCCAAATTATATATTTAGGAACCTTCCACACGCATCCCCAGGTAGGTAGAGAGAGGGGAAAGAAAAATATTACAGTATTGTGTAGGTCGAACAACCTAATCAAATTGGTTGTGGATGACGAGGGTTGCTTGTGTGGGAAGCTAAACAGCAGTAAACTGTCACAGGAGCTATGGTTACTTGTTCCTCTGTTTTTCTAACAGGAGCTATTTTAATGAGGGGGAATTCAATAAATTCATGACACATCAAAGCCATGGAAAAGTTGTAGAGAAAACTGTTAACAGACCATACTTAATGCGTTTGGCGAAAATCTTACCAAGTGGAAATTGGAATAAACATGCAAATTAGACACATACAATGACTCTACTGACCAGCTGACCTTTAAAATGATCAGGATCAAAGGGGATCACATCTACCAAGTTTTGGCGATCAACAAAACTTGCAAAAATGGCCATAAATTATGAAATTTAGAACAGATGAAATGACCTCCAGTGACCGACTTCACTTTTAAATTTTCGGGAAACCATAGTAGACAACATCCATCAAGTTTTCGTGGAAATCCCGACAAACTTGAAAAATTCACATTTAACATAAAATTATGCACATCGACCACTTAATTAGCATATTTAGGCTGAAGAATCTAATCAGATCCTCTACATGTCATTCCAGGGGTCCTACATGCCAAAACTACATCACTGTAGCAGATTATTGGGTCTTGGTAATTTGTTACCAAGCCTTAAACAAGTAAATTACATGATAATGAAATGGAAGCGATTACCCAAACTTATTAATGACTTCGCTGCCCAAAATTAGTTCAGATCTGTACACCCACCTCGGGTGCTACACACAAAATCGGTCGAATTGGCTCACGGTCTGTGTGGAAACATGCCTAACAGAAAAGTGTGACATTACACAAACATTACATGCCAAGTTGACCACTAAGTCTCTTCCTGAGTTTCATTCAGGTGAGACAAACAGTTGAAAAATCTAGGCACTGCCATCCATACCAAACAATAGTTCTCGCCAGACACTTTTTGATGATAGAAAGATTATCCAATTCCCAAGTGTCCTAAGTTCTAGAGTAAGAAAAAATATGCTGGGTTTTATTATTTACATTGCTATATATGTAGCATGAATCAAACATACCTTCTCAATAGGAGCTGCCTGCAGTTGCAAGTGTTACCTGTAGTGGTGTTAGGAACCAGTATACGAACATACTCAGTTTAATTATTACCTAGCCTAATAATAATATACAGGCTTATATAGTGCATTTTCCACAGGATCCAAAACGGCTTCACAGATTAGATATTACCCACGATCATTAGTGACTTGTTTCACACGCCATACTAAATATAAGCCAATTTCTGACTTGTTCGCTCCCGAGTACCATTCCAGTACGTCACTTCGTAGCCACTGGGGGGACTTTCCCAATTAGGCAGCAACATACAGCGCTCACTACTCTTCACAAGTCAACCTCACAAGGTACCCACTATTACACGTGGGTGGCGTGGGACATTCAGGAGACCTGCCTTGTCCAACAGCACTGCGGAGAAGAAGTCCTGGCGGCCACTGGGCTCCGAAACCGCAATCAATTGGTGTTGCAGTCTGGGAGCTCTTATGACGAGCTATCTACCTCCAATGAAAGATATTCATTGATGTGTCACAGTGCTGCCGCAGTGCAGGCCCAATTAAATATAATTCATAAAAATATGGGGACATCCAATTCGCGAGTTATAGCGCATCCCTAGAACGGTGCGAAGAAATAGACGATGAGCAATTTTGTGTACGTGCACAACCCTGCGGAGTTCGATGAGGTGCCGTTCAAGCAAAAAAAGTAACCTGGGTTATTGTAATAAATAGTTTTCCAGGGATCAGCACTGAGCGCTGGGGATACAGTGGCTGCTAACCATGTTGTGCCCATGCTGTAGACACAATGGGCTAGTTCTGATATATTTCTCAATTCTAAATATTTGGCCGGAATAGTGCTGCTACCGCAACAGAGTTCATACAGAGTAACTGACTAGAGCAGTGGGGGGGGGGGGGGGGGGGGTGGGTTCATTTACCAAATTCAGATTGTAGCATTCAAATGCATCCAGGACCAGTAGGTTATTGGAAAAAATACTTAAAGGGGACTATGGTCTCTGAAGTTCCCCAGAGCTACCATGATGATAAAACTAGTGTACACTATATAAAAACAAATACTAATTGATACGGGTTGCAGTCAAGAGGGGTAGTTTATCTGGGAAGAAACGGAAGAACAAGCACGAAGTAGTGGCGTTTTCTTTTGTGGTAAACAAAAAAGACATTCGTAGGTAGATCAGGTGTATCGTCACTTTGGAGTTTCATCCGATACGTGACATAGTAAAAATGGCACCACCCATTAGGTGATAGAGATACATTGCAATTCAAAACTCTGAGTTTTTCTTACCCACGGACGTCAAAACGTTCCAAAATAATAGATTTGCCTCATTTTTGGGGCTTTATCACCTGGAAAGTAAGGGGCTGGGAGGTTGGATGTTCTTGATTATACTAATCAAAGGAATCAAACTCCTCAAAGTTGTGGCAGCACTTCCATGGCCTTTGAGGCGATGAGGTGCTCGTGTGGGGACTTGTAATTCGGCCACAAATTTGCTGCTCCCAAATTGAATGGTCCCGAACGCCCATGGCCTTTTCCTTCGATCCCACCAGGAAACGTTCGGTAGACCCCTTGATCCCAGAGCCATACCAAAGCCAGAGAAGAAAGATTGGGAATAAAAAAATATCATATGTGATATTCGGTAGATCATACTTAGGTTGCACAATGACAACTTTTGCGTCTGTCTCTTTTGTACTCGAATCACACATGTGGATGGGGGCATATTGAGCCTGGCAAGTGCAATTGCCTGCGATTCTGGAGGGTATGAAAATCCAATTTTCTTTCCACGATGCACGCCAACTGATGGTGGGCCTCCCTCAGATGGTCATTTGCATTGGTGTGTCCCCCCCACTTCCAAATGGGTCGACGGCCCCTGAGCTAAACATAACACATAATCACAACAGGTACCTAGCTTGGACTTCCCCCGATCGTCATGCACGAGCATAGCTGAGTTGTTTCACTATGAACATATGGGCATACCTTTAAAACCAAGTCGTAGGGCATTGAACCAACCACGCATGCAAGGTTTTACTCAATATTGACTATGATTGGTGTGTATGTACAAACACAAAAGAAACATAAACATTTAGAAAAACAAAAACACAGTAACTGTTATCAGGAAAGCCTCATGGTGAACCAGCTAAAATGAAAGTCATGTGATTTTCCCAGCTATCTTCAATCCACTTGAGGCTAGGCATTAGGGAGTAGACAGCGAAACTGTTTCTATCAGGATAATATGACGGGTGAAAAAGTCAACAGGGTTATGCAGTTCAAAATAAAAAAGCAAATATACAGTTTCAGCAATCAGCAAGATTGATACTGCTGTGCAGCATTCTTCAGTACCACAGTGGTGACGGAAGAGTTGAACACAAATCATATGTTTGCTATATGATCAGGCCTCGACATGTCGCTCCGGCACCCCCTCGCAAAATGCGAGGTAAAATTATGCCGTGGCGACAGTTTTGCCTGGCGATCGCCAGGAATGCGAGGTGATCCAGCAGCGCTCTAGCGTACCCTTATACTAAAATGCTGTACGATGCTAGCTCACTCACCCAATGACTGTGCACTACTTTAAATATAGTCATGTTCCTAGTTGGAACACTTGCTCTGCAACTGCTGTTATCATTGCACTCTCGCACTGATAATGTACAGTGCACTACACAACAATACGTAGCAGCTACTCATAGACTTCGATCGTACATAGCGACGACATAACTTTCTATCACACACATAAAGTATATGGGAATTCCTACTGAACTCTGCCTTAAAGACTGAATATTCTGTCGATCGTCGATAAAAGTGATACGCAATAGTTTTCGTGGTGGCCTAACAATTCTATGAATGAATGAAATGGATTAATTGGACTAATTGGTTTGGATAAAGGCGGATTATATAGAAGGTTTAGCAATGATGTGGATGGATTTACGGCTAATTGAGATCTGCTTGGTTTCAGTTTTTTGCTTAAAATACTACAGTTTACGTTAGGCTTATTATACTGGTGATTGCACCAGCAAGGAATTTGTGCAGGTCGGACGGCCGTGCGTACGCATGAAAGAATAGAAAGTTTTACATGTATTGGTAGTTGATGATTATTATTGGTTTCTGAAATATTTTTCTCATTTCATGATTCCTCGGTTAGGGTTCCTTGATGAGTCAATTTGGCTCTGAGGCCGTAGCAATCAAATCAAATTCAAATATCAAATCCTAAAAATGGCGTGTGTGTGAAAAAATACAAACCGACGCTTTGGCAGCGAGTCTGCGCGCCGGTGTTTCGGGTGCAGCGTACTCTACGTCAGCCTGGCTGATATTAACGTTAAGCTTATCTGGCACAGGTATCGCAATAATGGTACCCCGCTCGTCAATATTTTTACTTTTGCGGCTGAGAAGAATGAAAACGGAAGCACCAAATAATTTGATAGGAGTTGAATAACTCATCTATAATACAGAAGGTATGTCCGTGATATAATTTCATTGCCTAGGCCTTTCCAGGATGTATTTAGAGTAACATGGGCTGCGATGTCTTTAACATCAAGCTGAGAATATGGAGAGTTGATTTTGCAAATTGGCGAGCCATTTCATGTTACAATCCCATTGGCGCAGTAGTGATTGAATTTTTTTGTCGAGGCCTGTGTTATGAATTTTTTCACAGTTTATTCTATTAAGAGTGAACCCTTGTGATAGTTTATATCAAAACCGTGAAAGATGCATAACGTAGGTATGGACATAGTTATGGACAGCCCTTCCTTGGGCCCAGAGGCACACTCCTCAATTTGTGGGGCCAAGAGAAAGTAGAATGATGTTGATGGAACAGTAGATTCAGGCCACATGTTAAGCTAGCAATCTGCAGGCAGGTATAAATGGGCCATTGGCCATTCAGTTGTATGATTACCAGTGCATGCTTCACTGCGTCCAGAAGCGAGAAAACCCATGTTGGCTTGCCATTTTCCCCAAGTCCTACCAGGAAAATCATTCACTATCTAGTAGTCAGTGGTGTTGCCCACCCCCCCCCACGAGAAATGTGGAGAATGACAAAAGTTGTTGTTGTTTTTTCCATCTTTTGGAAAATGATATCCCGGCCAATTTTCACTCAAAAGACTACAGGTAGCACCCAGATTGCAATGGGGACTCTCAAGTCAGTGATGAAAATGAAGGGAGGAGAGGGACGCCTTCTCCTCTTAGACCACTCTTCGTAAACAACGATCACAATGTATGCCCGCGGTGCCCACCCTCCTCTGAGGAAGTGGACAACACTACTTCTAGTGATCTAACCGAGTAGGCTGTATAGCAGGTTCATCATCATCATCCAGTTTAATGTTTGAATTAAACACTCCAACTATTATGGTGGAGTACCAAATATTTCTGTTGTTGGGTCCCAGATTATCTTTGCAGAGTTGGATGCCTCTTTATATTTTCAGTGCAGTACCCTCCCCCCTACTTCTTGTGTATACACACCCCCACCCTTCTGGAGGTGAAGAACTATGGTGTGGCACCTGCTTCAATTTAGCTGCCTCTTGATCAAGGTGCTAACTAGGGTGGGGAGTAGGGGGAGGAGGAGGAGAGAAGGCCAAATGTCCTAGGCCCGGGCCAAATTGGCCCATACAGTTGTGGTGCACTGGTTAAAGGGGCCATAGCTAGCGTGAACTGGAAACAGAAACTGAATAAGTTTATCGTAATATATATCACAGCAGTTAGGTATCTTCGAGTATTGTAGTCTGCGTAAATATTGACCAAAAAAGCAGGATGCTATCCATTGGAAGTGAATTTGCTGATTCTCTCTATAACCAAGAAGCACTGTGCAAACGTTGAAGGGTTCATATGAAAGTGAAATGGTATCAAAAATCAACCAGAGATTTCCAAACAGTGAGCCTTTGGGAAATAGGACTAACCCCTGTTGATTGCCAAGACAGCAAATGACAGCAGCTTGCCTACCCTATTGATATCTCACCTGTTGGCTGACAAAACAACAGCTTATGTCACCAGCAACGAACAGAAAACGTCATACATGAATGTTGTGTAAGCATCTATATCTCAGCACGTCATCCAGGTCAAAGTAATGGGACAGTATGGGCTGCTGCCGGCGTCATTGGTCCCTTCATTTTTTTAAGGTTCGCATGTTCTGCCATTGAAGGGACTTCCCGTAACGAAAAATTCAAAAAACCAATTGACAAAATTCTGCAGGCCGCCTATGCATTACTCAAAAAATTCCGCCACCATGTCGGACCAATGACATGCACAAGAGATGACAATTTTAGACCCTTTGAAAATGTTGAAACTCATAATTCTTAGCAGGCTTTCTCCTGTTATGGAGCATTTATTGTTTACCCTAAGCACTTATGAGGGAGGCCTAATATAGCACTAACTCAAGCATTTATCAAGTGGGTGGACAGCCAATTCTGTCTGGAGAGATACTGTCTTCAAACCCACAAGAGCACAATTGGTGTACATGGAAAGGAGAGTGTAGGCAGGCTCGTATCTTATCGTGTTAAATTATTTCATGGAAAGTTATACGAAAGTGTCAAATATGCTCCTGATATGGAAACAGGCTGAGCCCAATTAATCCCAATTTCTGTGCATAATGGAACAAACTTTGAAGGCAAAACTCCATGAATGACATCGTATTGAAATGGGGTTGGACCTATTATATCGTTTGCCAGTCTCCACATATAACCTCTGTTCAATCCCAAAAAAAAAAAAAACCACCAAAAAAACAAAAAAAAAAAAAAAAAAAAAAAAAAAAAAAAACAAAAACAAAAAAAACACAACAAATCCACAAAAAAAAAAAAAAAAACCTCCCAACAAAAAAAAAACCCTCTCCCCCCCCAAACAAAAAAAGCCAGCAGTTGTCCCCCAAAATTTGATCCTAGTTGTTTTAGGCGGTTTGGCACTCACTGCATGAACGAAGTTGTGTTATATATGGCTGCAATGTGAGCATGCTGGGTGGAGACAAGGGGAAGCAGGGAGGGGGTGTGAATAACAATGCATAATTCGTAAGTTAAAAATGTCTTGGCATTTCTAGGTGACACTGCCATTGAGAGAAGCGACATCAATCCAGGCTTCATTGCAACTCATTTACAATAGTTTCTGATAGGTTTTGGGCTTGCATTGAATTTTGAAAACCTGTTTGGGCAGCCAGTTTAAACTGTGTTTCAACCACATGTGGTTGAACCACTGTCTGAACTTGCAAACCCTGGAATTGACAAAGTGTAATCATGAATCGGATGTGTCGGCTAGGTGCGATTGTTATCAGTTCCTCTCAGATCCCTAATTTCACTGGGTGGGTGGGGGGGGGAAGTAGTATCGTCGAGATGATGAAATGTGGGGGCGTTCACAGCTTGGGGGGTGAGCTTTACGGGAAAACAGTGTTGAGGAGGCTAGCGGGGATGGGTTTGCCTACAGGTGTCAGAAATTTATTAGACTGTTTAAGTTGGAAGAGATGTTTTGGTGCTTTGACATCAGGGTAAGATGTTGAGGTAGACGCTGTTATAGTTCAAGTGTTATAGAGACAGGTCAGTTGCAGGGGGGTCATTTGGAGGCAAGTTGCCGGATGCTCAGTGCAGAGGGAGGGGGTGATCCAGACAGGGCTTGCCTGTTGCACTAGGGTGAGGGGGAAAGCATAGGTTTGCGGGGGAAGAAGACAGAGGTGGGTGCCTACTAGTAAGGATTCTATGATCAGGTAGAAGAATTTAGTAGCCCTGGCAAGCGGGCCAATACTATCTTTAACCTGGTTGCTCGGGACAAGACTCATAGGTTTAATAGTATCCTGGCGACGCGGTGATAGCGGTTGCCGAGGTGGGACCAATAACCTCAATGTGACTCACGGGATGGTTTCAAGATCCCCGATCATGAGAAATCGGTTTGCGGTATCCTTCCTAGGTATGACAGTCGAGTTGACACAGATGTTAGTTGTCTGAAAACATGGTTAGAGTTTGAGATGACCAGAAGGACCTCCAGTTTGTGGAGTCGCGGTTTCGGGGGAGGAGGGAATTGTTTGCTACGAGACTTCACCTTAATCGGTGCTATCATAACATTTGGTTTTGGCACGTTAGTTACTTTTTGAGGGACTATATTGTTTAAACTAGATGCAGAGGTAAGGACCTTGAGTGTCACAACTGACAGGGTTCCTATTAACTCTGTCCCCAGCGTAGCTAGGTGACAGCAATTCAAGCCATAGTCATATTACATGCATGAGTTTTCTTGTGTTCCCTGCCAAGAATGTAACGTAGAATAAGTTTGATGAGTTCCAGCTCTTGGTCCAGAGCCAAACCCTGGCGTAGTTGGGATGCCAGATTCTTGCTGATAAGGACATTTCCACAGCTGAAGTTCACATTCCTTATTATGTGGTATATAGGCAAGATCTGCAGAGTAATTCTCTGTGCATTGGGGGGAGTTTTGTTTGTGTGTCAGGTCTGACTTTTGTTCAAAGGGATTTTAGACTGAATATCGAAATCTCTTCCATTTGCAAAGTGTTTTTTTAAATGCCATAATTGCAAAGTGATGATGTACCCATGCGGCTACCATAACCCCACTGCATCCCTTAGTTTAAATGTCAAGAAATTTAAGGGTCTTTCGGAAAAAACGACCTTAACATGTATTTCCATTCTACTTGAAACCTTCCAAGCAGTGTCAGAAGCTCTGAAAGGTCATTTGGATTCTCAGCAGATTAAACATAATTTCATTTTCTCGGCAAATGTTTCTTATCATGCTGTTTAAGCAGTTGGTCAGACCTCAACTGTGAATATCAGTGCACGTGTGGAATCTTTATTTCTCAAAGATAAGGCTGCTAAAAAGGCTTAATTGGGACAGTCAATGGAGGCTACAAGAATATACAATGTCTGCGAGATTTGGCCATAGGGGTCTTTAAGCTGGACTTCAATAGACTAAGGCTATTTGGGTGGACTGTTCAGTTTTTCAAAGTTGGGCCATGGCTTCAATTGATCCTTAATACTGAACTAAACTATGGGTGGTTCCCTAAATTTTGATACCAATGGCAAACATTGACAGTGAATTGCAGTCTGGCTCCCATACCTGAACACACACACCTACATAGATGCATACAGTACAGAATATGTCACTCTGTGACAGACCTAAACAGGCCCTCAGTAAGGGTTTCCCCGGGACAGAACCCTTGAGAAGCTGTGAATTATGATACTTTACTCCACATGGACTATGCACCCACCCCAATGCCATATCAAGCTTCTGGCATTACATAATCCGGGTTGGCGACCACATCGCCCTTCTCTTTTTGTACATGTTCTACAGCATCAACATGCTGGCAATGTGTATCAGTGTTCCCTTTTAGACGCAATAGGGGATTCCCATTCTGTATAGACTTGCAGGCTTTGTAAAGTTGTTTACATTGGACACTTTGTAAGAGGAACTTCAAGTTTACTCACCCATGGAATGATAATGCTAGTGACTTCCTATTGGATAGCTGTGCCAATGATGACCAGTAATACATTTCAGTCACATAATTCCGTATACGACAGCGTTTGAAATAGTGTCAGACACTTGTGTAGCAACTTGGGGAGGGATTGTAGAGGAACTATGCTGTGCTGTCTATAGTTCCGTGTACAAACTGACTGCTATACACATCCAAAAGCGTGTAGTAATCTTGCTCTTTTGAGGAGCATTCGCAATGCTACACCAGCTATTTCGAATGCCGTATACGACGACGGATATTACGAATGAAAAAATAGCAGCTTTTACTGACAGAGTTACCCTGTTTGACCATACTTAGCTCGCTATCGATATATGTATGATATATACATGATCAATGCTGTAGTAGTAATGAACAAAAATCCTAGTCATGCCATTCAATTTGTGTGAGCTGGAGAGGAGTTTACTTTCTTCAAACTCCCAATTCCTGCCAGAAATGACCTGAGTGACTTTTTACCTTTGAAATACCTGAACACTCCATATTCATTGGCCACTTGCATGTTTGCATATTCACCCTAGTTCACCAATTTTTCAAAGAAATGGCCATATAAACTGACCCCTACATGATCTTCTAAAAGATTATTTTTCAGCCAGTGTGCCCCTAAATATCCTTTGACTTTGTCTCCAATAATATCCACCACTTTTCCATGTTCCTCCTCCTTTCGAATTCCTTTGCCAAAACTGGCCAGTATAACCTTTGTTTCTCACTTACTTCACACCCAGGTAAAACCATTGGGCGCTGATTATTCTTTGATTTACTGTGATTATTCATTTTATTCCTTACCCGTTTGAGTGAATGTTACCTTCTCTGGCTGCAATAAAAAAAAAAATATGCACTTTGATTGACAACCCACTCTATGAATATAATCGTCTTGTCCAATTTGTCTGGGGGTGTGTTACTCTATCTGTTCCGTGACTGGCTCTCCGGTCCAATATTGGAAGCACTGTCTTGAATAAAATAAGAGGCCCGCTTGGGCCCTGACAATCTGGACAAGACATTGTTACTTAACCACTCAGGATTAATGCGGGAGCACCTCGTTTAAACGGCTACCACAGCAAAGCAAGGAAAGTGCATATGATGGGCAGGGTTGTCCAACAACAGTCTTTACATTAACACAAGACTAGGCGATGATAACCTACTTCATGATTAGACCTTTCCAACTCAATCTGGATGCTAGTGAGATTTTTTTCTTTCTTCCTCCAGTTTTAACACGCCTAAACTGCATAATCTGTCCCCGTCTTGCAACCATTAAAAGTCATGAATTCTGTGACTGCCTACACAACTGACCAACCAATCGTGGGGAGTGGCATTTATTATAATGTACACAATATGGTCGGCTCATCCAGTTCATGATTCCTCTCTATTCTCTCAACCATCTTAACCAACTTGCGCAATCTATGGGGCACAACAGACAGGATAATCGTTCACTCAAGAGGAATGTAATGGGGTTAAAAACATTTCTAATGTTACAGAAACTTTGTATTCCCTGAGTTCATCGCTTTCGAACTTCTACCCTCCAAAGAGTAATCAATGTTTTGTAACACATATTTTACATTAAAAGTGCAAGTGCATTTTTAATCAGTCCGCTTTTTATATACCATCATGATCTATTCCCACAATAAGGACTCCCATATGCGTTGGTCATAACATGATTGCCAGGGACAAAGCAGGCTTCTACAGTTGTATGTATACATTATGGCCACCATGAAAGTGTAGAGGGGAGGTGGGGCAATAACAGTGTACATGCATCACCAAGAGCGCCCACATAGCCCTCACTCGATTTTTACATGATTCAATTCCGCCTCTTGCAGATCGGCAAATATACCATGTGAAATTGACAATCCCACTGATTTTCCAGATAACGGAACTGCGGAATGGACTCATTTGCATATGAGACAGTCTAACTACCAATAATTGATAAATCACACTACAGGACCACTGGAACACTTTTAAAATGGCACTACTAGGGAAAACATAGCGTCCTGGCCGTTTTGCATTGTCTAGGGGACATGGCTAGCCTTGTTTCATGAAATTCATGCACACCTGTCGAATCAACACTAATTCCAGATCAGAATCGTTTTGCCTTGTTTTTCAAAGAACACCTAACAGTAACTGTCGAACACCCGTTACCGTATTGTCCTCGGCAGGCATGGTACATGTCCAAATACAAGATTATAGTATAAGAATCTCTCACTGCGATAATGTGGAACCTTCCATTCCAATAAGTGTTTTTCTACGATGGAATGGAATTGAATAAACCTTGTCCAGTGCAATGAGGGACTCAAAGGGGCATATTATCTATTTCGTAACCCAAACGCAAGGTCGAAACGTCCGTAGCTGCGGTCTACAACAGTCATGGTACATCGAATTGCACATTTTGAATGGGTTAGACCTCTGCTTCACAGCAGTGTATGGCATTTTCAAGGTCAAACTTCCGGAGTGAATAATAAGTCTGAAAAAAAATGGCGGGATCGTCCCAATTTAGTGTGTGAATCAATGAGGAAAAATATTGGGTGTGGTGTGTGCCACCAGCCACTACTAATCGGCAAGTTCAGCCCAGGGTAAGGGTACTCTTTGTGGCTGGTAATCCTGTTGTGGAGCCCGCTGTACTACGTCAAAACACTGTTACCACCATACCACTTTAGCCTGCCTATTGGTGCCATGGTCAGATTTCTACATACAGCTGTAATGTTACTTACCATTGGGGGTCCCCAGTTATTTACCTGAGGGGAAAGAGGGTACTTCTGTGGCTGGTGCAATCCTATCGTTTTGCAGGTATCAAAGTGTGGATTCCAGCCCACTGTACATACTCTCAAACGTTTACCCACACATACCACCTCGGTCTATTGGTGCTGTGGTCAGTTGCTACTATATACATACAGCTGTATTTACTTACATCTCAGTGCTAGCAATTAACTGAAAGTTACTGCGGGACCATAAAGCTGGCTTAGTGCACGTCAAGTGTTGTACAAAGACGAGTGCAACTGATCAATAGAGTACAAAGTTCAGAATCCGGAAAATTCCTTGTTTGCCTTCAAACTGCTGGCAATGGGAATAGTTGTTTTTATGATGGTATGGTGCAATATGTTGCTATCAGAAAATGTTCCTTCAATTTGAATGGATCCACATCTATAGACAATGAGATATGTTCGATGTGTGATGACCTGTGGCACTGGATTACGAGAGAGTACATCTAGGTGTCAAGGATGCTTTAGGGGAGATGAACTGCGATCACGTGAATATTGTTCATGTCATTGTCTACACACTTCCTGCTATGTTGCACTTGCTAGGGTGCTGTCTTCATTTTTGATGAATCAACATGACCCTGAAAATAATTATCAAACTTCGTCAGTTTAAACAAATTTCTTACTGACGGCGCACCTCAGTCATTCACCCCTCACTGTTACCTTATTATGTGTTTTTTATATGGCTGAATCATACTCTGCACACATGAATTAGAATGAACAGTGCTAATAGGCAACCCCTCCCTTGTCTTGACAAATGCTGGCGTTCTTTCGATCTCGTGTATAATGTCCATCCTAAGTTTACCACGTGAAATGCGTCTGTCTTCTGACAACAACACTTGTCGCCAACAGCGGGCCATCATCGTCATATTGAAACTCCCTGGCATCATTGCAATGCATAGGATATTAGGCACTTGAGCTTCGCTCACTGATTTCCGCGCTACGCTATTTGACTAATTTGCTCCATGGCCAGGGCCTTAGCCATAGGGCGTCCGCCCCGGTCATTGAGACGCTCCACACTGGTGCCCGCTATTTGCAGTGCATTTGTGCGTATAGTGATTTTTCATTCAACGTGCACAAGTGAGACATTTCGAATTCCTAGGCTAAGGCCCTTCTCCATGCCCATGATAACCCATGATTAGCTACCTTTCACTTAGCAATTGTAATCACTCAGGTCCTAACCTTCTCATCTACAAGGATTCTCACCCGAATTTACTCGAATCTGCTGCAAGATTTACTTCAGAATGCACATCGATTCTATTCTAAATTGAGTGTACCCATTGTTGCCTTTTGAATCAAGTCGTGGAAACGGGAAGTCATCTGGTAGGTTCCGACTTGAAGTCTTGACTTGTGTACCGAAATAACGCTTCCATCTTGTATGTTTGGTGTACGCAAAATCGAAAGAACGCACCAAAAATGGTGTCTAGTTCCCTGCCAACGTCACGTGCAAACGATGACATACACTACACCTAGCGGCCAAACACCAGATGTGGAGTTCTGACGGGCAATTCATGGCAGGGTACTTGATCTTCATCCACACAACGAAGTCGTAGAACTTTCAGGCAACTGTCTCTATCGGCTGCAATTTATTGATTTGTATCTAGTATCAGGTGGATTGTTTACCACCTCCCAGTAATTTCCCCTGAAACTCAGGAAAACAAGTAGAATTACTAGCTCTTTTGGGCAACTAGGCTGTGATTATACCCAATCCTACTATACTCTCTCACCTACATAGCTCGCCAGCAGGCTATTAACCTGACCTGTTCGAGGTATTCATTGATTTGACATGATACCGTATTTCATTCTAATAATAGCTTTTCAAAAAAAAAACAACTTGGCCCTAATAGAGCACCCATGGATATTGGCAGATTTATGATGTCTGTAACCCTAATGGAGGACACAACTGTTTCAAAACTGGTCGAACAATAATTGTAACATTATTACTCTGCAGGATGGGGCACAACGGCCTCAAAATGGCACTCAATCATAACGATCTATAGGCTGTCTCGAATCGCTTACAAATTGTGGTTGGTTTATTTGTACAGCAGTTCTTAACTTTTTGACTGATTCGCTACCCATGGTTTTTTTTTTTCTTAGATATTGAAGATAAATTCAGCACTCCAAGCTAGACCTTTGGTGGTATCTGCAGTAAATTAGTAATGTATCATCACTTAACACGTGTACCAATTCCGCGAGTCGGGACCGTTCCCTAATAAACGCGCATGTTCCTGAGATTGCCTTCGCGCAATGCGCGTCTATTGAATGAATTATGGTACAAGACCTAAAGGCAGGCCATCAGGGCCCATTACAAATATTCACGCAAAGTCATGTGCACATAAGGTTCCTTTGAATCTTTGTTCATGAACGACCAGACAGAGAGGCATTGCATTTAAATTTGTACTAGCAATCACTTTTGGCAACATCATAATCAAGACTATGGGCATAACTGACCAGAGATCATTCCAATGATTAGCGATCACACATCAACCGTTATTGATCACACATCACCGGTACCTCGATGAACTGGTAGCATGAGTTACAACGAACAACTCTGTCCGACAGAATTGACTAGGAAAATTCCTCTGTTTTTATGCATGTTGGGTTAAATAGGGGGGGCATAAAGGAGACTGGCAACTAGGATAATGGTCAATTATTACTGCACAGTTGAAGGCAAGGGTCAGACATACCTACTGTACAGCGTTGGGTATACCATTAAGGTCACTGGAGGCATACAATGGAGGTGAGCTCACACTCAAGCCTTTTCCTGTAAGCATATCCATAGCCATGACGTTAGATTTGAGCTGTAACCAAAACACATGCCTACAGAGTTGTCCACTGTAGCTAGATAGATAGGGCATTCTGCATTCGGATTTCATAGAAATCCATGACGGATAGTTTAGCGCAGATACTGTAGCAGGTCGTGACCGAGGCTCCGGTCCAACCGGTGGGGCCATTTTGACGATTTTTCTGACATAATGATGCGGTTCCACATCCGTGGACCCTATAATTGAATTACGGTTTACCGTATACATCTCCCTGTGGCATGACCCCAATTTCCGGCTCACTCTCCCCGTGCTGAGTAGCCCGCCCCTGTGGCTACATCTCTGCAGGCCTATACTTTCATGTCTCCTACTCAACAGGAAGCCCAGCTCTGTTGTGCGGTGTTGCCGAATCTTAGAAAACCTGTGTGAATATTGACAGAGCTGATTGTTAGTTCTCCCGTGTGGCATACCCTGTAATGAAAAGCTAACAAAGTGCCAACTTGATTTTTATAGTCAAAGGTGAGGTGAAAGTAAACTTCAATTTGCTTGAATCATATCCATCTGGGTTTTCAAACATTTGAGTAACTTCCAAAGTCTGCATGAGTCATGCAAATCGCATTGATCTATTAGTGTATGTCGGTATTATTAGAACCATTGCCCTGAGTTTTTGTGTCCAAAGCAGGTTTGAGATGGGGGGGGGGGGATTGAGGTTTTGAGACAAACTCTATTCTTAAAGCCAATGGAAGTGTTAGACATGACTTCAGGTTTAGCAAGTCGGTCATTCTTAGTCATTGCTCAATATCGATGAATCCCTTTTGCATCCAGGCAATATCGAAGGTTTATTAGGCCTAGAGCTACTACTAGTACTACTCCACCCTACGGCCGGACGTGACCCCGACATCGCGTCTTGTAAGACTGTAAAAAGCCTTTCCATACGGTAGTATCGAGAAGACACTGCCGAGTGATGACTGATCGCCGCTCAATTCAGCTCCTTATTAATATACACCTTTTCCAACCATAGTTTCTCCATACCGCCGTACTTGCCCCTACGCATGTGACGTTTACAGGATCTCCAGCGGCTGCGTGTATTTACTGTCAGGCGATAATACCGTTACCATGAACAATCGCTGAGAAAATGATGTGATTGCCGCTTCAGATTATAAAGCAAAGAAGAGTTCAATAGACTGACTGTGAGAGCTGCACCACTGATGCATATAAACACTGAGGGTGGTAATAACGCGTAGCCAAGGGCATTGAAGACAGTCGTCTTACATTAGACTAGTTCATTCTAGATGACACATTCTGCATATTTTCCCGAACTGATCTCACATTCCGTGAACCTTCCAAATTGGCCATTCTGCCCAAAATAGCCCCGAGATGACCTTTGACTCATTTTCCTGACTATGAACACCCTGTATATAGCATTGGTTTCCAATAATTGAATCACTTTCATGATCGTTTTGTTTGACTGACGGAGGGGACATTTATGCCTACCATGCATTCTCACGAAGAAAGCCAAAATGACATTTTACCTCCGCAAATTTTTTGACACCCACACAATAGGCTTTGAACATCTTGCTTGAACCACTAAAAATCTTAAACTAGAATTTGATCATGATTGTTGTTCGGCTGTTGAGGCAATACTGCATGAATGAAAGTGTTGCTATATGGCTGCGATGTGAGCATGCTTGGTGGAGGCAAGGGGAAGCTGGGTGGGGTTAAAAACAATGCATCTTTGTAATTCCCCCTTACTTGGTCATATATACAATTTATTGCCATTGAGAGATGCGACATCCAATCCAGGCTTCATTCCAAATCATTTCCAATAGTTTTCTGATGTCTGGGCTCGCATTCGAAACCTGTTCGGGCAGCCAGTTGTCCAAGTTCAAGCTTGCAACACAGACAGTGTCCAAGGTATCTAAATGATCAATCCAAAGACGTAGGAGTATTCAATTTTGAATCAATTTAAAACAGATCTAAATACGATGACGATGACAATAGCTGAGTGAGCGAATCCATTTTCAGGTAGGCCCTTCATATCATATGCTAGGTGGGCACCGACTAGTCGCCCTATCCATTCTGCATATTTCGTTTTGCGTAGTCAGAGAGCTGTGGGGAGGAGGAAGGCAGGAGGTGTCTAGGTTGAGCACAAAGAGGGCAATCACCAGTACTGGCTTGCAAAACTTTTGGACTACTAAACATGGTTCAGACGAACCCAACGAACCCCCATTTCCTGGGTATTTTCTCATTTAAGCCCTGGTCCTCCTCAACCCAGTAGTCCAATAGAAGGTGATCACCCTACGCTTGTTCCTACCAAATAACCCCTGTTCCCCTGCAGATCCAAGACCAGGCTTTTCTTTGAAAAGTATATAACCATGAAACTCTATCTCTTATTTTTGATCGTGCCGCAGGCCTACAATTGTTGAAGGCCCTTCACCCACCCGGAGGTTCAGGGATTATGCCCACAGCAGGGTCTTGGTGGTAGATCAGGGGACTGGATTGAAATTGGCCTGAATATTGATTGCATGAATGGATTTTCTATGATAAGATTGTAGAGGAAGATTACTATTGGAACTTGAAGCTTTTCAGTGAGGATATGGAGAATTTATTATATTTGAATGGATTGGTGATTTGTAAATAGAAAAAACACAGAAGTGTAGGCCTAATGTTAAGGCATGATAGTATAGCCTAACTAGTGAGTATATGCTCGGTTGAGCCCTACCTAAGTAGTTGCAGTCAACCCAAGTTGACTAATTAGTCCCAATACAACCCGTACAGTAGTAGCCAGATATTCCCGCTGGCAAACTCATGTGACTAAAAGGGAGGAAAAACTAGCCATCTCAGTGATAGTGTAGCCCACATGTGTATATTGACTTGCAATAATAAGCACTGGCTACCCAGATCCTGCACCGAGAAAGGAAACAAACATTGACAGATAAAGTTGTGGGAATGCGAGAAGAGAGTGGGGCCAGAGGATACCGCAGGTCATTTGTGACATTTGCAACATTTGGTTCCATAAGGAATGCGCAATTCAGTGGGGAAACTGTACGAGCATAGAGAAATTCGGCATCAAGGATCAGAGAAATTACCATGGCAGTCAGGGTGTGTAGGAAGTATGCATCACAGATGATGACAGAAATGATTCGCATGAAAATAAGGCAGGATTCGCTGGGAGAAGACAGAAAGACTTGTGAGACAGGTGACACAAATCCACGGAGGGTAGATCAATAAGGGTAGAGAGCAAACATAGTAGGGAGGAGATGACAATTGCATAGAGATCAGGCAGAGAAATCAGAGGGAATGACAAACATGAAGAGGAAATCAAAGCAGGAGGGCGTGTAAGTTGCCACACAGCCAGTGGGAAAATTTGAACAAACAGAATCGGGAACAGTAACCGAGGGCAGTGAAATGACAGAAAAGAACCGGAGAGTGAATAAGCAACCTAGAACCTGACATAGGAGAAGAAGAGGAGCGCCAGGTGAAAGACTTGCTTAAACATTTGGAGGTGCAGAGGACAGCGTCCAAATGAGTCCAAAGGAGAATACTAAAATGATCCCATCTCTTCGGTCGTATGATTTATCCCCCACGGCTGAAGAACTGCCTTTAACAACACTACAGGAGAGCATAACCGACAAGATCTAATAACTGTGTATAATATGTTCAACGGGAAATACACTTAGCCCTCGGATAGCTTTTTCACACTGGGGACCGAAGTGGTCGTACAAGAGGGAATTCCAGAAATAAACCACGGTATACCAGGCTGGAGGTCAGGAGGAATACTTCTTCGAGAGAATGCGGAAGAATGGGACAAATTGTCAAGGAAGCAGTATTGTCACCAACCCTGCCTAGCCTTCAAGAAAACATCTCGACCAGGAGGACCATCAGGGCGGAATCCTCCTGTTCCTAAACAGCCATACTTATGTAATGGCTGTTCAAGGTAAATCAGAAAGACAGGCTACCCAGTTGCACCTCAGTAACCGCTCAGCTACACCTATCCTAGACCCTTATCGTCAGAGTCCAAGATTCTCTTCATCATTGACCGTTTGTTTTCTAGCTGGTTCAGTTTAAAATTATCACATGACAGTTCGGTCATTATTTATTCATGAAACGGGATAACAAACAACTTATGTGTGAATAAATTTTCAGGTAGTTGGTTGGGCGAAAATACATTCATTTGGACTAGAGACAAGAGTTTCTCTGTTTTGGTAAAATTAGAAAAAAAACGGAACTTGCCGAATCCACCCCACACGATTTCAATGGGGAGAACCTTGAAAAAACAATTACAAATGGAATCGACATTTAGAAAAACTTAATTCTTGTCTCTTCTACATTTTGCTTCAAGAAGAAATAAAATGGCAGGTATGTTCAGAGCCTAATTAAGTCATGGTTCTAACTGTTTACACTTAAAGAACGGCCTCAAGCAGTGGATTGTGGATTGATGTGCTATTTTAAGTGGCATTTGTGGGATAGATGTGTTCACTAAGTTTTGGTCCCATGCATTCTCAGTCTTTCCTGATTCTTTCTTCCTATTTTGTCTTTAGTTGACATGCTAGACGTTAGTTTCACTTGGCTCTCGTGAATTTATAACAAGTTGGAATTCATGTCATGTGACGTTTTGTCTACCTGTAGGTTTTCTTGAATAATGTTTTTCCCAACTTGTCCCTTAACTCATCAGAAATATAAATCTTCCTTCATGAAGCATGCCCTCAATGTAGCCCCTAGCCTAGGCCTATTAGTGACCATATTCAACCCCCTAACCATTATTCAATCCCCCTTTCATAAATCCCTATTATTTACTGATTTGAAGACTCCATTCAACATGAACCATATCAAAGCAAGAGCAACTCTCAGCTTTGATTTGTCATGCAGTTCAAATGTCCATCTTTTTGAGAGAAATATGCTTTTGAGATGTTTTGTTCATGAGAATTTTGGAAATTCCCTTAAAACGCCTTTCTTACAGGGTCCCATAAGAACTTGGAGAATGTTGTGAGGTAATTTCCCATAATTCTTTTGGAGAGGAACTGGTTTCCAAAATTTAACCTTGCATTGAAATGTGTGTCTTTGACCATACTGACCCTAAAAAAAAAACGCATGGAAACACTGATCCTAAATTCGCTTCTAAAATGCGTACATAAAGTTTTGTTCTGTAATTTTAGTTGCATATACCTTGCAATACTTCAAGTGTGTTTATATGTTCACATTTTATGAATTGCACTCTACTAAATGATAATTTGGGGGTAAAATGAACAGAGGTCGAATACTGGTCCTTCGAAGTTGAAACTGGTCACTGTGGTATTGAATACTGGGCAGCAAACTCAAGTTTTCAGGGTTCCTTTTCTCTGAAGAGACAGGCTGAATTCATATTTTTCATGGTGACATGTTTACCTATAACATGTCTAACAGAATAATTTGACACAATTATTTCATTTCAAACCTCTAAAACACTATTGGAAAAGGTTCCTTAGGGGGTCGGATACTGGTCACTTACCTATTCCCGATATGGTCTAGCCACCACGAGAATTCCCAACCATGGCTATCCGTATTAACTATTCAATAATGCCCAGTATAACCCCGGTCATAAGGCCTATGCCTAAGTTAATATGAGGCGAACTCATATTCAGTCTGAGTCGGTAAGTAACTCGGGTCTAACTCGAGGCCACATGCTAGTACTATATTAATAGCTGAACCGATCGTGAGTCGATCAGGCGCGTCCTTTTTGGTAGTGCAAAACGCGCTCTATGTACTGCGTTTGAATATCACCCGATTCAAACATCCGCGCGATAGTATGATTCTATTTAGGAACCATCAAAACAATTTATCATTCATTGTTCCTATTTCAGGAGAACAAAATTTTATACCCTTGGGGGATTTTGGTGTTTTTAATAAGTGGCTGAATCACCCCCTGCAGATAATCCGCCGACAAAGACAAGAAAATGTTTTTTTCATGTTCCTTTCCCAGGAGAGTTTTACCATAATGTTTTAGTTGTGAATTGCGGGTAACAGAGTTTGAAGTTTTTGGCATTGCGCATAAGGAGTAAATTTCTGTATGTTGATCGACTCACTATCGAAAGCTGATGTTTGTTGATTCTGCTATCTTATTTTTTGAACCCCTTTTTTGCCTCGGAACTATTCATTCCATTGAGACAAAATTTATGAGTGAGTCAGACGACATATGAGGGAATACTTCTGGTAATTTTCGTTTATTTCCGCAATTTGTTTTCTTTTGCTTTTGCTATTAATATGTCCCGTAGTTTATCGCCTCATGCGATTGTACTAGTATATATCAGTGAAGAGGTTAACTAGCCTTATGCTACGTGTGTGTGCCTAGCCTAGGCGATAGTAGGCTAAGTTACTCGGATAACTTGAAAAGTGTAAAAATCTCATAACCGCATATATAACTTAGAAAAATCTGAAGTGAAGACGAACAACATGAACTCTCACTATTTTATTTACCCTTCAGCCATGGGTTACACAGATGGAATAATTTCTAAGGGAAATAAATCTAACTTTTCTATGGTCCACAATCCATGCACCCTGTCGACGTCGAGTATGCACTTACAGCTTGCTACTGGCACTGGCGTGTTCATTATGCACGTATTGCACGTATAGCCCCGTTCATTGGAAAAGTTCAATAATTCTTCAGGGTTATTTTATTACTAAAACTCATGAAGCCTAAATACGATGAAAAGTTACGCCTAGATCAAACGACAACCAGAACATATATTATGACGCTCATTTGTCGCATTCTCCATAAAAGTCCACATCACCTGACTCATCTCACTGAGCACGTGATGTTACAGTGGTAATCAGTACTCACAAATCAGATGACTTTTTTAGTTCGATGACCAACAAACACGTGACCTTGATGACTATCGTCATAGTTCCATAAACATCTACTGGGCTTCCCGAAGGTAGGGCTGGAGGAGTATTTCACCGGTTTTTGTTTTCGATATTATTGTCTCTCAAAGCTATAGTAATCGCCAGCGCTGTGCGTTAGTGTCGTGGGCGACGAACTGGGAACCCACCCCCCTCCCAGGATCTCCCCTAATATTTTCTGTGAGAGACATAATATCATATGCCCCCAATATTTTTTTGGAGGGGGGGGGTGCCTGAAAATTGCAATATCTAAGCGTGGTTTCCCCCCACTTTTCGAGGCGGGTCCCCCATTTTCATCGCGCCTCCGAGCCCGCTACACCAATTAAGTTTGTCTCTCCGGAATAATGAGCAGGGTGGCCAGCGGCAATTGAAAAAAAAACGCCAGATCCACTAGGCTTCATGAAAAACGCTAGAAACCGTCGCTAATAAAACCCTACAATATGATTTTTCAGGGTGAATTTTGCAGTATTTGGTCTGCGAACGTTCAAATTCGGGTGATTTTAGGTACCCTCAGAAGTTCCTTTAAATTTTGAACAAGCCCACGACCCCACACGAATTGCTTCACGACCCCAGTTGGGGTCGCGACTCCCAAGTTTGAAAACCATAATCTAAGGTTATGCATGCAGGAGCGTATAGCCAGGGTTTGGTACCAATAAGATTACATTTCATTTTGAGTCGTCTGTCTTATTTAGAGGCCCTATTCTGTAGGCCAAGCGCAAACTGGGTCGGGGCACCGCGTAACACTGACAGCTTAATGAATCAGTTAACTTTGGAAGTGGTGTTTGTGCACTGGACATGTGATTGTTATCTATGAAAGAAGAGAGAGCCAGACTATGTTTAGACTGTAACGCCAGTAAGAATCGTATTAAAGGTCTCCTCAGGTACATCAAATAATGCAGTGAGTGTAAATTAATTCATTAAAACCTGATTTACTTTCACCCCCCGGACCTAACAAGAATAATTAGGGTTTCCCGTTCCCGTTGTTCAAACCAACTGCGCAGGCCCAGGAGCCAACTGAATACCAATTAGGGGATTCCCCTACTCGAACCTCTGCGCATGCCGAGCCCAAAAGAATACTAATTAGGGGATTCCCCTATAGAACTCAACTGCGCATGCGCCTACAATGAACAACGTGCGTGGAGCCCAAGTGACATGGCTCCATTACTTTCCTACCACCCAACTGCTCGAAGCGGGCCACTTCTATCCCCGAAACACATGATATAACACTGGTTTCAGCCACAAAATCCCAAAATGGGCTCTAGCACATGCAATATAATCCGCCTAAAGAATTATAATGAACATTTAAATTATGACATAAACAACAAATAATTAATAAATTTTGACTGGTTTACAGGGGTAAGATGATCCGACAGCGAACACCGTCTTAATGTATCCTAACATAGGCTAATAACACTAGGTCGGACATCGTAAACAATCAAATTCCACTCGAGAAACTCGTCCAATATCAGTCCATCCTTGACTTTTGCAGATTTGGGGATTCCCATCCGAACAAGTAATTTACAATGGTCCCCGCCTCCCTTAATCAGATAAATTAATGATCTTTCATCCCCCTTGAAGAAGAGAAGCCAGACATGATGTTTGACTGTAACGCCAGTAAGACCGTATTAAAGGTCTACTGCGCTACTTTCTGAGTGTTATGTTGGGGGTACTATTTCCCATGTCCGCTTTCACCTTCATGTCCGCTACACTTCTCCCCACTTTAAAGAATGTCGTCCTCGACATTAAACATAGGCTAAGAAAAAAAAAAGTGTTAGTCCCGTATAACATGAACAATTGGCATAAGGAACAAGTTCAGAGACCTTTGATGATTCATGCCTAAATCAGTATGCTCTACCCCCTGGTAAGACTCAACATTGCACAACATAATATCTGTGTGCATTTGCATAATTTTCTCTGAGCATTGCCTCACATCGGTGACCTCTATGGCCTCCTCATGTCCTTTCGTCGACAGACTTAGAAAATAACAATGTTTAGAACTTTTGGCTGTGAAACTCCCAAAAATGTGAACTTATCGCAAAGATCATTGATCTGCACTAACACAACAGAATATCGTTCCATGTCCTCCACTGTGTCCCATCACAATTTTCGCAATAGTCCTGCTGGACCTGTGAAGATATTACAATTGTCCCATATACACGGTTGGTGCAATTTTAACTATACTGTCCATGTCCCCATTTTGTTTCACATCACAAATCTCACAGCTACAAATAATACAAGTGTGAAACAATCTAGATCTATGGCCACCAAGCAGTCTGTGAAAAAGGTGCTGAATTTGGAATGTTGTCTCCATTGACAATTGTTCGGATAATTACGATCATATGGTAAGCCTGGTTACATGACTCTGTATGTTTTGACTGTCTGTGGCATCCAGAGCCTTGGGGGGGCCCAATGCGAGTTCCAATGGTTCGTGATACTGGTACTCCAAGTTGGCTATATGTCAATATGGTCTTAGGTTCTCTCCCTCCAGGGCGGCCTAGCAATGTCCCGGCAGGAACACTGGGCTTAGTTCCCTGGTTTGCTGTCGACCGCTTGTTCCTGGGGCACCTGTAATGCCCGGTACGTCCGCTGCAATCCCGTCGTGTCTTCTGGGGTTCATCGTGTCTGGGGTCCTAGCAGTGAAGTGTTCGCTCTCTCCAACACCCGTGGGACTACATCACTGTTCACCGCCAACCACCGTGGGGATATTTGGGTCTCTCGGGTTTGGTTCTGAGTCCGGCCTCAGGGTAACTGGCATGGTAGTGCCAGTCATCTTCATCACTGTATGTGCCGTCCCTCATCCTCCGTAGGTAGCCGGATGTGCTTTCAACGGCTTCCTGGCTCATCAGCTTCTTACGATACAGGAAGCTGGTGGCTGGTCATCGGTGCCTCGGGTCACTGCTCGTGGCGCACGTCGGACCTGATCCGGAGGTGGTGGTCTCCCCCGTGGCCCCGCGTCTGGCTCTGGGTTCGGCATCTATGGTGGATCTCTCTTCCATGCACCGGCATGTCGGCACGGTCCCCTGGCATCCCCAATTCGCAGTCAGATGCCTTTGGTCCTGGCAGGTCGCCAAGTTTGTTATCGTATTAAAGACGAGAGCGCCAGACAATGATGTTTAGACTGTAACACCAGTAAGATCGTATTAAAGGTCTCCCTCATTTAACATCAAATAATGCAGTGAGTGTAAATTAATTCATTAAAACCTGATTTACTACTTTTCACCCACGGACATCATCATAATAATTAGGGGATTCCCCTTGTTCAAACAACTGACTGCGCAGGCCAGGAGCCAAACTGAATACCATTAGGAGGGGATGCCCTACCGAACCCTCGGCGCATGCCCGAAGCCAAATGATACTAATTCGGGGATGCCCTACTAGAACTCAGCTGCGTATGCGCAGTAAATGACACCGTGCGTGGAGCCCCCAGTGACATGGCGCCATTAACTTTCCTGACCACCCACCTGCCTCGAAAGCGGGCCACTTCTACGCCCCGAAACAACATGAATATACAACTGGTTTCAGCCACAAATATCCCCAAAATGGGCTTTAGCACATGCAATTACGAATCACCTAAAGATTATAATGAGAACATGTAAAGTTATGACATAAACAACAAATAATGAATAAGATTTTGACTGTTACAGGGGTAGATGAATCCTACAAGCGAACAACCGTCTTATGGTATCCTACCAGGCTAATAACCTAGTCGGACATCGTAAACAACAATTCCACTCGAGAAACCTCGTCCATTCAGTCAAGTCCTTGACTTTTGCAAGATTTTGGGGATTTCCCCATACCACATAATGTCAAGGTCCCGTCCCTGCATCAGATAAATTAGGATCTTTCAATCAGCCGTCGCTACAATATAAAGAAAGCTCTAGCGCATGTCTGCGCACGACCGACATGATTTTAGGCTGGTAACGCCAGTAGATCGGTAAAGTCTAACTGCGGGGAATGTGCTGCTGTGAAAGTTTTATGGGGGGGGGGCGGGGGGGGGGGGGACTATTTCCCATGTCCCCTTCACGCTTCACTTCATCCGCTACATGATAAACTAGATAACCTAAAGTAAGCCAGCTAGCCCGGCTAGAGACCCCGCAGTGAAGCATTTAATGTGAACTGGTTAGACTTGGAATTACTGCATTGTACTTCGAGAACTGGACAATTGTGTGTAAGTGATTGAAAGTTAGGGGTCCATGGTAGCCAGCCCACACAGACGAACAGGACTTCCCTTCAGGCCATTGGCGGCGGAACCGGGGTGCTTGGGGGGGGGGGCTCAGCCCCACCCCAATGAAAAACTAGGGGGCAAACGCGTGTTTTAGCCCCTCCCCCCCAATATTTGCAGATGTTCAAAAACATTCAATGAGGTATTTAATTGCTATTGCCTGATTGTTTGAATTAATATTTCAACTTTCTAGAATACTCCGTGAATAGTAAAAATCAGTTTAAGCATCTGGGGGCTATATATAGCAAATGAGTCATCTTCCAGTTCATATCTTTGGCGGTCCCGTCATAATTGGCTATCGTATACTCGTGAGCAGAAGCCTGTACTGGCGCGTCGCATCGAAATATTGACATACATTCCAAACCACAATAAATCTGAAAAACGGTGAACACTACACAACTAAAAGAATCACAGATAGAACAGTTCTGACAGTATGCTAGTCTACGTTGGGACGATCTTGTCATGATTGGCCTATGATCATAATCATATTTCGCCAAATTAGTGTACCAAATGAATAACAAACAATCTGCAATTAGCGTAATATCATCGAAGTAAATTTTCAAAAATGCACAAATCTACTGGCGGTTTGCATTGATAATAGGGAGTGCCACATTAATTTACATAAGCCCGTGGTATCTGCTCCAAGGCAACCCATCAAATCAATCCATCGAGGTTGCGCGATGCTGTCAAGGGACGTAGAGCCTATTACTACTAATATGACCTAAGTCAGGAGGCCATTGAAATGAATTTAACACTTGTACACTTCGGTGCAAGTCTTAACCATTATAAACACCGTGGTGAAGTATTATTTCCTTGTATTTATTTCGCGGGTAATATTCATTGTCACGTGATTAACGAAGGCTGAAACTATTTCGAATTAATTCAAGACAAAACATGTTTCCTACCAGCATTTGCTTCATTCTTCAGATGTTAAGAATATGTAAAATTAAGTAACTATTACCTGAAAAGTTTCCATTTTGAAAAATGGTATGTAGTTTGAGGTCAGTAATTTGGGGGCTATATTTCACAAAAGAGCTTACCAATTTAAAGAATACACATTTCGGTGGGAGCACACCGCCTCCATCCACACAGTTCAGGAGTACTTTGGTCGGTCCAATCTTCAAATGTTTGCAATTTCAAATGTGTGTTTAAAGATGGATTGTCGATAATCCAAAATAATCTTGTGAAGCAATATACTGCAACCCAGCAATTTTGTTATGTACCTACATGGTATATCTTCGGGCATTTCCAGTCCAAATAAAATTGAAAATCATAACAAGGTATAAGAGTATCCGCTTCAAATTTAACATATAGGGCCGCCATTACGAAATTTTGTCGTGACGTCATGCAAAATTCGCGCCGTGGGCGTTTGTTTGCTGGAAGCTAGCAGACGACAATCCTTTTCACCTATGCTTAAATGTATGCACGGGCATAGCTATACATTCACGGAACGACAGCGCATCTCAACCTGTCAAACGTAGCAGACTTAGAAAGGGTGTTTAAATGTAACTAGCGGGATCAAAATGAATACCTTGTACGGCGTGACATTTTTCCATTTAACTTGTATTAAAACTTACATTCAAATTGCCTTTTTTTCTCTGATTTGTTCTTGATATTTCATGCAATGTCACACATGAGACCTATATTGGATGCCTCGATCTTTGTTGCCAGGCCCTTCCGCAAATGCCGTTTCCGGCCATCTAGAGGGCCTGAAACCCCAAAAATTGCTGTCTTTGTATCCTCCGCGCCAACCAATGGTGGCGCTACTCTTAGATAGTAACGTCCATTAGCCCCCCCAATTAAAATTTCATTCCGCCGCCCCTGCTTCAGGCTCCCTCTAAGATGTCGTTGCCAGAAGTCAATTTTCGAAACAAAATACATACGTGGAGTCCGGAGAGTGGTACTGGCCGTAATGGAAATTTTTTGTTCGCTGCGCAAACAGCTGGGGGGACCTACTTGGCTTCCTCCTTCCGAAACCTTTTGACTTTTCAATTTGACCAGACTCGTCGGTTGCAACACACCAATGAGTCAATTTTACACTGACGTATCATAAACACATCACACGCTATCCCAGTTGTCCTCTCCAAAGAGTGAACAGTCTTTTAATGACTTGATAAATTTCCATGTTCGCCCTCGACTTCTCGGCCTGACACATCCTCAGAAAATCGCATAAAGGGAAGTTTTTCTGTTCGTCATTGTGGGGGGCTACCACTGCCAGGACCAAACTTTTCATGTACCCAACTCAATATATGACTTGGTATTGTCCTTGACATCATTTACTTTGGTCCTATTGTTGTCATCCTAAATCAACCAGCTTTTGATAATACATATAATATCCAACCAGTGTATTGTGAATGCTCATTACTAGCATAAGCATAATAAAAAAACCCATACCATTTCGAGAAAGTAGTGATTATAGGAACAGGTATTGTTTTGCATATAGGCCTAGTATACCAAACCATGTGTTACGAATTGAAACTCAACTTGACCGCACAATCCGGACGTGTTGATGTGTGGTAAGTTATTATTTTGCTACTTGCCTCCTCAGAAAAATATTCAGATTTTAGGTGATCTTGAAGAGTCTCTTTTTGTAACAGAAGTTTTGATATTTTTGCAAGGAATCACCCAGCATGTTTGTTATTAGGTAGATTTGGCGATGCAGCTGTACAGGATAACGCCAATTTGTGGCGCCCTTCTCATTCGCATACAAACCTACACAATACGGCAAAGTTTTAGGACTGTGTGGGACATTTTCTTCAGCATACTGTCCCAACCATGATATGACGTCAGTACGTTACTGGAGGACAACATGCGTTGACAATTGAAGCAGTCTGATAACCTAAGCAACTGCAGTTCCAAATCGGCCGTGGTCGAAGGAGGAGGAACCGTACCGGAGGCTACAGGTTTAGTATTCGAAAAGAGGTTGACTGTCGTTTTCAAGGTTGCTGTTATAAAGAAGCTGTTTTGTAATACTTCAGTATTTCACCTCACAGATATTATGAGTTTGGGGGCCGAGAGGGAGAAATTTCTGTAGAGTGTGCGGAGATGACGGAAAAGAACGGGACAAACAACCACTAGTAACCGCGCGAAGCGCGCAAACTTTTCACTTTTTACCCTCCGAGGCGTATTGGCACAATTACGCCTTTCTTCTGTGATATTTTTGTAGTGTTTTGCCAGATCTATTTCAAACTGGTAATTGCGAATACTGACTACAAGAATTTTTTTTTTTCTCGAAAATCACAAATCTCATTTGGGGGGGTAACGGGGGGGGGGGGAGGTTTTTCGAGGGGGACTCGTGCCCCCCCCCCCTCTGGCCACCTGGCGACGCCACTGTCAAAGAGCGTCAGTTGGGCCGGCTTACTCACCGCCTCTAAAGAAATGTTTCCCTTTTGCGATGCCCTAACCAATTGGGTGGGGTGGGTCTTACGCAAAATAGTTTACGCGGACCTGCATTGGACTTCTCACTCATTAAACATGAAATAACCAGTTAGCCCAGACTTGAGTGGCAGAAGGCGTCACTTTGGTAGATAGTCTATTCGTTTGTGGTTCCTAATTAAGATCACTGACTAACGTTTGTGATCATCCGATCTATTCTGGGTGAGTGGCAGGCAGCCGCTTGCCCCGGTCAAACAAAACCCCGAAATTGATTCCTGGACGACCTTTGATGGAGGTGGCAGCGAGATGAATATTGGCTATAAGCCCTCGAGGCCTCTGCTCCCATGAGTGAGAGCGTGCTGAAGCACCAGCTCACCGGAAAGCGGAAGCTTTGGGGGGGGGTGTGGTGGGACGCCCTTTGGGTGGCCAGGACTGTGCGTCAACGTCAGGGTCTTCCTTGAAGAGGCACAGAATGGTGCAGGTCATGCAGTTTCCCGAAGTTCGTGACCTCTGGCGAAGGAATCTCGCGGTCCGCTGATTTTGTCCTGTCGGTGAGGGAACGAATGTGGGTTGAAGCCGCCCCCGTAGCTTCATTGTTGTTGCGCCGCTCGCTGGTACGTACCTAAGAGAGTCAGGGTGACCGGGTGATTGGGAGTAAGCGGGTAGATGTCGCGGGGTGCTTTCCAGCAATAACCCACATTGTGATGATTAGGCCCTGTATAGTAATATCAGGCGACAAACGATGTACATAGCCGTATAAACACATAATGCACAAAGTAACTGAGTGTTATGAACTTCATACCTTATAAAACCTCAGCTGACCTTTAATTGGTTTGAAACACAAAGGATTAAGAACTCTCAACACCTTCGAAAGTTTGATTTTTGCAAGGTTTCCGGCTTTAACTTCTGCGACTGCAAAGCAATCCCAATATTTTCGATCACATTGAGAATGGAACCAACAATTCTGATCATTTTCCATTAATGTGTATGGTGTGCTCATCAATGTTCAGAGCTGCTATCCGTGAAGCCAATTCGCAGGAAATTACAATGATTCACTACATCAACCGGTTGCAATTCATGGTTCGCTGCATACAGATACTTATAGGCCATGCACATCTGAATTCAAAAGGTTTTTGTGTCGTGTAGTAAGGGGATGCACCGCCTATTGGATTGGCTGTTCATAATTAATAGCTGGAAACTGCCCTCATATTAGTGGTCCTTGTTACCTACTCTTGTAATTGTTTTTTCACCAAGTTTCTCTGTTCTAATATAATTGTTGTGATATCATTGTTTGATTGGGTTTACGGAACTTTCTCCTTTTCTTTCAAAAATTGCCATCTTTAATGAATGTACTTTCGTACCTCCTATTGATAGTCCGATGGGCCTTGCCGTTTATCATGTTCTGTGCCCAAACGCGCAATATTACTGCTGGACCTGTTTGTGAGCCTTTACCTCAGTGCGCGGTGGTTGCAGAGTCCCATTTTTATTGGTTGTTCCTGTGGGGGGGGGGGAGGTGGCTACATGAAAATAGTAGATCTTTAATCGTTGCTGGATAATTTGGCAGCACGAATACTAGCGGAAGCGCCAACATAGGTTTGCGCGGAGCGTACAAGAACATTTGGACTTCCACAAACTCCTCAGTGGCCGAAACAGCACGTTCACAGGTCTAGCCAGCTTGTTTTTTCAGCCTTGAATAGGGATCTCGTGTCTGCAAATTTCTCATTAAACGTGAAAATTGTTCTGTGAAACATGCATTAATTGATGAACCAAAGGAGTTACGTACTTCCGATATTAGAATCAATCATTGGGGTCATGTCACCACGGTTGGCCTGTCGTGGCACTATTGCAACATGCATTTGGCTTCGTAATTGACGATGCACATCGGTTTACGATTGTTAGCAATCATAGGAACTGTTTACCAATCAGGTGACCAATTTTGCAGCAGTTGCACTTGTCGCTTGAAGCCAGCAGGCACAGCTGTAGACCTATCTTCGGGGTGGGGGGGGGGTGGGGGGGGGGGGGGGGGGGGAGGGGCTTATAGTGGTTTGAAACACATAATAAATAGAATCCGACGAAGTAATTGAGTGGCGGTTAGATTTACTCTTTCTTTATATTTCCCCTCTCCGATGTTTTGTCGGGGGCAGTGGCGGGGAAGCCTACAAATTTAGAGAGGGGGGGGGGGAACGCAGACCGCACTTTTTGAATGAATTGCAGGGTGTTACATCTAAGCGGAGCGCACCATTGTCGACGCGAGCGTGAAAGAACCTTACACGTACTACTAATATAATAATACCACTAATAATAACCTCCCAGCTGGCCGAACAACGAAACTTCCTGATTCGTTTGTGATCAAGAGGGCGGCGATTGTGTTGGCGGTTGGGGGGGGGGACAGACAAGATGGATACCATCTAAGCGGAGCGCCACCACAGGTTGGCGCGTCTGGCTGTGCGCCAAGACAATTTTTCGTGTTTGTTTGACATCAGACGGGTCGTCGAGTGTTTGGACCGGCTAGATTGCAGGAAACGGCCCCTTCCCATGCCTTGTGGGGCAGTCAGCAGCATTTCCTACCATTGATAACAAATTTTATTTCAGAAAGTTCTCTCCAAAACTTATCGCCTTAGGATCATTTCAAGGTTTGTGTTTGGTACGTACATTCTGAAGATACTATGCAAGTTGAAGTTACAGTCATGAAAGAATCAATCGAAATGGGCAATGCCACATTTGTTTTTTTTTTCTATATATCGTTCGCGCGAAGCTCGCGAGATTCGCATGATCCAATTTGACCAACGATCACATTTCACTGACCCCTCCCTACCTATCACTTACGAGAGAGCAGGCCTTGAGTTTTTTACTCAAAGATTACGGCCCCCGTTTTATCCTCTTTGCGTACCACAGGCGCATGGGGGACACTTCTACTTGGAGCCAGACTTGTGGCCAAAGAGTAGACCTAATGGAAAACGGCAACTGTGCGCGAAGCGCGCGCGAGAATTTTACACTTTTGGACATCCTCATCTAAAGACCGGCACTCTTTTGGATATACTGTCCTTCAACCAAATAATTGTCAATCAATGTCTTGCACGAATTGTGGCGTTTCCTGGCCGAATCTGATGGCTTATTTTATGGGGTTTCCACCCGCACCGTTGCCTGCCCCCTTAGTAACTTCATCCGGGTACGCACCCAACTTCCCAACAAAGGTCCGCACTCAGAAATTGATTTGCCGACTACTTTAAATTTGCAATTTTTTAAATTTGCAGATAGACCATATTGTGGCCAAAACAAATTACAGGTCCCGCCAGGAGTTAGACTTAGCCCGTCCGCCCCAACATGTATTCCCTCCAAGACACCAAAGTTTCACTTTTGGCCATTCCATCAAACTTCAGGCAACATTTATTCTTTTCCACAATAAATATCTTTGAACCGAGTAAAACAATTTCGTCTTTTTTTCCACCCCTTACACGAATCCCGTCATGTACTGTAATATAAAAATTATATTGATGACATTTCTCAGGATGAGTCAAGTTAAAAATTTCGCAGACCGGAATTGATGTCAATCAGTGTCGATTGTGGGAGGGGGGTTGGGGGTTGAGGTCAAACCCCCCATGACCACAAGTGGGCCAAGTTCATTTTGACACGATACTGATTTTGTCGAGTTCAGTAGAGGTTTTGCAGCTGTTATTTAGCAAAGACGCAGCAGCATTCTAGGGGCCCTACATTGGGACTTATTCGCCAATAGGGGAGGGTGAGGCCATCTATGGGGGCCAAACTTTCTCTTGGGTTTCCGAACATCAACCACCCCCCTCCCCAGACAGATCTCTCCGTACGCGCCGTGATGCCAATTGAACTGGAAATATCATATAATACGACTCGCACTAAAGTTGCGCATAACCATGGGTATTCCTATAAAAATACAAATTAAACAATGGTCCCCACCGAATGTGCTTAGTGCTCCAATATCCTGTACCGACGCGCAAACCAATTACCCTTAGCTCTCACGGTTTGCCTGTGAGCTTGCCAACGATCCTCAGCAATGAAATAATAAAATATTCATTCCTCTTATAAACTAGACTTGTAGCATGGCGGGTAAACGCCGCGTTTATATTCCCGCAACATTACCTTTGTTGAACCTCCTTTAGAGAAAGCATAATTTGCCATGTTCATTTATCTCCAGTGACTTTTGAAATGACCTACCTGTTATTCAGGATCAATTGTTCCACATCCACCAAAGTGTTGAGTTAGAAAAATTGCAACCCAACCCAAACCCACCCAGTTTTCGTGTAAATCGGAACGGATAACTGTGTTTTCGTGTGAAACCTACAAAATGAATGGCGACCGTGTACAAAGTTCAGATCAACCGGACAAAGCTTTTTGACGATTTTGTTTTTTGCTACCCCTAAAGTTTCAGGCGGCGGACACTAAGCCTCCAAACCACAATAATCCCTGAACATTAGTGTCGCGGGGATATAATGCTTGACTCAGCATTCCGCTGATTCTGATCAGATAATCTTCACCCCACTCCGGTCTTGCGGTTTTGAAGAAATGCTGCTACGGGAAAGTTGGCACAAATACACACACCTCCCCACAATTGATCGTAGGCACTCGCGCAGTGTAATTTTTTGAAGTGAAAAACAAACCAACTTGGATCTCACAGACATGGAGACGGGCCTGTTTCAGGCAACAGTCCTGCAGAAGTGGCAGAAATGGGGCGAAATTTTTCATTTGTACTCTTGCACTATGGCATTGTATGTTGACTGCCTGTAGAATACTGTGGGGCAATCAATTTTAAATCCCGCCTCCCCCCATTGTCCAGTCGCGAGTTCGTATAAAGCCGCCAAGCTGGATTTGAATAACGTTATGTTAGATGTCTCATGAGTTCAACGATTGTATAACATAAGAGCTGCATGTTGAGGGATGTCTTTAATAGATTTTGTCTACCAGCTACATCTGAATACCGCGCCCTCTATTGCAATCTGGAGCGCAGAAGCTGCAACAAAAGTCATTGTATTCTCATTCTCGGTCTATTCTTCATTTTTTTTGTGATGAAACTGTTTTGTCAGGCTTCTATGCCACTGGTTTGAAACTCACCCTATGATAGAATAATCCATATAAGTGTGGAATCTTCACTTCTCGAAAGACAGGCAGTTGCTTGAAAACATTGAAAGGAGGGCTTGAGAGGATCTCAATTCTGTGAGATGTACCTACGAAAGATTGAGCCCGATTTGGATTGATTTCATTAAGGTCTTCTGAATCGATTTGGAAGCCTCTGCTTTCTCTAAATTTTCTATAGAACTAGTAGTTAGACTTCAATCACCTCCAATATTGGTGGCAATCCTGGCAGCTAGACAGTCAACAACTACTTATTTGATCCCTCAAATTTGTTATTAATGAGCTGAAAAGCCTTCCAGACCAAATGTCCTTTGTCTGTGAGAATGTGAATATGTCCTGTAGAAAGAGTGTCTCGACTTGTCTTCCAAGAAATAATGGCAAGTTCGCTTAGATTCTGCATCCCTCTGACACTTTTGTGATGGTCTGGCATCGGAGAGTCTTTTACGAGGATCATTTCCACCCCCGACCTGCTCTTCTTTTTTCGCTCAACCCAGTTAGGAATTGGTGTAGTGTGACCGGCGTTATGTAATGCCCATGGTGAGGCCAGTCCTGGGGACTTCTAAGGCACCTCTCGGGTTGCACTGGCAGTTGGTGTTATCCAGGCCCCCACTCCCCGCCCCTCCCCTGTTTTATGGCCATACCAAATTGGTATCCCCCAGGCATGAGGGGTGATTATACTGAACCCACCATCATTGGTGCTTGATCATATCGACCTTCTCTGATTTTCCCAGAGATCATCCACTTTATGGTAGTCATTCACTAACCACCTACATTAGTTCAGCCTCACTGGCATTGGACTTTCTGTGAATATATAAGTTTCCTCCACGGCTTATTGGCCTGGTTGATTAGGTGTTCAAATTGTTTTTTTCCGCCTTGAAATCACCCTCCTTCTATTACAGATGAAAATGGGGGTTATGTAATACGCAATCCTCGTTCGGCTGAACAACGCCTTAGTTATTTTCTTGATGTTGATCATGATATTTAACAACAATGTTAGGGCGTCACTTTTTGGGGCATACCCCAATATCCTGGGTGCCTGACACTCGCGAAATGACGCTTTTCCCAAGTTTCTCAATCAGTCTACTGCACTGTTAGTGGTTGACACTGTCCATTAAAGTGATCCACAGAACAACCCCAAGCTTCAGGATTCGTCGAACAACCCTGGCAATGTATGTTGTGTTCATTCGGCTAGAGTATATACCGAAGAGGAATAGCCCCATCTATATTATGGAAGTATTTGCCTCCTATCTTGTCTTGCTCAAGGGAGTGACAATACTCGTGAGCCCTCAAGAGTTTTTCAGTCCACTCTACTTCTTCCTATTATTCGGCTATATCCAAAATTATGTGAATCTAATCGTACAGTTTGGAAGAGTGAAGAAACGAATATATAACTGGAATAGACAGACGAACATACATAATTTTTGCATATAGATTGATGCTAGACCATTTATATTTCGAAATCCAACAACAATATCCCATTACTAATACGTCTCTGAAATATACAACTGGACATTGGTTCAATATTAGGATAAATCAAAGAGCAGTGGGGCCCAAAGGCCCTCCAGTTACACTTGTTTGTGACCATAATCATCATCATCATCACGATCATCAAGAAATGTTCACTTCAAAAACATAGTTTTAAGGCATAGTTACCGCAAAACTGTTGTATATTCAAAGCACAGTCTATTTTTGTTATTATTATTATAGGGGATTATCATACATCATATCTATATATATATTATATAGATATATGTATAACTATAATAGGGGTGTCCTGCATTCATGATATATATAAATAGGTAATCCCATAACCGGTGTGATTATCAAGATTATTCACTATTCTTTTTTTTTTTTCTCGCTATTTCCTCATCTGAATGTAGAGGAGGAGGGGGGAGGGCGGTTGAAGTGTTACCCCAGGAGGAAGGAGAGACAGCGGTATAAATATGAGAGGCAATTAGGGCCCACCAACTAGAGGTTCATACCCTGTTCCCCAACCAAATGGAATTGCTGCCGCTTTGAAAGCAGCGTGGTGGCCTCACTGACTGTAAGCCAGAGGCCTGAATATTGCGTTGTGCAAGCTTTTAATTCAAGATTTTTAATTCAAGTGTACCCTTGAGTACCATACTTTAACATTGTTTGCTCATTTTGAGAGACCGCACAATGTCATGTCCCAGTGGTGTGTGTCCCGACAGCACCCTTGTCTTCACGAGGCAGCCTCGCCACAGGGGCCCTCTGCCGGTCATTCCATGCACTGGTGGTGGTTTACAGCTTGGGATAGTGCATTAATCCAGGATAACACCCTCACCTGGGCCTTGTTCGAATTGACTGAAATGGAGACCCAAAATTGAGGGATCGCGGTAATGGAACAGCATCGGGATGGAAGCACTTTACTTTTGAGAGATCACAAGAAAAACCCAGCAGTTGGGCCCTACGCCTCATGCGCTAGACTACACGTCATACCACTGGCCAATAACGTACCACACATCCTGCCTGTAACCTCTGGCCTCCAGGATTCCAGATTCAGAAATCCCTCTTTATACCCCAGGCCTGTTCCAACATGTGTTTTGATGTTTTCCGGTCTTTCTCTGCCTGCCTTGTATCAGCCTTCTCTATATAAACATGAATGGCGTACCAAGCAATCTGCGTTTTGCCCCATTATTGGATGGACGTTCAAAGACCAAGTATATTGGCCTCCTCGGGAAATGAGGCTATTATGTTCTCAACGCCCATGCACTGTTTGTAATTGGCAGCTAATCCCACAAATGTGGTGAGGAGAATCCCAGATTTTCTGGAATCGTCAAACAAACCCCCACAGATGATAAGCAGTGTTGGGTATTAGCCGATCGAGGTCTATACCAAAGGGAAATAGCCCCCTCTATTCTTGAAATGGTTCTTAATATCTTTAGCAGGCTACCACACCCCCAGCCCTGCTCAACATGGTTTCCCATGGTAGCTGCAGACTATACAGGATGGCAATATCAGCTGTGAACTTTGTTTCTACTCATTCACGTGAGGTATGATGGCACTGAATGGGTTGCAGTTGAAAATGATGTAAAAATTGCTCATCATAATATAATTATATTCAAAGATGATGATATGCCAGATTGAAGTACTCTGCCACCACTAGTCTTGTTAGAGATGGCAAGACACTTCGATCTTTGTTTCTCTGTGCCTCTTTTATTTAGCTCAATGGCTATTGAGTTGAACATCCCATGATCTGTGTCAATCAAAATGTCTTGTAGCAATCCTCTCAGGGCCAGGAAATGAATATGATATTCCTCACGTATATGAGGGCTAATCAAACGCACCATTGGGGGATACACAGGGTCAGTGCATGGACAGATTCAACTTGACTGTCTGCAGTTGACCTGCGTGAGTACTGATTGGCTGTGGTGTTTACATGCTGCACCAATAAGAGTGTAGCATAGAAAAATCACACAGTGATTACAGGACAAAAATTAATAATAAATCCCAGAGGTCCACGGGATGTTCTAACAGTTGCCAGTTACAGTTGCTGAATATTCATGGGGCATTTAAACATACGGTGTGATTAGACTGTTATATCATGAAGATTTCTGGTAATTCTGAATAGTATGAAAAGAAGTTTTTGCTGAACAGCTCACCACTGATATATATAGGTAACAAGAAGGTCCACCAGGGTTGGCAGTTTTTATGGTTGGTGGTTTTTAGCCATGGTTTACCGGTAAAAACCGTCTGGGTAAAAAACAGGTTTTTACCACGTAGGTGGAAAAAATGGTTAAAACCTATCTCAATGAATCAGATTTTTTTAAACAAAATCTCCTTGGATAATCACAAGTAGAAATTTATGCCCCAAGCCTTGCTCCAATTTCAACATTTACTTTTCCTAATATTGAAAACGTTAATTTCTGCCCAAAACTGGACCATTTAATGATGTTCATCATTTTGTATGTGAGTTATAATGCTGGCTTCAATTATACCTTGCTTATTCAAGAAACTGTCCTACAGAATAAAGTCAACTTTTCAGTTTGATAGTAATTGCAATGAAAAAATATTTTCATGCCTGTCTCATGGTTTATTGACCTTTTTCCAAACTTAAGGATTCCTATAAGATCGGAATATTTTATGTCCCAATCGATGCATTTTAGTTACATGATGTCTTGTACAGACCCCATTTTTATGCCATAATTTTGATTAATTGACCTAACATCACCTAATATGACACAATTTACCCTGGGATTAGGCTTTTGTCAATGATATGACTGACACTATTTGTCTCAATTTTATTTTTCTAGCTATGATGACATGGGTAAGTTTTTACCATTTTCGCTGGTTTTTACTGGTAATTACCATTTTTACCATGTTTTCACTAGTTTTTACCACTTCTTGGATAAAAACAGGTTTTTACCGGTAAAAACCCAACCCTGTTGGCCACAGAGGGAATTGCAACCAACGCATATATACAATGTGGTACAGTGAAATATCACATAGGCCCCAAGCCATGTACACAGGGTAAGATGGTTCCCCCCCCCCCCCCCCTGTGACTAGTAGCTGCGTTTAAATTTTTAACTGACCCAATTCCCGGAGTGAGTTATATCACAGAAATGAGTAATGGACATCCATCAGAGGGTACAGTTGTTTGTTAAATTAAAGGATCAGATTCCAGGGGTTACTTTTCACAAGAAAGCCCCTTGTTTTCATGGAACTGGCATGGGATCGGGGTTCTTTTGGTAGGACCAGGGGCTCTGATTACTTTCTCGACTTCTGTATTGAGGAGGACCAGGGGGCCTTCGAATGAGAAAATCAAACCCCATATGCTATGACCCTAGCTCACACTGAAGTGTCAGTCTGCCAACGAAACATTGGAATAGTGCTTTGATACTGCATTTATTATTTAGTGTGACCAAGTGAAGACCCCTGGGGCTACCCCCCCCCCAAGTGGCAACTGCTTTATACAATTTCATTAGGACCTGTGGTTATTGATTTATTTTTAGGGGGTGAATAACCCCTGGGCCCCCCGCTTATCCGTGAACTCTGCCCTTAGATGTAGTATACCCTCTGTACAGCTTTGTTGTTCCCATGATCACGATCTATGTTGTATTCATTCCATGGAGACGCAATCTATTTTGTCCTTTCAGAGTATTCCAAATCCATTACCCCTGAAGCAAACCCATCCTCTTTTTGAGAAAAGATTAAGTATATTGTGATGAGATGGTGTTCATGCAAATTTGGAGTTGATATTCAGACTTGATTCGTTCCATGGTCGGGTGTTGAAAATTACAGGTGTCAACGGATCGCACAATATTTTGAAAGTATTTCTTACGAATTCTATCCTAAAGATTTCACTTCCATTTTTTTTTTTTCCAATTTAGCAGAAGATCAATCTTATGTTATATAAACTGATTATTATTCCCACTTTCCCATATGTACTGCTCTGAGAAATAACATACTCCCTATTTCCCAGGTCTAGTCCTCCTGTCATTTTTTTTAATAATCCATGATGTAATAATCTTCGCATCCATATTAAGATGAGTATCTGAAAGAAAAAATTCTCCTCTTAATAACGTAGGTCAATTCACTGTAAAATATGAATATAAATTGTATGATAGGTGAATGACTATTTTAGGAAGGGCAGCAGTCCCATGTTCAGAGATTAAAAACTCAAGTACAAATGCTGTCCATACTATATATGCCAAGTCGAGGTTAAAAATTATGGTTGAACAATGGTCCACTAGATTTCTGATTCCATGTCCCTTGGAGGTAGAATTTTGTAAAGTCTGCTTAAACGTGATCCATTTCATGGCTTCTGTTTCCCTATGATCATATTTTTTTTTTTTTTCAAACTCTAATATACGAACCACCCTCCATTATACCATCGCAACAGTCCCCTATAGACTAGTCTAGTCTAGTCACTGTTATTCAATTATCCACTAAATTCAAATTATTCCATGAACGAAACAGAACCCCCTCTCTTGCATCGAGTACAGGCCACTGTGGCTGACGGGACCGATCCTCTGAAAAAAAAAACCCAAACAGCTTCTTGCGTAAAACAACATTCCCACATGTAAAAACCCACTTTCCCTTCTAGTATAAAATAATTTTCCTTCCTTCAAGGTATGAATATTTCCTGTATTCTCGGTTGTAGGAGTCGGCCTTTTCGTCTCTGATTAGACTAGAAGAGAATGCATGTTTTTTTAATTCTCTCTCCTTCTCTGAATGAAAGAGAAATATCGTTCAGATTGAACACCGCCTCTGTTCCCCCCGTCAGAGACGAATCCAGCTCGCTCTCGATAACTTCCACCAGAGTATAAATCGTTCAGGCGAGTCTGGTTCCGTCTCCCGGCAGCATATAAAATCACTCGATCTAGTATATAAAATCATTTCCCCACGACAGCAGACGATTTCCAGTTTTCCACAGAATAAAAGTTCCAAGCACGAAGTTCTCTCAGCCTCTTTTCGGATACATTTACGGGGAGGTAAACATCCCCTCGTTTGAAATGTTGTCTCTCCAAAAGATGGTGGCTGACAGATCTCCCTCGTGTTGATGCGTTCTGTCTCAGTGTTTACCGCTGAGACGCACCCCGGGAAGCCAACCTCCGCAGCGGGGGGTCTGTCCGATGAGGCGTTCGATAGACCAAAAACATATTGCGTTGGTTCGACGCCTGTATTTGCACCGTGTCCCCCCGACTGACCGAGATCTCCTCTTCTTTCACAGCCCGGTAGTCCTCCGTCACCGTAGCTGAGTAAGACTCAACCTGCATGGAGGAAAAGGGGGAGAATCGATCGGAAAAGTTGCAGTGGTAGACAAAAATCTGAACGTCTCTAGCGAGTATGACTGCTGTTTCCTATCGATACAGTTTTGGTGCAGATATACTGTACCTTTTTGTATGAACCAAATCAGCAGCTAACCTATTCTGATTCATCATTGCAAATAACTTTGCCTGGGAATGTCCAATTGAAAGTTTAGTTTAGAATAAACACCCAAGAAGACAATTGTAAAAGTTTGTGGCAAAATTCATGTTTCACAGAAATTCCCCATTGTTTCAGCCATCAAGACCAGAAATTTGGTATAACTTCTTTTCATTATTCATTCCTCCATTTTGGAATTCTCTGGTTTCAATTGCAATGGAATGAGGGCTATTGACCTAAAAACAAATTTTATCGAGGTTGATTATTACGATACGCTAGCTCTTTCTCAGGTATTTCAACAATTTTAATCACACATGAGTCACAAATGCTACAATCCTGCTGGACAATGAAGTATGATTTCCACAACATTAGACCTATTTTTTCCAATTATTAGTATTGATAACGTATTTAAAGAAACCAATATTCAAATGAAGAAACAATTTTCAAATGACATGTTCATGATCTGGAGCTGATCTTAGGAATAAAACTGTTTTTGTATGAGAGAAAGAATAAAATGAGGACTTGTGAGTGTTTTATATTGTGCATCTTTGTAGCTGAATATAAAGCCAACATGTAGTAGGATTTGCATGGATAGGCTGCAATAATTATATACAAAGATATATATGGCTGACTGGAGCTTATGGAATATAAGGTATCAAATCAAATCGCAATACCAAGGCAAGCAAATGACAAAAATTGTCTCCGAATATCCGAGTTGAAAGTAAGCTCCAACCCTCCTTTGGCTTTATGTATATCAGTGCATTAGCCCTATGAAAATATTGAAGGAATTCTGCTATCAGAGCATTATCTATGCCTTTTAGCTAATCATTATCGCATGTAATTATGTTTCCAGAGGGCCAGAACACATTGGACAAATATTCAAATTTTATCTCAGCTTAAATGCATGTGAATATGACAGATATGAACATTTTCGCCTGTTTAGGGGGCATCTTATTCTTAGGTGACATTCCAGTAGTCGAATTCTGGCACTGATGCAGGCCAGAAAGCTCAGGGAATCATGAGGGCATGATTTAGGGACAATTTTCGCTAACCCATCGAACTAATATTCTAGCATCGCGAGGATTTCAATGATGCGAGACCTCCGGACCTCATGTCTGCAGGCCATAGAGTAATACAGAATTTCTGTCTTTCAAACTTATCAGTTCGTCCTAACCAATTACGAGCTTGATGCATGGGTTGCCAAATCTTATAGAAGTGCAAACAAATAGAGCCATTCTGCCCTCAGTCCAACCCTTCAACCAGTCCTCTAGCAGTAGCTTCCAGTACAGGTGTTGGTAGAGAGGCCACTCATTCATCTTGGATGTGAAGGAGCTTTTTTTTGGCTATTCCCCCCGCCCCATTGCACTTTCATGTGTTACATATCAAACATTAAAAATAATCAGTACAAAAATGGGTTGGTGGGAAACATGAAGAAACATTCTCACCCCCCATTTACCCCTCCCCTCTTCCCATTGTGACCCAGCCAGAGGAAACCTGCCCACACTTCAGATGCGTGAGACACGAATTCTAGTCACATCCTATTCAGTCTGGTGATGCAAGCAAATTTGGGTGTGTTATGAAGTATTCAAGTAAAAGCAGACAAGAGTGTTCGCTATCTCCAACCTATGATGTAACATACTGTATCGTTAAGTCGTTTTGGTTGGATGTCAAAAGGAATGGGTACAATACCACATCGTATACCAATCTGCTCTAGTGAAGGTGCTCAATAGCTTTTCATCTCCAGTTGTGAGGGCGCCAGGCTATTCACCTCATGTAGGTACCATTCTTGGTGCTTCGGTATGGAACGGACTTGTACCGAGAGTCCCTAGCTCTGCAGCCCGGCCATGGCGTGGAGACAAGCTGCTCCAGTATACAGAGGACTATGTGCATCTGCTTGGCACTTGACAATTGTAAGAGACCACACCCACATTTTATCACCTTAGACAGGGTGAGTCATTGTAGGGTCATTCTCCAACAGTAGAGTGACACACAGATGGGTCACTGCACTAATGTTGTCTGTCACTGAGGTGACTCAGAGGTGAGACATTGTCAGTCAAATGTTTTGAATCACGCACAGGAGAGTGGTCTGTGGGCTCTCAAGACTAACTGAGAGATGTGTCACCTTTCTTGATTTGTCAGTCAGGGGTGTGAGTCATTGTGCATCCATATTAATGATCCACCTAACAGCATGACCACATGTCCCAGGGAGTAGAGTGAGTCATGCAATAGATCAGTGCAACACATGATGTTCATGATTGGCAACAACCAACCACCAATCTCTGAGAGGTGAAACTGAAGTCTGACCTTCACTGCTGGGTTCCTTCCCCAAACACGAATCAGGAGGGGTCGGTTAGGCATGAGAACAACAAGAAAACAGCAGAATCCTTATCGGAGATACCCTGAAGCACCAAGTCGAGTGAGCGAAGCAAGACAACACTCGGAAGAACTAGGCCACATTTTCTTCATAATAATGAATGAGATAAAACTCTTGGATGCAGTCTCGGTTTACAACACTGCTGCTATCAAATATTCCTGAACATCTATCACGATGCTTGGCAGAAGGGCTCAGGACGTTGGTCATGAGATGGAAGAATGACCAAATTTAGAGCAATCAACAACTTCAAAATCTGAACTTATTCACTGAAATTCACTGCCAAACAAGCGCTTCTGCAATAGAACTGGAATTACGAGCAGACACGATCTTGCCAGTCACATTTGTTCAGGGAGAGATCACTCAATGAAAGCAGTTCCGAGAACTCGCATGAAATTTTAATGTGCACTCCCATACAAATATCACATCAACTGGAGCGGCAGTGATAAAAATCTGAGAACCTGACTCAGCTATCAGCTTACATTGACCGACGGAAGCTATTGGCATTCTCGAGCCAGGAATAGTCATCTCAGGATGCAGAATTCAAAAGTATCAACAATTCTGAGGATTCCTGGAATAGAGTACACTACTGTTGCCACATTTGAACGGGCGTGCATCAAGCTTTCACAGCCTCCATAAAGAAAATACTGTTCCAAATATCTGCAAGAGCCTGTTGAAGGTCTGATAAAGATATTAATGTCAGGGAAACACGAGCATGGATAGCAATGTACAGAACGGCGCGGGCTCAGGCCTCTTTGATGTCCGTGGAAAGGGAAATCAGCCTCTTAAGAGTAATAGTAGAATCAGTTCTCTAAGTTCCCTTAGGATGTGAAACTAGGAACATCACTGAAAAAAATAACCAAGCGCCCTGATGGAGGTCACATGATGCCGAGGTCGATTAGGACAATGACACTGCCAATGACGAGCCTGAAAGTTTATCAGTGTCAACAGATTCAACTTAATCGGATCAAGAAGGTAGAAACTGGACAGTAACTGCTAGAGGAAGGAACACATGGTCACATTAGCCTGCAGTTGCTCAGGTCCCCACAGATGGCAGGAAGCTTGAGAGGAACAGAAAAACCTAACAAAGCCTACATTGACACATGATTCAGGTGGTTTGACCTGAGGAATGCAACGAAAGATGGAGCCCGATGGGTGTCCATCATTGCTCTCAAGATGTTGAGGAGTCTCTGCTGAGTAGTAATGTTGCGTAGCGTTTGTTCCTGATCACGGACAGAACTGACAACCTGGAAACGAATGGACTCAGGACAGAGGTGGTGTTCAATCTGGTAGAATGCTATGAAAGACCTGTCTGATATCTATCATCTGCTGAGGTGTGAGGAGCGTCTGATCACAGATGATACAATGATCGAAAGTGCTGACTACTACAATCTGTGCACCCATGACCAAACTGTCTAAAAAAAAGGGGGCTTTATCATGGAGGACCATATACTGCGGAATACAGACCACATAAACCTATCGGTTTGAGGCCAGCATAGGGAAGCAAACATTAGCCAAAGCAGCCAACACCGACCAGGGAGGTATTACTGATTTTGCGGATCAATATGCTCAGCAAGAGGGACTGGGCTATCATGAAAAGTTCAGACCTTGGGTACATGGAAAAAAAGGATTGCAGTGGGTTGGGGGGGGGGTAAGCTGGTAGGTGGGGGGTACAATTTTGGCATGATACTGCTTCCTAACAACATTGCTAGGTGTGATAGACATGGGTACCATCAACCAGGTGGGTGGGGGGAGGGGTGGGTATACTTTCCCAATTTCCCTACTACTAGGGGAAAAAACAAAGCAATACTGTGATTTTGCTCTTTCTCTCTGCGATCAGAAGTTTTCCCAGAAAATTTCCAGAACAATGCTACAACTCCCAGCTATCTGTTATTGCTTACTAGCTTCTGATGAGTCAATTGGCCAACTTCTACATGTGACATTTTCGGATCAACTTGATCAGGAACAACAGTTGTGAGTTGCGAATAGTAGAGAAGATGTCATATTCTAATATAGGCACCCTTGATCCTGTTTAGTGATTCCAGCTATACGTTACAGTACTTGAAGTGATACAATGGCAGATTATTCCTTATTAGTTCAAAAAAAAGCTAGGAACAATAAAATGAACTTTTGTTTTAATAATTCGGAATTAGGCAGAAATGGAGAATATTTATATATGTTGCCAATGTAGCGATTGTTGAGCAGCTTGGTGAGATCCAAGGTTCATTCGTTTCACCAAATATTTGCAGTTACGTAATCTCCACGTTCTAAATCTGAACCCTCCCAAAAATAATTAGGAGTTTGTTGAAAAGGCGCAGGGCGATGGTTATTAATCTGAATTTATTCACCGCAAATTCACTGCCCATGAAGCAGCCTCTGAAATAGAACTGGAATTACAAGCAGACACAATCTGTTTGAAAAGTATTTGAGTGAGCCATTAAACCCTATTTTGGCAACAAGGTTGTGTTTTATTGAATGCACTGAAATATGATATTGGTATTCATACCTTGAATTGAGTTCTGTCACTTATTATATTTAATATCACTTTATCACACATATCAATGTCATGCAGTAACACATACATGGAGAAAAATGATGCACAAAAAGAGCAATGACTGCAACTAAGATAAAAGCATAAAACTGGAAAAACTGGAAAAACTGGATATACCACCACATACAAGCAGGGGAAAGAGTCTAGACTCTGGTAGGTGGGGGAGGTGGAGGGGGGTGGAGGAGGGTATGTGCAGGGTTCAGTAACAAAGTCGAATGGTGTAAGTAACAATGAAGTGATGCCCCCAATTCATTGAATTGACTACATCTCAATGAGTAATGAATGCACTTTAATGGGAAACTTCTTTAATGGGAATATTCTGTGATGGTAGAGGTGACATGTGACTGATATATTTCCATGAGGCGAAGAAGTTCTCACCTGTCAAAAGTTTTTTTTTTTGAATTGGAGAAGAGGATGCGAATGTTGCACAGACGTCTCCACTGTCTTATGTGGTGATAATTTCTTCTGTTTTGTGTTCACTGCTATTTTGCTGTTTAAGTGTAAAGCATGGTTCATATTCATCTCAAGTTCAGACCTATGGCTAGCTTTTTAGATGACAGAATTTCCCACACCAACACTGCCAGTTCTCAGATTCTTTGATGGACCAGTGACAGCAATGGGATGGTGGAATTTGGTGTTTAACTTGATGCAAGCTGCAGAGAGGATGTTATTTAGCCATGTTTGAAGAGGCTTAGCAAAACCAATACATTTTGTGATCACATACCTAGGATAACAAGCATTTTGCTACTGAAAAACAAAATAGAAAATGTTACAAAAACATCCGTAAGGTGTTCAGTTAGTGGACAGATTACCTCAAGGAGGAACTGAATTTAGGCTGTTCTCTGAGGAAGAGAGAGTCCTTAATACCACTAACAGATGGTAGTTCGCCAGCATACATAAAACACATTGAATCATTTAAACATAGCAATCCCAATGACTGAAAATTTGTCCATGGGTTTGATAGCTTTCCTTTCGATTAGACGCTCAGAAATGTTCCTTCCGGTGAAAGTTCTTTTGATCAACAGCGAATGCGCTCAAGAACATTCTGATATCTCTCTCCTCTGGGTATCTTGCTATGACATTATGGTTGTTCATGGTGTTTCCTGACCCTCTTACTTACTAATATCTGCTTAGAATTTATAGCTGTCTCAAAACACTCCTGAATGATCATAATTTAACTAGGAGGTCCTATTCCAGTGAAGTATCATTTTAATAGTGCAGGAATACGGTGTACACACACATGCTGGGAACAATCCCAATTGGTATCACAAGGAGCTTCAACGAAGGTGAGTCGATACGAGGAAAGAAAGTGACCCACGACAAAGATAATAAACAATCCTAAGAGGTAGGTGCGCAAAATTGAATGTGACCGTCTGAACGTATCACAAACGCAAACCAACGTTAACAGGGGGACCACTGGTGCGGCAGTGGGGACGCTAGGGAAAAGGGAGAGGTGAGTTGGGATGGTGAAAGCAATGCCATAAGAAAGCGGGTGCAAGCCGAATGTGCGGACAGATGGACGACACATCAACAGAATCGGCAGTGAGTGTTACAATCAGAGGTTGCAGTTTGATCACGAGTGCACAGTCAGAGTAGTTGGCGGGTGAGATGTGCGTCACAGACCCACTTGTTTGCTTACTCACAAACGCCTCGTCCGTCTCGGAACTGAGCTCTACCTGGTGTCGTAGGAGCGAGTCTTGTGCTCCGTGAGTCTCCGGACGGGGTCGCTCGATGCGTGCGGGGGGCGGATCACGTCCAGCGAGGGATCCTTTTGTATTGACCCTGTGGATGCCCGCTTTGAGAGTAACGACACCCCACTGTCTCTAGAGGGCTACTGGCCCTCACATGACTGTCCTCTACTGGCAAGCTCCCTCCGTGGGCGCTCTGCGTCCTCATGAGTGGGTTCTTTTCAGCGCCTGATTCACCAATTTCTTTCGGGACCCCAGTGGTCGGTGAGGACCTTTGACTCTTACTGACATACTCTTTCGACGAATCTTTCCCTATCTTACTCAGATTCTCCTTGGACCCCATGGGGCTCGTCTCCCGTGACTTACTAGGCCTGAACGAGTGGAACATCGCGTCCACACTTTACGCTTAAAAGACGGTGAATTTGGAACCTCCTCTGTTTTCTGTGACAGTTTTGGGGGTCGTACCTTTTGTACCGCCTTGGCGTCCTTGCGTTTACTCTTTTCCTTGTCCTTCAGTGGCCGACAGGGAATATGCCGCGGAGCGGTTCTGGTTTTTCCGCCGGTTGGTTCTTCAGGCTGCTGAACTGTACGTGCTGTTTCTGGAGCGGGGAGGTGCCTTCGTTCTGCGAGTTGGCCTTGCGTAGCTTGGTCCCGCCCCCATGCTGTGTGGGGCGCGCCAGCCCCCAACCCATGCGTCCAGTCCTGGTTGGAGTAATCACAAGAACACGATGAACGGTGGGCGAGCAAAAAGGGCGCATAAATACCGTATTAGATAACATCCTATCCTTCGCATTATTATTATTATCATTATTATTAATTTTTTTAATTAATAATAATATATACTTACATAGTCAGTGGTGAGGTGGTTAAGGGATATTTTTGCCTTATGTGTTGCATTGTCCTAAACACATTTTGAATCTTGAATAATTTTGTCTGGGGATTCAGGCTTACATAGGCTCAATGCCTGGTGTAAGCAGTGGTAGTCACAACTCTTTAACGAACGTCGTGGCTCTGAACCATTTTGTTTCCACTGCTGCATAAAACTTGGAATTCCGAATATAAATGCATAATCACCATAATTAACTAACCTGTTGAATAATTCATTGCATTTGGCACATAAGGACTTATCAACCATTTGTTCTATGACCAACCACACTTTGATTGGCTGGCGAGCTTATATAAATAAATCAAATTATTTGAAGGCAGTAACTGCTGTATCAAGTGAGTCCGCCATTGACAACCCCTCGTCTGAGGATTTTTCTCCACAAAACAAGCAAATTATGAGCTGGAAGATGGAAGACATTGCCACCCACAGCACTCTCACTTTACAATCCTTCCTTGAAATGGGGATGAAACTTTAATTGAGATGTCTCTTTCTCACATGATGAGGAGTGGTCGCCCCTTTAGGTTGAGCCCGCCCCCCCTTTCCTCTCCCCCCCCCCTCCCCCCCTCCCCCCCCCCCCCCCCCCTCCTAACTGCAGGCCGGATCTTTCCATATAGTGGCAGAGGAGTTATCCAGAAAAAGGGCAACTGTCCTCTAAAAAGCAGATTGAAAATTCAAATAATGCCCTTAGCCATCCAATGCAGGTTCTCAATTAGCCCCTGGGTAGGGGAGATTAAGGTACTTGCCTCAGATAATCCAGGCCTCAGAAAATTTGTCAGTTCTATCAACTAAGCTAATCATGTCTAATTATCAGCTCTTTCGCTTGTACCTAATCTTTCCATCTAATCCCTAATCTGGTTTCCCCCCCCCCCCCCCCAAAGGAGAATCCACCTTTCCTTTGAATCTTATCTGCAAAAGATTGGCAAGTGACAATCTAAATACGAAACAAAAAAATTATAATGATTGTGGTTCTTTCGCTGAGCTAATCACGTTTAAAACTTACATTTCAGGCTCACACTTAATCTATCAGTCATTATGAAAATTTGGAAATATTTGCAAACGAGCAGAATATCTTATCTATCTTACTGATGATGGGCCACGAGCATTGGAGATAAAGGGCTGTTTCCATCCACTATTTTGAGAGATTGCCTGCTTTTTTTTTTATATATTATATATTTTTTAATATATAATTAAAAACAAATTTTGAGGAAAAAAAAGGGACATGCACCGACCCAGAATGACACATAGACCTACAACACTAATGTGGACATTCAGGAACATAGTCTATATCACCTAGATATCATTGTAATGTTCTATGAAATGAAACAACTTCACATGTTACATAACTAAACTGCAATAGGATCAATTAATTAAAACTCAGTGCAGTAATGGATATGACCCCCAAGACATGGTTACTCATCCAAGTGTAACACTACACTACTATTCAAATATCCCACATATATGATAGCCTCAGACGGGCATTGATATCCTTGTGACGAGCGTGAATAGGGGGGTGGTGTGTGGGGTGGGGGGGGGGGGGGGGGGGTTGGGGGTTGAGGCCCTGTGAAGTGAGATTTATTTTGCAAAAAGGGGTTTGATCTGCAATGAATACTTTTTTGGTGTACTATCCCGACTTCAGTAACACGTAAAGAATAATTTATCACATAAATTTAAAATGTGGCTTCAAAAAACATCTTACTCTCATACAACCTTTACTAACGCCACGATGTGACCTACTTCTGACCCCCATGTTTGGTCACGTAAGCTGGGTGTCATGTTGTAGCCAGCATAGCACTAGAGAGGATGCCTCCTGTTCACCCTCGTCTCGGTATGGTATACCCATCGAGCAAGATCAGATCTATACAAGACCGGCAAGGGGCAGACCTGATACTCACGAATGCCATCTCCAATCTTCACAGGTACATGGAATGAGGCCAAGCCTGCTGGGTGGTACCTTAAGTTTGGGGTGTGGGGGGTGATCACACACAACCGTAACGTGCCCATTGCACAACCCTAATCTTCCCCTGCTCGATCCTGACTTCGATTCGAGAGAGGAACAGGTCCCATTTTAAGTCTTTGTAAGACCCAACTGATGCGGACGTCACTCCCAAGAACATTGCATGCTTTATTACACCTGTGCTACCACGCACGCACCTTGTTTACCTGTTACAGCTATGTGGCCATGTTGTAGCAATGTTCCGAAGAGGTGCCTGCAAATTTTGAACATGTGAAAAAATATGAATCCCCAGTTTGGGTTCTGCCATGTTCGATCACGGGTACGCCAACATTTGCTCAATCTCCGTATTGTGGAGTCATGATTGAGTGAGTACTAACTTAATGTACATTTTGGGTATTAAGCAATCCTGGGATGGTCAATTCTCTGCTGGGTATGCGTCACTGATGTATTACAGTGATGTCAAGGTTTCTACCTTTCTTTACAGTCTTTGGGAAAGTGGTCCAAATGCGGTAATTTACTCACTCATCGTCAGGTTTCCATCAGGGGGGTGGGGGTAAGGGGAGATTTTTTCCCCCCTTGAAATTAGGGTGGGGATACCCCCCTTTTTGCTGAATTTCCAGTTATTTGGAATTAGTTTTCCCAATTTCTTTTTTATTTCCACATGCAAGTATACGTATCAATATATTGTGGAAGGAGCCCCTTTAACCCAGCAAAGGGACCCTAATGCTGACTCCTTGACCCCCCCCTGCAATCAGTTCAGGTTCGCTATTTTTTCCACTTCACTTTTCAAATCACTATTTTTTTGTCCGCCCTCCCCCCGCTCCAGCACTTTTTCCAAATCCCTGCAGAAATACCCCTGATGAGAACATTACACGGGGGTCACAGTAGAATAATGAAAATCTTCATTACATGCTTGATCATGATCTCAAATTTGTAATTTCCGCTTAAAATTGAGTCACTACCCTGATCCAACAGGGTTACGCTGCAAAGGTCCTAAATATGCTTATATGGCCTCCTGAATCGAATAAAATCATGACTGTAAATATGAAACCACTTGTCGTCTTGTCAAAAAACAATACACAATTCTCCTACTAATTTCATTCCTAGCTGAAAACCTGTTTGCAGTTGCTGTGTCGTCGTTAGCTGGCTGATTTTGTCGACACTTTACAGGATTACGTCCCACATAACCTGTTTTGATATCTTAACCCGACATCAACTCACAATCACAGTACATGCAACACTTGTTATCAATGAAGGTTCTATGACCGGTTGTCTCCCCTCTCTCAACACTTTCCAACTCGGAACATCCACACACATTTTCCGCACTTCCGGGGGGACAACGAATCGCCTGTTAACGATGCATGACAATGAATCACCAGCAATTCAAACTACTTCGATCTAAATATGAGCGAGATACACAAGACTAAATATGGTGAATAATCGAAGCTCTCTCTCTGAGAATACAGGAAAAAGAGAAGAGGGTATCAAGGAAGCAGGATAGTAGTAGTTCCATGCTAGAGAGTTAATATAAGCCGTCGCGTCGGTTACATAGCACAATGCATTGTCATAGCAGAGAGTGGAGAAGGTTGAGATATTATTATTTAACCGGTATCACCCTAATAAAAGGTCATACCCGGATGGAAGGGTCCCTCCCTCCATTTTTTTAACAATCTTCATGATTTTTGAGTCCCGATAGAAGCGTGGTGAAAGTTTCGTCGAAATTGTGGTCGCCTTCAGACGTCCAAAATATCGAGTCTATATTACATTATATGGGGGTTGTTCTTCCACATGTTTGCGTGGATTCATTTCGCCTCAATATTGTTGGTACAATGACAATGTACCTTGGTCATATGTGTATTGTTTTATACAACTAATGCAAGAAAGAGATCAGTACTTCAAGATACTGTAAATATAACACTGTAATGTAATACTGTAATGTGATACCGTAAATGTACCAAGCTACAGTTGAGTATTGGTTGAAATTTAACATCCTATATGGAAGCAAGCTAAATTGAGGGACAGAATATGTAGCATGATAGAGCATTTTGCAGTTATGAATATATATATATATATATATATATATATATATATATATATATATATATATATATATATATATATATATATATTAATGAGCAGAGTTTGGTAGACTCACCCACTGTCTAGGCCCATCTGTTTGTTATGGTATGCAATTGGTGACTGTAAAGCTGAAAGGTAAAAAAGTTTCACAGAGTTTCTCTCTCAGCGAATCGTGGCACACTCGTATCACCAACTTTGATTTTCTCTCTCTCCACCATGCTAGATCTAACCATCTGTACGCTGTGAATGGACAACACTGTTGATATCATATATATATATATAACTAACAGCTCCATTCTCATAAACAAACCATAAACAGTTAGGAGGTTGCAGAGGCGCGGATTTCCACTACAGCCCCTGACTTGATATCAGTCTATCACAAATTCAAACCTTCCCGAGACCACAATTTCAGTCATTCACCCACTATACAAGAACCATTAAATATTACCATGATTACACAAATGTGCATTAAGAACACACTCACAAACGCAACGTGCGTACCGACAGTTTTAGTGGCCAAAATTGCTTCGTAGCTCTTTAGGTCTCTTCGACCATACAGTCCCACTCAGTATTTTGCTCTCTTTGGGTTCCTCTTCCTCCCCATACCACCTCTACTGTACTGCCTGAGGATGGGGATCTAAGGGGTGGGGGCACTAACTCTCTCCCCTCCCCTCCATACCACCGTCTACTTGCAGGAGTGGGGGTGCTAGTAGGGGGTGGGGGCACTAACGTCTCCCCTCCATACCACCTCTACTGCCGAGAAGGGGGAGGGGGGGCTACTAGGAGGTGGGTGTGGGGTGTAAACCGCCTCTACGACCAATGTCTCCTTCTCTCATTAGGGTTAACATCTCCACTGTGCATTTTCCATTTGCATCTGTATTATCAGACATCAGTCCAGCAAAAAGATTTTAACAGTGGTACAAATCACGGCACGATTTCAGGTTTCCCCCCTTGACTCTGGGTTTATGTAACCACACAAAACTACCATACCCACCACATACACATCGTACCAAACCTTGCAGGATATGCTGTTTGCCAGGGGTTGTCTGTTTGGTTCCACCAACTTGTATTTTTGTTCGTATTCGCGACTTGCAAGAGAGAACGGCTGTCCCACTTTATGAATCAAGCTCACGTGTGCAATGCACTGCTATTCTTCACATACAAACCATCACTCAAGAAGCTTCGAGTAGTTTTTGTCGTTGTCACCCAACTTGCTGATTTTTCCAGTAAATCGCTTGTTCCTCATCCATGATCAATACGCCAGAGTTCCTCGATGAGCCTTTACTTGGCTTCCTGAAACGGGTGAATTCAAATCAGATTCAACTCAATCAAAACTCAGGTTGGACAATGCACAGTATCACAAAAGGACAATCAGAACAGTCGTACCTTTGCGGAGTTCTGCTGTTGTTGGAGGAGACTCTCCCGTTCGTTTCACACCAGCTCTCCTTCTCCGTCGTCGTTCTCAGCTTTATAACAGCTCCGCCCTTCCCCTTTGATTGCTTGAACCCAGAGAGGCTCACCATCGTCCACCAGTTTGCATCTCGTTCACCTGCAAATGAAGAGGAAGAGCTCTGATGACAGGTAAGGGTGGTGAGGTGAAGCTAGAGAGGAAGAGGACCAGGTTTTTAAGGGAGATGCTTGGTCTGGTCGGTGGTCCAGCTGACAAAGCGCAAGATTGGCAATGTACGAGCATGTGCTGAGAGAAATGATGGTGTATTATGTGAGGAAAGCACTGGAATTTAAAGTAGATGAACCAAAGTGAGGACGGCTGAAGATGACATGGACGGGCAGGTGGATCCGAAGGTTGATTGAGGAGATAGGATCCCCAAAATCGAGCAAGATGGCAGGATGGTATGAGAACAATTGCAAAAATAGTTGAGGTGAATCCAGCCATCCCCATGTCGGGGACCAAACCAGAATTAAACTGAAGAAGAAGATTCCTCAGGGGGAAGCTCACAAAAGAACTGGGCATTGTTCTAGTTGGTTTGATAATCAGTGGTCCAGGCAGTCCCTCTGGGTCACCCAATGATTCCTGTCAATGTGGTCATGGATGGACACTGGCAATCAAGTGCCTCTCCCTTTTGACTATGGCCCTATGGCATAGTGCTCTTTCTCACATCATTATTCTGCTCTGGGGGTCATTTACCCACTAGTACCTTGGACACTATTGGTCCACCGAGGCTGGAGGGTTTTGGTAGCAAATAGTGGACCAGATCACTGTGATTTGTGTTAATCAGTAGTGCTAGCTAAAGCCTTTATTACCAATTTTTTAGTAATAGTAGTAGTAACATCCCACGATACACAATAAGACCCACAACACTACTAACAATTATTAGAACAGCCCCCTCTTGATTTACCCATTGGGCCAAGGGTGCGCACCTCTCCAGGGGGGTCTGTGGGTGGGGATACAATGATAGCTGCCCTTCCAGGTTCCGGGGCGAAAGGTTGGGTCCTGGAGTTCACTGATTTCTTTCGGAGGGGGATGGAATTGGCCGTCCCGGGAGCAGGTTGGAATTATGGTTACACCCCAACCTCCATCGCATCTGAGGCACCCGTCCAGAAGAGGAAGGCGAAGTTATGCCAGTGCTCCGACACAATCAATAAGGCCAAGGTTTCTAATAACCCTTAGCTGGCGTCATGAACCCGTGAAGTTCAAAATCCAAAATCAAATCAAATTACCTAATACTTATTGAAGATATAGCGGGGTTTTTTGCTGAAGCCTTTCTTCTTCTCGAGGGGCCACATGAGGATGATGATCTGCTCAAATCATAATATCCTCCTCTCTTTCCACTGGAGCTGAGAACTCTCTGACACTGGAAGTGCCTTGCCGTTAAAGGGTCCCTGGTGCGTTTATTTACCCTGTAGAGTAAAAAGAAAGATTGAAAGCAAAATATGGTTTACCGAGACCTACAGATGTATTCTTCTTGAGAGGCCAGAAATATTGGCTCATACATAGATGGTACCTGATTATGCCCTGGAAGAGGTCATGGTGAATAATTCCACTACAATTGAAAATAGTTGGTTCTCAAATGCTAATCTCTGCTGCTTAGCGATTCAGTGGTTTGTGTTTTTATACGGCAGCCGTTTGATTCAACCATCCTGATCAGAAAAGGGGGAGTGTAATTTGTAACTGTAACCAGTAATGTTGCTAACAAGCTCAAACAATAATAAACATGAATAGGACAATTATCTATTGACCTCTATGCCCCAAAATTGCTTAAGATTGTGTCAACCCAACCCCAATTCCACATACAAATTTCAATTCAAAATCAGTTTTCTGGTCTCAGAGTGGTGAATCTGGCTGAGGGTCAGGCATGACATCACACAACACACACACTGCACAACCAGCACACACACACATACACATGAGAATGTGATCACAAGTCCCTTCTGAATTTCAATCAGAGAGGAGATATGGAAATTAGGGCAAAATGGTTTGTGCATATGTAGATTTCAGAACTTTGGGCATTTTGTAAACGCAACAGGTTGGCCATTCTTTAGATGTGAGTTAGGTACAGGTTAGCACAACATGATTCTGTATCAATCTGAAGAGAAACGCCCCCCATTGTTGAGAAAAAAAAGTGTAAAATCGTCAGATATCAAATAAGTTCAAATGAAGCATTGTCCACAAAAAATATCAGCTGTTTGGTTGAAGCCTTTATAAAACCCCCAGTAGTTAAACATCTAATAGAGTATAACTCCTAGTATGAAGAACGGCTTTAAACAGTCATCAATAACAGCAGCCATTGAAACATTCAAATCTGTTCAACAATATTCAAAATCCCTGCTCTTCTGAGTGGACCCATATATGTCATATTTTTTTGGTTTAATAGTGTAGACTATCGATGCGTGATATTATTCCCGAACCTCGGCCTCATAAATTCCAATCATATTACAAACGCAGTGAAAGGCGGCGCCATCATAAAATGGGAGAAACCTAGGCAAAATATGCGGGCGCTTGACTACTCACAAAAGTATCGGCCTCCATTCTGTGGAACCCGCACGCCCCTTCAAGAGGCTCTTTCAGAGATGTTTATATCACTCTGATAAGATTGGAATGGCAAACAGAATCTATGCAATAAACATATTCTGTCTAACACTCTTTTCCCACTTTTTGACCCTTAAACATTCCTTTTCACACTCGGTCAATTTTGCATGGTCTTGGTGTATCCTGGATTCCTGTAAATGGATTTTATGCAATTGTGATACACTTGTGGCAAGAACCAAACAGTAGTGGTAAACAATTGGCAGTTAGGGTTGAACTTGGGTTCACCGACAGGTTTTGAACTTACTGTTTAATGTTCATAACCACATCATGAACTATATGGACACTCACCAGTCATGACCAATTGTAACATGATTTAGAAACGACATTCCTGTGGCATGTGGTCAATTCTCACTGGATAAATTCATTTTGAAAACATCGTACCCAGCATGTTCATAAAATGGTTGTGAAATGTGAAGTCATCTCTTGGAATTGTCTCATCAGGGGGTCCCACAAAGGTTACAGTTAACAGGTCCATTGATGTTCTCTCTATACATCATGATCTTCGACTGTTATAGCATCCGCTATCAGAATGTTGCCTGAGGACTCTGGCATAAATTACCGGACCTCAATGAATGGCCATCATGACAGTTACATGCCTACCAGCTGCAAGGAGTAGACTTAGCAGACTTAACTGTAGACATGTTATTGTTAATACGCGTTACAGGTGTTCATTTTTGGCCCAGAACAATTCCAGATTGGAACGCATCTAGTCTCACTATGCAGGAATTAAGTGGTCTGGGGTGATTGCTGGTGATGGTCTAATCCTCAATATTCATCTTCAACTGAATGACTCTTCTATAAGCTTGTGCCTGTTGACTGCTGTCCCCTATGCAGTGATAACCACGAGTTGGTGTTTTTGCATAGACCAGCAAGAAAAGACAAGACATTAATCCAGTAGCCAACCCTAAACAGTTTGTGAGGGACAACAGGGGTTATTGTGAAGCCCCATGGACCAACAGCAGTAGCAGTGTCCGACATGACCCAACTTCAGACAGGACCTATGGTCCAAACCAGACCTGGACCCACGAAAGATTGTGGACAACTATGAAACTATGAATCCTGCAGTTCCCCCTGTGAATGTCACAAGGTTAAAATTTGCAAATAACGAGTGTGCCTTATCACTCGAATCAGCTGAAATTGGTCTGGAGATTCAGCTGTCCTAATCTAAGAAAGTAGAAAGTCCAGCTCAATTTAAATGACCAATGGCCTTGAAGAGGGTGATCATTTTAAAATCTGGTTATGCCCGTAATCCACATCCAGCCCTGCAACCTGGCTAACAGCCATCATATCATTAGCCTGCTTGGGAACTACACACATAATCCGGGACGCAGTCTGAAATTGAAACAAGAGGGAAAGATACATTCATGTGAGAAGAGTGAGACCCCCAACCAAAGAAGAACTTTGACTTTGACATTCCAGAATAAATATTTCCACCTGAAAATGAAAATTGGGACAATTTTGGATCTGAAATAGACACATTTACATATTATATGTTTGGTTATATGAGTCGGTACCTTACTCTTACATTCATGTGAGGAGAGTGATGACCCAACCATGAACAAAGAACTTTGGTTTGAGGTCAGATATTCATTCCAGAGAGATAAAAATCAGGATTTTAATTTCTTCTTTTTTATTGGGATTTACCACATTCACTATTATATGGTTGGTATAATATTTTCTATTTGGATTTACACATTCACATATTATATGTTTGGTTATAATACCTCTTGGCTCACCATGCCCACATTCAGTGAAATGGTACCTTACTCTTACCCTTCTGAACTTGCTATGCTAAAGCAGACCTCCTGAATTCCCTGATTGAGAAAAGAGAACGCTGTACGGTGACTCAGGCACGTACAGCATGACCTCACGAGTAGAAAATGTCTTTTATCAAAAAAGGAACTCAGGAGTAGTGACAAGGTATAGGGGATCCAACACGAGGAGAGGAGGTCACCCTCTTTCCACAAGGAATCCCTCCCCAACGAAATGAGCGATCTCGCGAACAGTCCCTGAATTTACAGCTATTCATTCTTTTGGCAGCGGAGGTTGCGAGGGATCAATGAATCAATGCACATTATACATTGGGTGACCCATATATGACAATTGATTGATTGATTACAAGAGTGAATATGAAGAGTGCGGATAGGAAATGGTGCAGAAAGACAAGCCTAATGGGCATTTAAGCAAGAGGAGTGTGGCTGAGAAGAAGTCCACAAAAAGTGGCGGACAATCCCACCGGTGATCTGTCAGCACGGGGCTGGTGGGTCTAGGCCGCTCACCGGGATATAGGGGCGAGGTCAAACCTCAGGAAGCTGGGTGATGATGCATCTAGCCCCGATCTCATTCCAGAAAATTAGACCTGGAGGTTTGATGCAGTCCATGGCCTCCAGGCATGTGGGAATGAGAGTCAGTCACTAATAGTGAGGATGTCCTCATGGCTGCTAGTAGCATACCCACCTCAAGAGAGGGGGGGGGGGGGGGGGTGAGCGGGGGTTGTGTGAGCATGGTGGCAATGAATCAAGGCGTTGAAGCTTGCAACCCAAGCTTGCAACCCAGAAGTTGTGAGGTCGAGTCCACGTTGTACCCTCGAGCAAGGTACTTCATCAAGCTTGCTTCTCTCCACCCAAATGGGGACCGCGAGGTGTCAGGTCATAACTGGCGCTGATATAGCTGTCGGGATACACTCTCCGGATGTCGGAGTGCGAGACAGTTCCTTCGGTGGGGGTGATGTCTGTAAGCACGCTGAGCACTTCGGTGGTGAAGCATTACATAGGAATTAACATTACCGTTACTATTGAGGGTCTGCGCATCTGCCATCCCAACAAAGGAAGAGGAGTGCTCCCCCCCCCCTCCTTCCTAGAGCCTACTAGGAAACACAGGAGTGAAAACTCTGATGCCAGAAATAGAGCAAACCCTCTCCAGAATGCTGGCAGAAATATACCCTGAGAGGTTGGTCAAGTGCAAGGGCGCAGCCACCGTCTGAAAGTTGGGGGGTCAAGAGCAATCTGCGGGGTCCAATGCAGTTATGGGAAACATTTTTTGTATGAAACAATGAGTTATGTAATGGAGGCTTCCCAACAAGTTGGGGGGTCATGACTCCCCATGAACCCCCTGACCCCCTAGTGTGGGGTTGCTGGTTGTGCTTTCTCCTCCTCCCAGCATATCTCTGCCACTGGGACTATGTACTTAAGGCAGTGTGTGGTACAGGTAATGACCAAACACAGTGAATGCTCACCTCGAGAGCCGCTGTATCTAGACCTGCCTTCTTTGTCTGCTTTAAAAAAATCCTGAAAAGTAGGGAAAGGAGACAAATTTTGAAAACTTGTGAATTGTATAGTTGGTATGCTGCTACTGGCTAAGTTGATTTGGCAACCAAAGCTCTTGCAAGAACCCTCCCCCCTTCCTTATTGTTCCAGACATTAAATATCTGTCCCTATTTTGATAACGTTAATGGGTGATTGAGAGAATATGCCAAACTCGAAAGATGGCACAGATCAAATAATGAAGTATCACGTTTATTAGGCCGTCCTAATGTGCTTCACGATAAATCACTTCGCTAGTATCGCAAACAGCTGATTCACATAACTGATGTACGACACATGACTTTGTCATCAGCAGTGTACCGATGACATTGAACCAATTTGTTGTCCATTGTGGTACATTATACAAATGGATGGGATTTTATGTTCCCCATATTAAAACTTGGGGTCGCCAGTATGATCATCATCTGTCAGCACATCTGGGGGAAGAATATATGTCTGTGATAGAGAGCGTCGTATTTATCGCTATTTTTAGGTCGAATATCTGAGGAGGCACAAACAGTACAGCAAGTTCCTACATCGCTTGTACTTCATTAAAACCCCTTTCGGTTTCACAGTGATGTCGGTTGGTGACAGTGAGCATCAACAGCATAACACGTGGGCATGGGCAGGCTGGCCTTAATCACTCCAAAACTGAGGCGTTTCTTACAGAAGGAAGTAAGTTCCATTCTCTGATAGTTGTTGGTAGTACTTCTTGTACCGGAAGGCTTGATATCATTGGGGATTTGGATGTAGCGGCCACACCTACCAGTCTCAGTAATGGTAATGCCTAGTATGATGTCTCCTCCTATACAGGGTGAGTCAAAGGTGGGTCATACAATGGTCCTTGTACACTGACTCACCCCTGACAAAAAGTGGCCCACTAGTAGGCACGCTTTCCCCCATTACTTGCTACATAATGCGAGTAAAATGACACCCTCAGAGACGCTTTGTACTGAACAATTTAGGGTGAGTGATGTACATGTGGTCACTTTAAAACTGATAATGACGCACATTTGACTGACAATGCCCAAGAAATTGGGGATGTGTCACTCAATTGCTAACTGTGGGAGGAGCAAATATGGTTTGGTAGTGTTTTATTACCACATCTGCCCACAGCTTTTCAATTCTCCCTACACCTGACATAATGTGAAAGGCATAGAAGGTTCTTTTTTTTAGGTCTTTGGCATGACCGACCAGGAATTCATCCATATTGCAGTACTCTGCAACTAGAGGAGGCAAGAGAGGAACTCAAATGTGTGGTTCATTGAACGACAACTGCAGGCTTGGATATGACACAAATTAATCCATGGAGAAGGGAAAGCTGTATCTATAGGTTCAAGCTCCATTTCAATACTATTTTCCTATGTCGAGTTATTGACCTTTCACAGTTGGTGCAATATGCAGAGAAATTGGGAGAATCCCATTGGCGAAATTAACGCATGACGTCACACTTGGGCAACCTGGGAGGTTATGTCATGTATGTCATTGTTTTTTTGTTTGTTGATAATCAACATTTAGCAGCAGTGCTATTGTCTTTTGTCTATCTCTCACCAAGTAACCATTAACACTACCAACCCATCATGTCACCATCCTCTGCCCTAGAACTAAATGCTTTCCGAATGGAAAGTGTGGAATGTCAATGTGCACGTATGAACATCATTTATTATTGCTGATTGGTGATTCCTGATCTTGCCATATACATTCACCAAAGGAGACGGGTGGAGGTAAAAAATGCTGCTGTATACGTACCTTTAAGAGCAGTTGGGAGTTCAAATACGTTGCACTGTTTGATCAGTAGATCAGAAAGACTCAGTTTATGGTCTAACTTAACACTCACCTCTGCAAAGAGACATTAGAGGGATTATTTTAATGATTAATAATAAACAGTAAAAGTCAACATATTTGAATATATAGTGCAAATTGAGTATGACATTACAAGTAATCAGTGACGGAAACCTTATTAGAAGGATTTTTGATGAGCACATCACTTATTATTATTATTATGATTATTACACTGGTACTTATGAAGTGCATAATCCAAGTTCAACGCACTGAACAGAAAAAATGAAATAAAACAACCATCACCATTAACTTGTGTGAAGAAATATGTTCTTAACAAAGACTTGAACGTATGAGCAGAACCCGCCTGCCCAATGTTTGACGGCAATCTGTCCCACAGATTAGGAGCGTTGTCGGAAGGCCTGGTGCCCGATTCTCTTTCTTGACGGCCTTAACAAAGAAAAGACCTACTCCATGAGTATTTGCAAGAAGATATGCACGTACTAAAAGGTCACCGCGTTAAAACACTTAAAATTGTATTCCCAATGGCCAACCACTCAACATTCACATTTGGTGATAACGTGATGTGTTTCTATATAAGGCTCTATCATAAAAAATGGTCATACTGCTTGTCAGATATACTAATCCTGCTCATATAGTGATATATCCCCACATGAGGATATTTATGTTTTCATCACCTTCACCGGCGCAGTGTTAACGCGATAACTCTCCAACCGTGGTCGGAGTGACTTGAAACTTTGCACACGCATGTGTATCGATGAAAATCTCGAGTGAGTACGAAGTGGCATCGCCTCTCCACACATGGCAGCCATCTTGTGTTTGACAAACTTTTTTTATCGCTGATTTGCACGTTTTGGAACATGGCAATCGTTTTGGGACCAACTTCCATTTTCGACCCATGGGACCCCACCCAGCGCCATTTGAAATTCTTTTCCGACAAAGATTCTTATCGCCCTCATGTATCCCTCTTTGCTACAAATGAAGTCGGACGTCGCCGCCCCATTGGATTGCCAAAGTGGGGAATCACACTTGGCAGTTCACCGGCCCAGGCATGTCTAGTTTGAACATGCAGCTCTTGCTTGTTCATTCCAGACGACTATTGCGTATGTCACTCAGTGTGGCCTTCTAAAAGGGCTGCACAATCAATCTCACGGAGCCCCACTCTGTCCTGGGTAGCGTGGCAATTCAACTCGCACATGTCATTTTCACCATCACGGTGGAAAAAGCCCCAAGACCCGCGGTAAAAAACTTCAAATTGCAATCTTTTTACTTTGATCTTGTATGTGTCCCAAATTGAATAAAATGGCAGAGTGCAAAAAGGATAAAGGGAATCAGTTACTCACCGTCAAAGAAAGACTCCTATTCATTTGACATATGTCTGACTTGGGCTTGTTCTGACAGTAAACCACATACATATGCAGCCCTCCGCTCCTGCAAGAAGATGAAATGAAATCGTTGCAGTCAGGTAAAATCCAAGGCTTTGTCTCCAGAATCTGATTCTCAGGGTCTCAATTAGCATCTGGGTAGAGAGACACTGAGATGTGAGGCCTGTTGCTGGATAGACTTGAATCTATTTTATCCTATATACATTTATCGCAGCTCATAATAGTATGAAGAACAAAGAAATTACATATACCAGGTATGGGGCTATTTCACAGCCGTAAACGTCTTTGGGGCAACGTTAAACTTCATAACCTCTTTGTGCCAAGATAATGGATTGATTTAGAGTAGGCCTTGGCCCTTGCACACTCCTGGGGTCCAGGGAAATGTGCTTCGTGGGCCCGATTTGGCCTGCGTCGTTGGGTTGCCTGTGCTTCACATATTTTATCACCCCCCTCGTAGGACCATATTGATATGACATTCCTGGAGAGTACATTAAGCCTAGCTAATACATGCCCCATTACTCTTCCCATGGGCAGGGAAGAGTAATGGAGATATAAAGCCCTAGATGAAGCATACACTGGACCCTGATCTTATTTCGAGGGAATGAACTCTCAATCTGCCCATCTATCATTCATGTTGGATTGACTGAGCTAATCTGTCACCCATCACTAATCCTCCATTCACCAATCAGAGCACCCAACCTAAAACCGCTTGGTCCGGTTAACTATGTTGCCAAATCTGTGCTATGTGGAGTAGATAATGTTTTGTAGTCAGGTCCAAAGTTACCACAAAAGGCAATGAGGTCAAAGGCTAAAGCCTGTAGCCAACAATGAGCAACAAGAAAGGAGCATACTGCATTCAAGTGACTGAGGTCAAAGTCTGGACAGCTTTGCACAATAACTGCACAACAAAATGAAGTATAGATTTATACTCGTCAGAGAGAGTTGCCATCTGGATTAGATGCCTCATTGGTTTTAGTCAGGTTCAAAGCACTATACTACTGGATGAAGTTTGGAGTGAGATAAATTCACTTATTAACATACAGTTCCTTCCCTTCCATTACACGCACACATAGTATTGCATGCTCTAATACAAATAAGATGAACATCACATTAACCTTTCACTAAACTTTTTAAGCATTTGCCTTCCCCCCTAGGCCTCAAAGGTCCCTGCTAAATCTTCCTAAAGAAAAAATCCTTTCAGGAAAAGTACTCCCATTCAATATCGAGAATAACATAATTGGAAAAAAAAAATTACAGTCAATTAGAGTGGCATTAAACCCCCAAAACAACCCATCAGTCCCCCCCCCTCCATTGTGCAGCAAGGAATAATCACGTAGCCCTGTGGTTTCTTGTCATGATGTGACTCTTTCTTTTCCTTTTCTGCATTTGGGAGTTTTTTCATGCTTTTGGCATAGTGTAGAGGGGTAAAGCGAGTGATTGAACAGTGTGATCATCATTAAAGGACAACTGCTGACCTGAACAAAACACAGGTTATATTGTGGAGAATGGAAACTATAATCTATAGGTCCACACCCCATTCAATACGATGTTTCCTATGTGGAATTATTGGCCCCACATAAGGCAGAACGTCACCACCTGAACACACGGGAAGTTATGTCATGTTTTCATTGTTTCATTTTGTTTGATGAGTCAACATTTAGTATAAGTTCGTTGTCTTTCTCTCACCTCAGTAACCATCAACACCTACCAAACCCACTACAGCAATACTCGCCCATAGACTAAATGCTTTTCAACGTGAAAATAATGTGTGAAATTCAATAGAAGACAAGATTGTTCGCAGGGTGTGCAAATATGACATTATTGGGATGAGGGATGTTTTGGATCTGCACAATACACATGGCCACAACTTCAAAAGGGACACTAACTCCGTAACAGAAAAGTACTAGGAACTTCGGGTTTGGACTGACGCATTCAATTTTGTCCAGGTAATATATAGCCCTTTTTAAAATTCATCCTGCAGTTGTCCTTTAACCACCATCGATGCGACAGCAACAAGATTCTGGATCTTGAGAAGTACTCACAAATCTTTTTGAAAAGTAGAGCCAATCTCTCTGGGTCCTCTTGACATTTGTTGATTTCTAATTGAAATGTACTGCAGGGGGAAAAAGAAATTTGAAATCATGTTACCACTCATATGGTTTCAAAACAGTACAAAGCTGAATATCATTGACATAGAGAACAGGCACGAATTCCGGATGGGTAGACAAAAACATCATGGTGAACGTAAATATGGAATTGGGCTCATTCATATTTGCAAGCAGGAAGGCTTGTGATCAAATTTCTAGTGGGAAGAAGAGAGAAATTATTATCCACTTGTATTTTTTTTTGTCAGCATGCGTTTAGGATTGGGAACAATACAGAAATCTACAATGGGTGATATTTCTTTCACAGTATAACTATTTCAGGTTCTATTGTGTACTATAAGCCTATTCACAGTTTGTGAGTGTACAGGCTCACCACTAAACAGTATGGGGGGTATAGACAAAATTCTTCCCACAGCCTATCATTACGGCCTATTTTCAAACTGTCACCACTATTTGAAAACTAAACCAATTCGTCCCACATATATTATGTCACTGTTGATAAGTATGGGAGAACATCTGTAATGTTTTGTGCTGGCAGAATGTGTAATTACCCATCAGGGGCATTTCGAAACATTGTACTGCACACTGTCTGTGACCTTCGACACCATAGTCTTACTATCTAAATTCATAAATACCACGTGGCATATGTATGTAAAACTAGTGTGTGAAAGTGAATCTAGAACTTGGTATAATTTTGATACTAGCCCCGGCTGACCAAATAAGAATGAACGCGCGAAAGGCAATGCCTTGGTTTCAGATATACACGGCACGTCAGAAGTCAAACGACACCAAGAATTTGACGACGGTTTAGATGTCGCAAGCACGATACGCGATGCACAAGTTGCACGCGCGCATGTAGCTTGAACAGTTTATCGAACACTCCCTGAAATGTTTTGCTGCCAATTTTAGGCCATTATACACCCTTTTCGTAGAACAATATGTAAAGGGAATGGGTATTGTTTGAAGGCGGATAATAAACAGTACTAGGCCTTTGTTTTCGAAGTAAAAGGTTTGACGTCATAATAGTCACGAAAAGCCCCCTCGGCTGGCGCTCAGGCTTTTCTAAATTCCTATTATTGACGTCTCCCGGTTTCAATTCCTGCAACAAAAAGGCCACGAGGATCTGTTCCATTATCTCTAAACCATAACCATGAGAAGGTTAATTATCAGGGACCCCATCCTGTCAAGTGGCAACAACATACAGATTTTTCTGTGTTAGCGAAACCCATTCCAAAAAAGTTCTATATAGTAGAAGTGACTCCTCCTGTGGAACTCGTATATGCGTGCAATGTTTCCGAAGACATTTTAAAGTTTGCCGGTCTTCGCGGTCCGGTGGTCTACTCTCACTGTCCTTCATTTCTCCATGTAAACCCTGCCAAAAAAAATTACCTCAAAATGTGATATTCCCACACTCAAAAGCCAAGCCATGCCAAACCTCTCGGCACTTCAAACCTCATGCGGGGGTGTCCAAACAGAACACTGGTGCATATCCCCCGGTGTTTACTGTTTATGGTCCAATAATTTGAAAAATAGAATTCTTGGTCAGTCACCAACGGATTGCCATGCCACACAGTCTCTGCACCACAGACTCTGTGAAAACTTTTTTCCTTCATGTGTCGAGGGACTGACGGTCAGTACTCAAACACGCAATCGTTACAAACGCAGGCATCTACTTTACGCAACTGGCATATTGGCACGTCATAGAAATCTAAAGTACTCTACTGCAGGAATGGTGACCATGTCTACCAACGTGTCAAACATCCCTTCATACGTCAGTGCAGTCACCGGCGGAAATCTAAAGCCCCCCTATTGACTGCTCTCACCCCACCTTAGTCCCTTAGGTGAGACATCTCCCTTTTTTTGCGTTGTGCCATTTTACACAAGTGGGGAGAGGGCTCCAGTCCCTGGCCGCGGAAACTGGGAACTAGGTCGAAAAGTGAGCAAGGGCAAGCTCCCCATAGAAATTATGGGTGCGTAGTAGTCGACTGTTAGCGTTAGATATTTTCGAACGGGAAAAACATGGCGTATGCAACTTTTGGAGGAGCTTGTTATTCGCCCGTGTTCTTTGCCGAACATATACTGGCTGCTGCTATCGGAGACGTGATGACGCGCAACGAAAACAATTGCTGCGTGGCTTCAGATGGTGGGCGTGGCTTAACTAGCAGGCTCCGGAGACTGTTACCGGAGGGACTGTTACTCTGGTAGATGAAGTAAGTGTCACCGACGGCAGACAATAGGTCGATTTATTGAAGGCAAATGACGAAATTTCTAACAGCTAACAGTCAAACTTAAAACGCACCCTTGGACTTATCATTTCTAACACAGGTCAACGACCAAGTCTCTGGCAAACATGCCCACCCACCTGCCGGTAAGTTATGCCACAGGTATCGTCACGAAAAAAAACAACACAATGATCATTCACAGTGCCATATTTCATTTTATTCACCAGCATTAATTGATTTCTCAAACACGCTTCCTACGCTAGTCGATTTCACGTTTGATAAGCACGGCGACCCATGTGGTTAATCGACACGTGATAGCGCCACGCACGGTTTCTCATGTAGAGCGCCTCGTTTGCGACTGTCAGGGGGCGTAATTCAATTTGTGATTCTTTATATGTAATTATTTCTCCATTGTATACAGGTGGATATTATTGATTTCTCGTGAACCTGATAGGCACCTAGGGGAAGAGTTATAGTAGGGAATTCGAATATAAAAGAAGGTTAATGTCTTGGAACTGAATTGAACTTCTGCTCCATATGAAGACATATTCACGATTGGACCGGAAGGGAAGAGACACAGGTGTGAACCAATATGGAATGATTGAATACCATTCTTACTGCCATCGTAATTACGCCTAGGAAAGGTGTTTTAATCGAACCATATTGCTTAAAGTGCGAATATATTCAGTTAGCTCATGTTGGATAATATTTGAAGGTCAAGAGAATAGTTAGATGTCACATGTGATCTTTTGTCTCCGACCGCTGCGTCTTCAAATCTGATGTTGCGTATGAAACATCATAATTCAATGCTTACGCATTCATCATTGTATGCTGCACCCCCCCCATATCCGGGCCAGGGTGCGCATTGGCAATGGTGGGTTATATACATTTGTTAGTACATTGATGCGCCTCTCAGCTATTTAGATGACTTACAATTGACTACAATGTGAGAATGATCAGATGGATGTGCAGAGTGAAACTAATATAGGAAGTCATCTGAGGGATCGTCTAGGTCTAGCTAATATTAAGATTGTGTCCCAGAAGGGTAGAATGGGGTGGTTTGGTCATGTTGAAAAGGAAGGATGACAGGAACTGGGTCATGAAGTCCAGAGAGATTAAGGTGACTGGCTGGCGAGGTAGAGGAAGGCCTCAAGACTCAGAGTGGAGTTGTGCCAGTGATTTTGCTGCTAAGGGAATGGTATTGACATTGTCTCGGCCCAAAATGTGTTTAAGTGGAACGTGTGCCGTTGAGTTTCCCCATCTGCGTCATGCAATCGACAACCACTGAGGAATTCCACCTCGCTTGGCACAGGCAGGCAGTGCACAAAATGAGCACCATCAAGATGTTGAGACCACACAACTTTTTCCCTCAAGAATGCTTCCTCATAGCAATGCTGGGGGAGGGGGGCACTCACTTTAGTTGCCTCTAGTCAATGTGCGAGCACTAAGCCCATTGCATGCAACTACAGCAGGTCTCTTCTATGGTTCAAGGTGCCCCCTACTTTACTACTATTACTAAAACGTCAGCAGTTTCTTAATTATGGCAACCCAGCTATTGAATTTATTAATGCTTTTAAGGCTAAACTAAAGGAATTCTTCATTTGATGTTAATTGCTGTCTCTTCATTCATTCAGCGACCAGGTATTTGCTGTGTGTTCGGGAGGGGTGGGAGGGTGTGGGGAGGTTTTTGTATGTTTTTCTTTTGTTTCCTTAATCCTGCGATTGTTTTTATGTGGGACCCCATTGGAAAGAGCCTCTTTTGTCCTAATGATGTTCTCCGTGCCACTTTTGTTTATCTGTGTTGTTTAATCCTACCGTAGTTATCTGTTTGTATTATCACTTGTGCTTTGGACCTCTAGAGCAACAAAAAAAACCAAACGAAAACACCAAACAAGGCGAACCACGGTACAGTAATTCTGTCAGCTCAGGATGCAAATGTTCACATAAAAAAAAAACCCCTAATAGACACCTGCACACCTGACGGAACCCAACCTATGGTACCATCAGGCTACTTACATGGTATGTGTATCTGTTCTCTAAAAATCATTCTGAGGGGGCAGTTCATCTCTCACTCACCTCTACAACTTTACCAAGATCTGGGACATAGTCTTTTTCTGTTTCCACAGTCTCCATTAAAATATAAATGTGGGGGGAAAAAACAGAGAGGAGGAGATCGAATGGAAAGAGAAAAACAATCTCCTAGAAGGTGGGGAGGGAGGGAGGGGCAGCATGGTAGAGGTTGGGTGGGTGGTCATTCATCTGGAGGGTGGGGAGGGAAAAAGGGTCATCGGCAGAAAGTTGGTGGGTGGTCAGTGATTACAAGGTTGCTTCTTCTAGAAGGTGGGGAGGGAGAAGGACATGGGTAGAGGTGGTTGGGTGGGTGGTCAGCGATTACGAGGGTGGTTTTTCTAGGTGAGGAGGGAGGAAAGGGATATGGGTAGCGGGTTGGGTGGGTGGTCAGTGATGACGCGAGTGATTCTTCTAGAAGGTGGGGAGGGAGAAAGGGTCATGGGTGGAGGGTGGGGGGTGGTCGTCTTACAAGGGTGATTCTCATAGAAGGTGGGGACGGAGAGGAAGGACATTGGTTGATGGTTGGGTGGGGTGGTCAGTTATTCAAGGGGATTTTCTAGAAAGGTGGGGAGGGGAAGGAAAGGGACATGGTATAGAGGGTTGGGTGGGGGGTTTTAGATGCGAGTGATTACAAGAGTGAGATTCTTTCTAGAAGGTGGGGAGGGAGCGGGACATGGGTGTATATAGAGGGTTGGGTGGGTGGTCAGTGATTACAAGGGTGATTCTCCTAGAAGGTGGGGAGGGAGGAAGGACATGGTAGATGGTTGGGTGGGGTGGTCGTATTACAAGGGTGTTCTTCTAGAAGGTGGGGAGGGGAAAGGACATTGGTAGAAGGGTTGGGTGGTGGTTATGATTACAAGAGTGTTCTTCTTAGAAAGGTGGGGAGTGAGAAAGGGACATGTGTAGAGGGTTGGGTGGGTGGTCAGTGATTACAAGGGGTCCCTCCTCCTAAGAAGGTGTGGATGGAGGAGGAAGGACCAGGGAGAGGGTTGGGTGGGTGGTCAGTAATTACAAGAGTGATTCTTCTTGAAAGGTGGGGCGGGAGGAAGGAGTGAAGGGACATGGGTAGTTAGAGGGTTGGGGTGGGTGTGGTCAGTGGAGTACAAGGGTTTTGATCTTCTGGAAGGTTGAGGAAGGGAGAGAAAAGAGAAGGGAATGGGGTTAGGGGTATGGTGGCTGGGTGGTCAGTGTGATCGGCTGACTTAGTATGCGTGTCAAACTTGCTAAAGTACTGACTACAAAGACACCATGTTTCACATGGTCATTGTACTGGCATGAGTATATGTAGTTTCCGTTCAGTTGGGTCATAACAATACAACATCGCGGTGTTGCGCACATCGCGGCAGATTGCCAAAGGTTCGTTACACCTATAACGGCGCCAAGTTTCCAGGAAAACCCACACGATAAATTCAACAACCTGCGTTCCTGAACATTGTGGCTGTGTGAGACTGTTCTGGAACTTTCCGACATTTGACGTCCTCTGGGACTCCTTTACTGGCTGAACGCTTAGCAGCCATTCCACGACGGCTATGACAAGGTACCTAGTAGTAACTACAATGTAAGCTTTCAAGTTATGCCTTGAAAGCAGTCTACCTCTCAAAACAGCAACATTGCCTTGTGTTTAGGCTGACTGGGGGGGGGATTTTTCACACTGGTATAATTAATTATAAATGTCCCAATGACATATCATGTCAGTTCGTCGCCCATAAAAATTATTTGTATCTTGAATGTGGTGTCCCGGTCACTATAAATGTGTGCAGTGTGTAGGGACCACCCCCTTTATGGTAAAGAATTATCTTTGCTATGTGATAAGAAATTCAGATCACTGGCCAGCTTCACCGCTGAACCAGCAAGGAGCAAGCACCGAGGCAAGCGGTGCTTGAGCAATTGATTGTGCTATCGGGGGCTCTAATCATTTTTGGGGTCGGGGGGAGGGGGGTTTCACCATGGGTCAGCCTATTACTTATAGACTTTGAGGGTGCATGCAGCGAAAAAATCTTGTCCCAACCTCATCCGAAAGGTTCTCTCCAGGTAGGAGGGATGCAAGCAGTGCTGAAAGCATGATTGAGCTAAATCGGGGCCTCTAACATGTTTTGGGTGCGGGGGTGGGTTCACCTGGGTCCGAACGCCTATTACTTATAGACTGTGGGGGGGGTGCATGCAGCGAAGTCGTGTCCAAGACCTCTTCTCCGAAAGGTTCTCATTCCCATGTAGGTGGGGCGAACTTGTGGGGGGGGGGTAATGGGGCCATGTCGTTACCTAAACGAGCCTGTTAACCATAGGGGCTCATCTAGTGTCTGTATATCCTAATGGCAGCCTCTTTCCAGAGCTGGACACAAAATACCCCCCACCACGAACTCTCAGAAGGGGGTTTCAGCATGGCCTACTTCATCACCCTACCCCATGTTTCGAGGAGCCGCAGTGTCATAAAGATGTCATGAAGTGTGCTCACTTCCGTTTATTGGGCATCTTTCTCTTGGCCTCGGCACCTCTGCCTCCTTCGTCAGCTTGGTCCACCGGTGTCTGTTTCCTTCTTCTCTTCCTGGGGGGGCTTTTTGTCTCCCTCCTCTGTGCTTGCCCGGCCGGTTCGTCTGTTGGCGTGCTCTGGTGTGTTAATGTGCATCTTCCTGCAGTGATGAAGAAGGATGAATAGATTCCGCTTTCGATGGGGTTCAACCTAGCCCGAGCAATCCAACCATAACGCTCCCATAAGCCGGATTAACGCTGCTTGTGTAGAATATGCAATGGCAATAACGTATGTTTTTTGTAACAACTCGCTAATGGTCTCTTGCCACCCTTGTACAGCCTTCTTTTGACATAGCTGCCCTACCTATAGCCTGGCAGCAAGAATAACCCCCCACCACACCCGTGCAGGAAGGCGGGAATCCTTGCAACTTCTTGAGTTGATTGCTACTTGCACACCACTGGCACTCTTGCACCTCTATGTCAGCGCTACTAGAATTTGTTTCTTCTTCTTTTGTAGCCTTCCTGCAATTATAGTGTGGAGTAATCCAAACTGAATGTTCTGATACATGGGGAACATGACAGATGCCCAATTGCTTGTCGTTCGGTGTACCTCGACCAGGGACCTTTCTCTCATCAAATGGTTAGGGAGATTGGGCCTTCCATTGCTCTCATTAGCCTCATGGGTTCACCCAGGTCTGGCTTCCGTGACTTGACTATAAACAGGACATTCTAACCTTCTGGAACTTTTAAATTTCATTTAAAGAAGCATTTTAACCTGGGTACCCCCCCGTGACAATTTGTCATTGTTGTTTAGATGACGTTTGACAACAAATTTTTCAACAGTATAATCTCTTACATATTTTGTGAAATGATATAGCAGATTGATCTCCGATTGCCCGGGTACTAGGCATTCTTCATTGTGATGCTATCGCTTTTTGGCCGGATGCTGCAGAGATGATATGTCCTCTTGCCATTCGGTAATAATTCGATACCCCTGTGTCAATCTATCTTGTCAATATTTTGCCGTTTTGGACAAGCCCAGGCCTATGAACTCTTTTCAGACCTCATTTTCATGATCTGCCAATTTTCCAGCAGAGTCATGTCCCAGCAAGGTTCAAACCCCTCCCCTGCCAGCAATGAAACACTCAATCCTTGCTTCCCTCCTGTAGAAGGCATGTACACTAGCTAGAAAGGTACTGAGTGGCCTAACAGAGCATAACTGCAAATGGAAATATGTGGCATTACTAGACACTACTTCACTATCCTTATACATGGTTTCTACATATCTATGGCTGTCCATTTCATTACACAGTTCTCTTGCCATTCCCTTCCTAAACTTATTCTTCGCCAAAGCTGTCTGTTCATTTCATACAGCACCCCACAATCCCTAGCCCTATCTCTATCTGATCAGAACGAATACTTGCATGGAGACAGTTTTAGATCTATCTGCTAATGGGGCCACCTAAGTATATAACCTCTGGCATCATGAGGGCATATGATGCTATTTTATGATCGCCTCGACAAATTGGCATCTGGGTATATTAGGGAAGGGTTTTCCCAAATAGCCGTCATCATTGCCCCACCACCTCCATTGCCATGAACTCCAGGCATGAACACATAACTGTCACACTTGTTCCAATCACCCAAACTTGGCACAATATGTCCGCCATTCAGAAACTTGGATGGATTCGCCAGAGTAACCACCGCGCCCTTACATAATTATGGTTGAATTTCAAAGTTTGTTCTTGCGGATGTTTTCTTTTTTTTACTGGTGTATTGCCGAGCAGAGGATCGAACCTATTAAAGGCCCAGCAAGGATGCAGACTTTGTTAGCTCGAATCCCTCAATCCGGTACACGGAAACGGGCCCCAACCTCTTTGGTGCTCCCTTAATGTGGGGGAGGTGAATCACTCCGACTGCAACTTGCAAATTGCGTACCCCTCGTTTGGCCCTGTTCCGACCCCTTGTGCTGGCATCCAGAATAAGGCAAAAGGGACTATTTTCAAAGTCTTTGGTATGACTCAACTGAATCGACCCCCGTCAGTCTACCACTGGAAAGCCAACCCTACAAACTGTGCCAACCACTCGATTGGCAGACTCATCGGCGTCCCGACAAAGGTAAAGGTGAGGTCAAATTGGCATGTTTCATGCAATTTCCATATAAAACTATCCGCTTGGCGACTTAGGGACTACATTCGTCAAGCCAAAAGTGGAGGAAAATGTCAAGGTCACCAGAGATCATTTGAGGTCAGGTCATGGAAACAGAAACTTGCATGATAAGCGCCTACATTCTGATGTAGGATGAAGGATTGCATAGGGAATGCATTTCTATTTTTTGTGGAGCGATGATTGTTGATAGCCTCAGCAAGTCAACGCACCACGATGCCAAACACTTCTGACATTCAAACGTCAGACTTTATGCTCTGTTAACGGAGGAAGATATTCTGAAAAGGAATGAGCAATCGTCCCGCCTCCAAGCCCACGCCAACCACCCATAATGAATTTGTTGGCCTTCGTAATTCGTCAAATTCATAATTAAGGGCAGACTAGCCGACTTTTATATGAATCTCGTTATGGCCGGTGGTTGCCAGGGCGATATGGAATTTTACGCTTGGAGTGTGTAAAATGTGGTTAAATTACGATACCTTGTGAGGCCCCAAGCTATTACTATGTGATAGTGATACTCTCTGACATTCAGTGCACTCAGTGTTTACTGTATCACAAGGCCGTTACCATGGTGTCTGGTGAAGGTGGGACCGCTATAATAAGGCGATGAATCCCACAGCTGGCTAAGGATTACATACTTCTTGAAATAATCTACGGTTAATATGGGGAGAGTCATAAGTTATCAAATCATGAATCAGAATAATTAATCACCTCAGAGTAATTAATTCTGACTCGAGAATGGGAGATGTATAGGTGGTGATCCTGGTTTTGGGGTGGGGGGGGACAAGGTGCCCCATCCACCATTTTGTAAAATAGCCAATTATTGACCAATGTTTTACACAGTAACTATTTGAGTGGATAAACCAACCAATAATCAAGGGGTTTGTTAGCGGTAGAGTGGCTGCTGCCTTCCATACTATGTTTCAAACTCGCTCAATTCACCGGCAGCGTTCCCAAATCTCATTCTCTTCACATGCAGAAAAGCAGGCGCTTGATGTGCATGGTTGCAGGGACATAACATGGACTGTCTTGGGTGTAGAAATTATTCACCCCAGTGCTGTTTGCATATACAGGGAATGTCAAGAGGTGAGGGGGGTTTGATATTTGGGGAAAAAAGAGCCAACACCCCCCAAATCTTTTTTTTCCGGTTCCTTCCTTCCTTCGGGGGGGGGGAAAAAACAAACAATTAAAAGGCCTCTAGAGAGGGCAATGTTTGAGGCTAGATTCGCAATAAAAATCACTGCGGTCCAAAATTTGTCACAAAACAAATTTCTAGCAATAAAATATTCCTTTTTATTTACCTATTACCAGAGGATAGGGGAACCACGGCAAATTCTACTGAACGGGGAAACATTAAAACTGACCAAGAAAGGAAAAGTGTTACCTTGTTTCCCTCTGACACCTTCGTCGATTGTTATGGTTTTTCTTCAGGAATTTTCATTCAGTTGTTGTTCTCTGTGACCGGCTCTTCTGTCACTGTCGTATCAGAGAATGAGGGGTGGGATGATGACATGAGCAGACTTGACCCTCAGAGAACTTGACATGACCAGAATGCATAGGGGTAATCTACTCAATATGTCAACCTACATGCCAAGCTCGAGCCCTGTACGACTTTGCGTTGAATAGATAGCATGTTACAAAGCGGCGCGTCGTAGCAGAAAACAACTCGTCCCACTCAGCATAGCCAAACCCATGCCAAGAATGAGCCACCTACATCGTGACCATTGAAAAAATCTCCTGTTTGCGAGGTCTTCAATGACAGGACAAGAGTAACAGGAGGGAGTTTGACAGTATGGGATCATGTGACACACTGGCTTCTTCGTGCTTGTGTTCAGTTGATGTCGTTTGTTGATTGCCAGGCCGCAAATGAGGGCATTACACCGTACAAGCATGGAGACATACGACCAGAGTAGGGCTTCGGTGTTGTATCAATATTCCAGCCTGGAGCCTGCCTCACAATGTAAAAGAGTTCGCAGACTGCGAGGATTGCAACAGCTTACGATCATGCTCACAGTTCTGTGTGACACTGTACGGAGTTCGCAGACTGCGAGGATTGCAACAGCTTACGATCATGCTCACAGTCTCTGTGTGACCGTAAGGTGTGAGACGATGACCGTAATACCACTCGCCGGCGAGCTGCAATACACGCTTGTGCTGTGAGCCTTGCGAATTTTGACTTCAAACTTTGAAGTTTTCTTCAGGGATTTTCTGCAGGCCCCTCAGTTTTGTGAGGGCAATCATAAATTAAATCCCCACTTTGGAGGATATTATGGTTTTGCCCGTCGTCGTCGGCCGCCACATCGCCGCCGCCGCATCCGCCAGACGATTTTCGCGTTAGCGCGATAAACTCTCAAAGCTTACCGATTAGTTCGGAACCCCATGGAGATCTCGGGTGCTTTCGAAAACTGGTAGTACCGTAAGTCTGCTGCCCTCTGCTTTGGTGATTTTACGAGGAAATTTTCAAGTTTGTCCAATCTAAACGAAACTTGGATTAGGGCTGACAATTGGTCCCGAAAAAAAATGTGGCATTTCAGGTCATCCGAGGTCACAAATTTGGTGAATTTTTGCAACATGTCGATTTTGGCGAAACTAGGTTATTAGGGGGTAACAGTTGGATCACGAAAAACATGCGGCATTTTCAAGGTCATTCGATGGTTTTAAATTTGCGTATTATTTTTGCTTACGGTATTAAGTCCACTAGGGTCAAAAACTGATTTTGGTACTTTGTGGCAAGGCAATGCACTGGGCGGTTCACAGAATGCAAAATGCTTCCTAGGAGTGGATGTATCACATGGGAGAGTTACGATTTCATAAAAAATGTCATGTCATTGAAGTCATTCAGGTCGCTAGGGGGTCAAAAAACCATTTCTTGCCATAATCGGAGGAATGAATATTGTGAGGTGCAGGAAGGTGCAAACATGGTGATTAATTGTGACCTGCATGGTGTGACTTTTGACCTGAATTTGACCTCGTCGGGTGGGCATGTGGTTGAAGGTGAGTCTTGAATAAATGTGCTTATTTAAGGAGTTAGGGCAAAAAAATAGAAATGGTTATTTTTTGGATAGGTGATAGACCTGTGTGCTTTAGGAAGGAGACCAACTCCCGATTGGATCGGACACTCACTTTGGTATTACAAGGGTCAAAGTTAATTTCATAGCTTTGTCGCAAATAACGTAGGCAGGTTCATTGGGAATGAAATATGCTTCTAGGAGGGATGCATCAACGATGGAGAGTAACAATGTTTTATAAAACCGCCATGTCATGAAGGTCATCAAAGGTACGTAGGGGTCAAAAACTGATTTTAGTATTTTCGGCAATAGGCACTGGGCATGATCATCAGAATGCCCCCCCCCCAAAATGCTTCTAGGAATGGAATGTAATCACATGGTGAGTTACAATTTCTAAAAAATGCCAAGTCATTAAAGGTCACGTAGGGTCAAAAAACTGTTTTGGCCATAATTTATTGGAGATTGAAATCTGTAAAGGCTGGAAGGTCACCATTGTTGATATAATTATAGACCTGCATGTGTGGACCTCTGACCTCAATTTGACCCTCTGTCGGGTGGTATGTGGTTAAAGGTGAGTCTTCGAATAAATGTGCTTATTTGAGGATTACGGGCAAAAAAAAAAAAACCAGAAAGCCAAAAGGCTTAGTGATTCCTTGATCTTCTGAAAAACCTTAGCCAGACACAAGGGACAAGTGGGAGATTGTACCAGCGTATTATGACCTCTGTATGATCTCTGACCTGACCCAAAGAAATAGGGTCATGTACTTTCATCAGAGGAAACAACAACACCAAGTATGAAACTTCATCCATCAGGTGGGGACGAGTTAACATGTTCACAAGCCAAAATTGGCCAAATATTGACTTTTCACAAATTTCCTATTTTGGACCAAAAATCACCCCGACCTATACCAAAAACAATTAGTGGAAGTTCCTGTATCCCATAGAAAGGCTACACACCAAATTTGAACCCGATCAGACCAACCATTCTAGGACTTATAGTGTTCACAATGTTTCAGCCTTTGACGTCTGGTGACCTGAGATGACTTTTTGACTTGACCCCAAAACCAATAGGGTTCATGTAATCATCATGGGGAACACACATACCAAGTATGAGCTTCATACCAAGGTGGGTCGAGTCGATATCATGGTCACAGCCAAAATTGGCCAAATAGTGACTTTTCACAATTTTCCATTTTTGACCAAAATTCACCCCGACCTATACAAAACAATAGTGTTACTGACTCCCCATAAGAAAGCATACACACCCAAATTGGACCTGTCAGACCAAAACATTCTGGATCGTAACGTGTTCACAAGGTTTTCAGACTTTGACCTCTGGTGACCTCAGATGACCTCTGGCTGACCCCAAAACAATAGGGTTCATGTGACTCATCATGGGGAACACACATATCAAGTATGAGCTTCATCCAGCCAAGTTGGGTCGACAGTTTCGGGTTCACAAGCAAATTGGCCAATTATCGACTCTTTTCACAAATTTTCTATTTTTGACCAAAATCACCCCCGACCTAACAAAAAAAAAGGGTTCCTTACTCCCATGAGAAAGCTACACACCAAAGTTGAACACCGATCAGGACCATTATTCTGGACTTATCGTGTTCACAAGGTGTTCAGACTTCGACTCTGGTGGACAAGATGACCTCTGACCTTAACCAAACAATAGGTTCTGCACTCATCATGGGGAACACCCAACATAACCAAGTATGAGCTTCATCATCCAAGTGGGATCGAGGATCGGTTCACAAGCCAAACTTGGCCAATTTATTGACTTCAGAAATTTTCTATTTTTGACCAAATTAACCCCCGGCCTATACCGAAAACATCGGGTTCCTTTACTTCCCCCATAAGAACGCTACACACCCATTGGAACCGGAATCAGAAACAACCATTATGGAATATCGTGTTCACAAGGTTTTCAACCTTGAACTCTGGTGACCTCAGATGACCTCTGACCAGACCCCAAAACAATAGGGTTCATGTATCATCATGGAGAACACACATACCAAGTATGAGCTTCATCCTATCCAGGTGGGGGCAAGTTATCGGGTTACCAAGCCAAAATTGGCCAAATTATTAACTTTCACCATTCCATTTTGACCAAAATTCACCCCCGACCTATACTAGAAACAATAGGGTCCTGTACTCCCCATAAGAAAGCTACACACCAAATTTGTAACCTGATCAGACCAACCATCTGACTGCTTAACGTGTGTCACAAGGTTTTCCGACTCTGACCTCTGGTGACCTAAGAGACTCTGACATGACCACAAAACAATAGGCTACATGTACTCATCATGGGGAACACAATACCAGTATGACTTATCCCATCCATGTGGGATTGAGTTATCGTGTTACAAGCCAAATGGCCAATTTCTTGACTTTTCACAAATTTCATTTTTGACCAAAATTCACCCGGCGACCTATCCAAAAACAATAGGGTTCTGTACGACCCTAAGAAAAAAAAAAAAGCTAAACACCAAATTTGAACCTGATAGACCAACCCTTTTGGACTTATCGGGTTCACACGGTTTTCAGACTTTGACCTGGTGACCTCAGTGATCTCTGACCTGCCCCAAAAAAATGGGGTTCATGTACTTATCATGGGGAACACACATACAAGGTATGAAGCTTCATACATCCAGTGGGTTGAGTATCGTGTGTTCACAAGCCAAAATTGGCCACAAATTAGTTGACTTTTCACCAAAAATTTTCTATTTTTGACCCAAAATCACCACCGACCTATACAAAAACAAGACGGTTCCTGTGTCTCCCCATAAGAAAGCCTACACACCAAATTGGAACCTGATCAGACCAACCATTCTGGACTTATGTGTTCAAAGGTTTGTCAGACTTTGACCTTGGTGACCTCAAGATGACCTCTACCTGGACCCAAAACAATAGGGTTCATGTAATATCATGGGGAAATCACATACCAAGTATGAGATTACATCCATCCAGGTGGGGTCGAGTTATCTGTTCACAAAACAGCGTTACATACACACACTCACACACACATACACACACACCAACACCCACACAACACTGTCATGACTGCATAGATTCCTCTGATTCGTTCAAGGAATCAAAAACTGGTATTTTGGAAATGTGATAGACCATTTTGGTTGTGTTTATAGAGGAAAACCAACTCCCCGCTTCGATCGGACGGCACATATTTGGTTAGTTACAAGGGTCAAAGTTTAAATTAGTAGCTTTTAAAGGTCATTCAGGTCACTTAGGGGTCAAAAACTGTTTCTGGCTGTAATCGGAGAATGAATATCTGTGAAGCTGGTGGTTCACCATTGTTATATAATTGTTGACCTGCATTGTGTGTGACTATGACCTCAATTTGACCGCTGTCGGGTGGTCATGTGGGTAAAGGTTGAGTTTACAATAAATGTGCTAGGCGCCATGTCAAAATATCCGCCGCCGCGGCCGCCTGGGCGAGCCGAGGGAAGCAGCGCCGCCGCCGCGGCTTGGTCGTTGCTTCTGACCCAAACCAATAACAAGCTAGGCAGCGATTGCCCGCCGGCAGCGGCGGCCTAGTAATGAGCTCACACCCGGTATAGTGAATTGTGAGTGTGCACCAGTTGATATATCAGGGAAGTCTATGGAAACGTGGCCGCAGCTGCTTGATGCGTGAGGCTTCTAAAAATCAATACATTGATTGGTAAAATGAGAAGAGACTAAGTCCGGTTTGGGTTTGTGACATATTTTCATGATTTCAGCGCTCCATTCTATGTACATATATAAGCGAAATTATCATGTCATCACCACAAAATCTTTACGAGGCTAATAAAATAGTTTGGACCACAAATTCAATATGAACGTTGTGTAGCTAGTTCGTTAGGTAACCTCGTGCAAGAGTATGTTAGGATATGTTCGGCCGTGTATTTATCAACTTAAAAATTATAACTGAAAATAGACCAAAAATATCCAAAGATTGGCGAGGGTTATCGGTGCGCACGAACGGTGTCATGAAAAATCCAACATTTAGTCACCAATCTAGAAATTGGCGAGTGAAGTTGCGATAGCGGAAATTATATATGACGTGAAACGCTTGTCTATTGAGGAAATGGGGAGCACTTGCGTGCTGCACACAAGAAATATCCGCCTGGGGGACGTTAGCACTGTGAACCCAAACACAGCGTCCTCGACTGCATGCGCAGTGCTGTCGAGACTTAACTTCGGCGGCAGTAGCAACGATCATTTATCGAGCATATGATTATCACGATCAAAATTAACAACGTAGGTACTGTATATTACCATGGACGGAATCATAAAATAAATGATACGAATCGATTGGGAAACATGTTTTCAGAGACTCAGAGTGATTTGAATAAATGAAATTAATCAGTCATTTCTCATCAACTACATATATAATGACATTTGTTTTATTCACCTGCTTTATCATAAGCTCCGCCCCAATCTCATTGGACTCGTTCATTATTGCTATGGGGGGGGTTGGAATTCACCTAGACATCGTTGGCTAACCATGACTTTTTACCCATCTAAGAGAGGGATTGTTTGTAGACTTCATTGCATAAATGGTGTACCGCTACAGAAAATCGCTCATAACTCGAAAACGGAAGGGATTTTTCATTTCTTCGGCAACATACTTTGATTTCATAGACCTAATTTAAGGATGCTCTTTCCATCGGTACCACTTTCGAGAAAATCGGTCGAAGCCCGGCTAGTATATTATACTTTTGCAGCCGGAACTGGTACATGAGTGTGGCTCAGCCGGGGCGGCTACGGCCGATTTTCTCGAAAGTGATACAGATGGAAAAGAGCATCTTTTAAATTAGGTTGTATTTAATTGGTACACTGCCGGAAAAAATCGAAAATCCCTTCCGTTTTCGAGTTATGAGCGATTTCTGCCCGCCGTCAAGCAGGCCTCAACTTTTTCACCACATCGTAATGTATGGCTGGTGTGTGTGTGATTGAATGCCGTATGCAGTCACTGTGTTATATCGATCGATAGTTTCATTGAAATCGGCGGCCCCGGCTGCTTGCCTGCGCCTTGTTCAACATTTGAGTATAACGTCCGCACAGGTCCAGCGATGGTTGCTAAGGCAGTCTATTGTGTCTGATTACCTTACCTTACCCGCCTTCGCCCAGGCCGCCCTGATATTTGGGCCTCGGCAAGGCGGCGGCCGCCGATGCTAAAACTTGTGACATGGCGCCTTCTTAAAGAGTTAACGGGCAAAAAAAATAGAAACTGGTTATTGGCAAAGTGGGGATATACAAGTTGCGGTCTACCGCCAGGCGTGTCTAGTTTGCAGGGTCGTTGGGAACTGAACGCTGCGAAGTAGCTGAAAGCTGAAAATAGTATTGTTTATGCAATGCTTGTACCAACGTCCCCAGGCGTTCACACAGTACCTTTGAAAGGCAACTTACCCCTGAGAATGCTAACAGTCTATTGTGCAATTGACCATAAGCTTTCGCAAGCGGCCCAAAACTCTGCAAGCGGTGACCGTAAGCATTAGGGCCTTGGACTCCCCACAGTGCAAGGTAGGCTTAAGGGTCACACAAAAACTGTCAAAACTCCTGCATGATATAGACTTGTGGTTGGTGCCTATTCTTTTTTTAAATGAGTTGCAATGAAAGTTGGGTCAATATCTCAGATTGGACCAAATGCCTGAAGTGGAAGCAAGCCTATTCCAAAAAGCCTGTGTGAAGTGAAAGGGGAGGAGGAGGGATCAGCTCCTCTAGCTGTCATTGAGTGAGGTAAAATATCAGGTATCTAGGTGATCAGGTAGAACTGGTGAACATCCAATTAGCTGTGGCGCCAAACAGAGTCAGGTTTTTGGGAGAATACCATAAGCCTAAGTAAAATTCTTGCACACTCTGGATTTTTTGGTCTATTACTCCAATTACACGACAGATTTGTATTGTTGTATAGTGATGAAGAAAATAGCTTCCAGTAGCCTAATTTCCATAGTTGGACCACACTAAGCGTCTAACTATAACCTCATACATACACATACATGAATGTTTAAACCTCCATTGTTACCAGAGAAGCTAGCTTTCGAAAAGGATTTCATCATAAGATGTTATTTTTGCAGAAAATTGCTCCCACTAAGATATTGTTGCGTGTGAGTCTCAAGCAGATTCAAGCTGTTCAGATTCAACTTCCAAGAACCGGAAGGGTCGTTTCCAACAATCTGAGTGACCTGTTTCTCTCAACTTTCCTCAACATTGTTCATCAAATAATGGTGGCGCTCTGTTGAGATACCCGGTAGGACCATCTCACACAATTCACGATAGATTTGTACATGATTTCATATATTGCTAGACGTTAAAGGCTAAAATTGAAGAGGCCGAGTCAGCAGCTTCATCAGTTTTGCGTAAATTGTATAAACTAGCAGTGGTTCTCAGAGTTTAGCTGGTTTGCAATCACATGCTGACATATTCTTTTGCAAAAAATATGGGGAGGCCATGTTGCAAATTATTTGTGTACCCTGTGGAGTGCAGTGCAAAGTTTCCAACATTTATCCGTCACTAGAATTGAACATCTCGATGTTGTAATTAGGCCCAGCAAGTGCCATTTCCGGCAATCCGGGAGGCATACTGAGTGAAAATTTCCTTAGCATGTTTCACGCCAACTGATGGTGGCGCTCTGCTTGGAAGTCAATTGCCGTCCCCCTCATCCCCTCCACTTTCCTGTTGCTAAGTCCATCAGGGAGGTTCAATTCGGAGGGGGGTGGGGGTGACAAACAATTACTTCAATTCCTATGGGATTGGTGTGGCTCTTCACAGGCTAAAGAAAGGGGGATTTTTCTAGACCAGCAGGGGGCAACCACTTCTTATCTGCAGTCTATATCTGAAATGTGGGAAATTTATGTGACCCACAGGTCTCTGAGTAGCGCGCGAGACCCTCTGAACGTTGGCAACCATAGTTGGCATGGAACATATAGACATTTTTGGCCCAATAGCACATCCCAGATTAGCTGGAAATTGACCTTTACAGACCTTCCAATGACTCCAATTACGAGTCAATCAGTGGAAAAATTGGATTTCTGTCTCACTTGCTGCGGGGACCAATTTCTGTGGGTTTTACGAAAAACACCCAAGGCACACCATAATCTGCACAGAGGCCCAAGATTGGGCTGAGGAGAGACGATCAGTTGCCGACCTCAGTCGCATCTAGTAATAATAGGACATACTTAGGTTCTCGGTGTCTTAGACTGGTGGAAGCCAGCTGTTCTGTCAGAATGGGCTGCAGTTCCATGGGAGGGGGTAAAGCCACTGCCTCCACTTCCCCCTCTGTCTCCTCCTCCAGTGGTTTGTCAGGAATGCTTGTGGGCTCGGCGGCGGATGACGACGTCAGAGGCTCCTTCAGAGTTTCCTGCGAAGAATCAATAAGAAAAAGAAAATAAACTCACAATCATGAGGGAACATTTTTTAAAAAGCCTTTGGTATGAGGCTGACCTGGGTGAAACTGTGGATAAGCTAAAATCTGACGGCAATGGTACAATTACTGGAGGGGGGGGGTAGGGGCAGGTGAAAGGGTGTGTGGAAATTCTATAGGGCCCCCATAAACACAACAAAAATTGCTAATTGCGTTTCGACCCTCAATTTGCTCTGTTTCAAATTGTGGGCGCCCGTGGACCAGTCCATAGCCACCATGGCTGACCTGCACCATTGCTAACTATGTGCAAAACATGTTGCGACACTCCTTCTCGGCCACAGTGAAATGAATTACCAATCTCAAATGCATCATTTTATGAAATTTTCACTCGGTGAATGGAACGCTTATATAGGGAGGGAACATATTAGCAATTAACCTAATTCAGGATACACAAGTGGAGCTCGTCCAGCATTGGAGTATTACCAAAACATATAGCCTCAGTAATACCCCTATTTGGGTATTTTCAGGACAGAAGAGCTACACAAGAAGAAACGCCTACTCTTTATTGTTTGACCATTTTCTTGGCCTAATTGTTTGGCAGGCATTGGTAGCATTGGAATGATTTTATAAACTGCCCAGCATGTAGCAGGCTGAGGAATGCAATCTAGAAAGGAGGGATGGGGAGGGGGAGGGACAGGGAGGAGGGGTCAGGGAGGGGGGAGGACAGGGAGGGGGAGGGACAGGTAGGGGGGGGGGGATGAAAGGTGGGGTGGTAGTCATGACTTGTAACTCCAAGCTGAGAGAGGCTATGACTTGCCCATAGGTAGGGGACTCTCTCCCCTTGTTCTAACAGTGGATTTGCCTTTCATTAGCAAATTTGAAAGGATTGCATCTCCTTCGCCTATATTGTTACAGAGAACAAGACTTCAAACGTGGCTCTTATCCAAGAGTAGGCATTACTGGGAGGCACGTTCAACATGGTTGCAGTATGATTATATAATAATAACTGGTGTAAGGTCACTAGGGTATACAAGCAGTCTGACACCAGTGACAAACATGCATGAACATGGACCAGTGCGCAGACAAATCTCTGGAAACTCCACTATAAATGAAAATTACTGAATCAAATCAGCACAGACCTTGACAGATATCTCTTCCATACTCTTCAACCAAAAACACAGACTGAAACACCAAAAAAACTAGTTTGGTTTTTCAAAGAGTGAAAGCTGTGACGATGATTGGGGAGATTTTTTGGCGAATATCTAGAGCCAAAACTCGACGAAATAGACAAAAAGCTGGGCAAAAAGAGAAGGGAGTTGGGGTGGCCAACTGCATTTGTGTAATTGCCAGAAACTCGACGTGGCATGGGAGTGGGTGCATAGTCATGTGGGGTAAGTGAAGACCTGAGATAGATTCCTGCATACCAAAGTAATGCTTAGCTGTGAGCATGCAGAAACTCAGAACTTGCCAGTTTATGATGCCACCCCTATACCCTGGACAGGGAGAGCCATTGCCAAAGGTGGGTCATACAATGTGGCACAAGAGCACGCCTCAGCACGTAAATGACTCACAATTCCCTGAAAATGACTTACCAGTAGCAGGGATGTAGTCGAGGGCCGGCCACGCCGAGGCCGAGCCCGGACATATTATGAGCTTTGACACGGTATGTATGGAGGCCTCGAGCCCAAAAACCGAGGCGAGGCATGGGCCGAGGAGGGCCGAGGCCGGGCCGAGGCCCATGCAAATTCGGCATCAAGGCCGGCCTCGCTACAACAATGACCAGAGTAGGCCCAGCTTCTCTCAAACTTTTCTACATATTCGCGTAAAATGGACACCCACCCCAGAGTCAGCTCCAGAGACGCACAAGTGAGTTACTTCGGATTTGACGAGACCCACACTGATGACTATGTCTTGGGATTGGGTCATCAGCAATTGTTAAGTTCCATTCAGCTTTATTCATGTCCTTCTTCCAGTCAGAAGCTACCATACGGCAGTAATAATTGTATGACTGATATAAAAACTAGAATTTAAGGGGATTTGAAAAAACATCTGTTTGAAATGGAATATCAGAGAAAAATCGTAATTTAATGGGAATGGGTCCCTGTGGCGAAACATATACATTTTTTGCGGCCGGCCGGGCTCTTTGAAAATTTGCAGGAACGTGTCACAATTTGCCTCCAAGAATAGAAATGATTGAGAGCTGAAAATTATATCCCCGGAACACTGTAAGTGTTCGGGGATATTATGGTTTTGGCGTGTGCCCGCAGTTCCGCCGCCGGACACTTTAGGCGTTAGCGCTCTCATTCTTTAACGCTTTGTTCGATTGACCCAAAACTTGGTACACAGTCTGTATGAGTTAAAATCTCGGATAAGTTCGAAAAATGGGCGATATCGTATATTGTTGCCCTCTATTTGAGGGTTTTGCAAAATTGTCAAGTTCGTGGATTTACACGAAACGTGGTGGTTGTGGGTGTAGTTGCTGGAGCCGAAGCGAAAAAACATGGCGACAATTAGTCTCTGAGGTCAAGTTTGATGTCTTTAGCAGTAGCCTAATTATAGACACATGTATTGATATTCAAATATTTGGATTTCCATGAAACTTGGTGAATAGGGCCAACTATCACTGCCAATGAATTTTCCTAATGGGCCGAGGGTCACTGGAGCGTCATCTTGCATACTAATTGCATAATAGTTGGCCAATTAGCTTAGGCAAATTTATAAACTTGTTTGGATCTCACGAAACTGGTGAGTAGGGACCATCTAAAGTCCGATAAATTTATTCAAGTGCGTTGAATCACTGAAAGTCATTATGGGTGTTTATATTTTACATATTCGTTAGCATAATTTAGAATAATAAGCAAATTATTTTCTCAACTTTTAGGGATTTTGACGCGAAACTTGTGAATAGGAGTAATACCAGTCCTGATAAATTGTATTCAATCAGACAAGATCACTGAGGGTAAATGTGTGACTAATTGCAATTTAGTTGTCCTGATCAGTCAAAATGATGAGTTTCGTACTTTTTTCGCAAAACATGGACATGTCATGAATGCAAGATGCTTCTGGAGTATGCATCACATGGAGTGTAACAATTTTCATAAACTGGCCATTGTCATTGAAGTCATTAAAGGTCACTAGGGTCAAAAAAAACTGATTTTAGTAATTTTTCTGCAAATAGCACGGGTGTGTCATCAGAATGCAAAATGCTCCTAGGATGGATGTATCACATGGAGGTAGCAATTCTATAAAAAATGTCATATCATAAAGTCCTTCGGGGTCAAAAACTGTTTTGGCTATTAATCGGAGAATTGCAATATCGCGGAAGCTGATGGTACACCATTGGATAAAATTGGTGACCTTGCATGGGTGGGACCTTGCCTGAATTGGACCTCTGTGGGGGTCATGTGTAAAGGTCGAGTCGAATCTTGAATAATGTGGCTATTTAAGAGAACGGGCCAAAAAAAAGTAGAAACTGGGGTTGTATTTTTAGATATGTGATAGAGCTTCGGTGTGCTTTATGAAGAGAAAAAACTCCCGCTGCGATCGGACACTTACTGGTAGTTACAGGCGGTCAAAGTTCAATTTATACCTTTTTCGTAATAACATTGGACATGTTCATGAATGCAAGTGATTCTAGGAGTGGATGCATCCACATGGAGTGTTGTGTAACAATTTTCCATAAAAACTGCCAAGTCATTGAAGGTCTTTAAAGGTCACTTAGGGGTCAAAAAAACTGATTTTAGTTACTTTTTCGGCAATAGCACTGGATGTGTTCATTCAGAAAGCAAAAATGCTCCTAGGATGGATGTCTCACATGGAGAGTAACACAATTCTCATAAAAAAAACTGTCATATCCATGAAAAGTCATTCGGGGTCACTTAGGGGTCAAAAACTGTGTTGGGGCTATAATCGGAGAATTAAATATTTGCGAAGGCTGGCTGGTTCACCATTGTGATATAATTGTGACCTGCAAGTGTGTGACTTATGACCTGAATTTGACCTCTGTGGGTTGGTAATGTGGTAAAGGTCGAATCTTGAATATAAATGGGCTTATTTAAGGAGTTTTGGGCAAAAAAATAGAAAACTGGTTATTTTGGATATGTGATAGAGTTTGTGTGCTTTATAGAAGGAGGAAAACAACTCCCGATTCGATTCGGACATTACTTTGGTAGTTACAAGGGTCAAACGTTCAATTTTATACACCTTTTTGCAATAAACATGGAATGTCATTGGAATTGCAATTATGCTTCTAGGAGGGATGACATCACATGGAGTACAATTTCATAAAAACCCGCATGTCATTGAAGGTTCATAAGGTCACTTATGGGGCAAAACTGATTTAGACTTTTCGGCAATCGCACTGGGTTTTTGTGTTCATCAGAATGCAAATGCTCTGGGAGTGGATGTATCACATGGAGAGAAACAAGTTTAATAAAAACTGTCATACATTAAGGTCATTCAGTCACTGGGGGTCAAAATGTTTTTCGCTATAACGAGAATTGAATATATGCGAAGGCTGGAGGGTTCACCATGTGATATAATGTTGACCTGCATGTGGCTGTGACCTCTGACCTGAATTGACCTCTGATAGGGTGGTAATGTGGTTAAGGTCATCTTGAATAAATGTGCTCAGTTAGGGACGCACCTTGTCAGGGGGGCTGTAGGGTGCCGCATACAATAACAAGTGCATTATGGTATTTACCCATGTACTGTACCCACGTTGTCGCTTCACAAGTCTATAAATATATTCTTTCCACGAATATGTCCGGATTCATGTCACCAAAATTTCTTGAATAAGAGGTGCGGGGAGATAGATCTGGCGGGTACCCGCCGCAAATTTTCTAGTTTTGACTGCAGGTCGTCTTATAGATGAGGTGGTATCGAACGATGGGCATTCATTTTCCAATATCATTGATGATTATTATCTCGAATACTTCAAAAGGCTGAAGGGAGCTTTAAGTGTCTTACAAACTGCCAACTGGCTTGTAACTATAAACAGAACAGTCCATTTAAACATTGATACTGCTACAACAGTGGTAACACTGGGAAAAGAATTCCACCTCACAGTGAATCAGAATGCCTTTCACAAAGACTTTCAAAATGTAGCAATTACATTTGGCCATACTTAAAACAATGTGTGTTGAGTGATGATTTATATTGGTGATACACTAAGAGTTATTGATATTGACCACAAGCTGGGAAGGTGTAATTAATTACATCTATACAATACTAATCACACCCAAGCAATACTATATGTTTTCTCCCTTCTTACAATAAGAGCTATACAAAATGGTTGCAAACAATGGAAAAGAACTCACCCTCCACACGAGATCAAATTCTCCCCAAAGCTCTCATAATGTGGCAACCTTACTGGCCTGGTTTATCAGCGCGTGCTCTTCAGAAGATGTGGTGTTATTGATGATACCCTGGAGAAGTTATTGACCTGCCTAGGGACATGAGTTTATTACACTATGCAACAATGTACAACCGTACACCCCAGAAAATGCAGACCCCAAACAGATGGGGGCTGGTCAATTAACGAAGGGGAGTAATTAAATAATCCGATCCCAGATATAGACCTCGGGGAGAGACAGTGATGAGGAGGACAGGTCAGAGATGAGGGGGTGTGGGGGTGATGAGAAAACGAGTAGAGTCGTAGAGGGATGGTGACCTGATATGAGAGAGGGTTGGCAGTTACCACTGGATGAAGAGGCAGGCGATTGAATGGAGGTATTGGTTTGTGAGGCACTGAGGTGGAGGAGGGGGGGGGGGGGAGGGAGGAGGAGGGTTACCAACACTGGCAGCACATGATGGATGGATATTTGTATTTGGATTAGGAGGTCATATTTTTCAGATTTATCAATGGGAGATGATCCTAGGAGGATGCGTGCTGGAGTTTTGTGGCAAATACTTCAGTAGAACGCAGATGGTGGCCTGAATGGGTTGGGAACAGAGGAATTCATTGGTAAAAAAAATTAAACTGATGGTACTGCTTCAATGAGGTTTATTATGGTTGTCACTGGAGTGTCATGGTGTGGAGGAGGCGGAAAAGTTCCGACAAAGACTTGTCAAAATAACTGAGAGGGGATGAGGACTGGGGGTGGGGGGGGGGGGGGGTGGTGGTTGAAATGAGGGTGGGTGGGATGGGATACTATTGGCTATACATGGGAAGCTATTGGCAGACAATGAGTTGTCTTGACATTTGGAGGGGACATAATTATAGGCGGGACATTTGCAGGACTAATAAAGACCTTTGCCCTCCCAAAAAATAGATTCAGGCTTGTTGTATTGGTGCTGGTTTTCCTTCAGAAAGGTGGTTTGTAGTCACTTGAATAACGTACTGGTGGGAGATGGGGGATGAAAAGGGGTGGGGGGTTACCACTTTATGAACATAAATAGGGAAGTGGAAAGAGGAATGTGGATACAGAATGCCAAAGTGATAGGATGCACAGTAATGATGGGTGTTAATCCAATCAACATACTGTCATGTTGGTTTACCCAGTTGGCATGGTGGATGGGGTGGGTTGCAAGTGATTTTTGTCTAAACACATCTGCAGCTCTGCTCGGTGTTCTCAACAAATTGATGTTGTAGGGGAGAGGTAATGTGCCTAAGACAAAGGGAATCATAAATAAAGACGGGGGTAGTAGAGGGTAGAAGTCAACAATGAAACAAGTGATGTGACTATGTAAAAAAATGACAATGGCTGTCATGGGCAATGGCTGGTGTATACAGGGGTTAATGTGGCCTGAGACAAGGGACATTCATAATCGTCTTTGTTAAGACGTTGATATATCCCTGCGGCCGTTTATCTGCATTAATTCTGCACTCGCAACCATCAGTCTTCTGCTATCAAAGTCTTGTTCAAATTGTAAAGATTTTTTTAAAGATATTTATTTTCAGGCCCATGTTTAAATTGTCAAACTGCGAAACGGTCGATCCCAATGTCGCTATTGTAACACACTGTAGTTAACCATTCATCAAACAATCTGAATATTCAAGCGGGGGTATCTATCAGTGGTGTGTAGTGGCGCTTCCAATAGTGGCAGCGAATTTAAAAATTTGGGGACAAGACGTGATACAGAGTAGACGGACTGCAGAAATGGTGGCGCACTGCAGAAATGTAATGGTTGTAGTTGGGCCCGCTTCCAATGGGCAGCGAAATAAATTTGACAAGAAGTTGATAAGAGTAGACGGACTTACAGAAATGGTTGGAGCACTGCCAGAAAAGGTAATGATGGATAGTGCGTGCCAGATAAAAGCCAGCTCCCAAATATAATAAGCAACGTTTTACACAAGACTAATCTAATTAACCAGAGGGAGTCGTTAGATGGGACTCCTGAACAAAGACTATTAGGGTTGAGGAATGATGATTTGTTCTTAGGGGACAAAGGAGACACAAATGAAGTGAGTTAGAATTAATTTCTCCTGTGTGCGATTGAGGACCGGATCACGAACGAGAGCGCTCATGATCGAACAAATTAGGCACTATTTTCACAGTTAACGACCAAGGTAATCAATGAAGGAGGCCACGGCAGGTATTTGAAGGGACCCCCCCAGGGGGGGGCACCAATGCCAGTGACACGAGCCACAAGGGAAACAGGAGATCCGGGAGTTTAAATTTGTATTACCAGACTGATCAGCTGGCGTCAAGGAAACTATTTGAAGGAACCTCTCAAATGAACCTAACAAACATCTATGGTAACATTCTCGAAAGCCATAATAAGGGCCCTGGTATTAGGATTACTGGTCTGGTTGATGAGTTGTTGTATGATGATGAATTGAAATGCACATCAACTCCCTCACTGATGGGAGCATACGATAGCAACACTGAATGAAATTAAGTATACCTAAAACCTGCAACCTAGCTCCCCCCCGACCCCCAAGGAGGCAGTTGTTGCAGATAATTTTATTGTGGTACAATATTTCAAGTCTCGACTTCCACTGTACTGGTCATATCTTGGAGGAAGGTTGATGCTCGCCTTATGATCGACAAACCGAATTTCTACCCCTCTCGCTCTAGCCCTACTAAACAAAACTAAAAAGCTGAGTACTGTGAGTCATTGTCTTACTCTTCGTCTTGGTTTGGCCGTCTAAGGCTGTACCAGCCTTGTCCTCCTAGTCTCCGGAAACTGTCAGAAAGAAGAAAGGGGAACAATTAAAAAAAAGTTGAGGAGTTATGATTTCTACAAAGGGACACACAAACAGATCCGCACGAGGAGAGACAAAAATCCTGAGAAATCACTCAATTCAAGAAGGAGACAGTTTTGAAGACCTGAAACAACTGTGAAGCGTTGAACAAGAATGCCTTCAGGGAAACGTTTTTGGTTGAAAGGATTTGGGGAGGTAAGGGGACGGACTAAGCGAATGTCAAAGACACGAGTCTTGGTAAACAATTGGGTAAACCAGACAGTTTTGGCAAAATGAGAGATGCTTGGGTGGCAAATCGAACCCTGTGGAAAAAAAGTAAAGCCAGGTATTGGGGAAGATTAAGGATGTGGTGTAGGGGTTGGCAATTAGGGTAAGTATGAGTATCGTGAAGTAGATTCCACTCCATCATAAACTGAGGACTCATGGGGCCGGGTGAGATTATCTACAACAAAATGATTCTCCAAGTGAAGGATTGTTAGCCTACTGGTTTCACTGAATCTACGATCGACGTACACTTGTGTCATCAGGCCATTTCATCCTTCATTTATGTTTGTCCCTACGTGCAATAATGGGGGATCCATTCATTTTGGTTATGGCCGTGCCGGAACCATTACTAGGCCCTGATGGTTTTAAGCTGGGTACAGGAATTATTATAAAAGTACTAATTAATTTATTTAGGATATGCTGTGCATATTTGTGATGCGCACAAAACCAAAAGAGAGCAAATTGAAAGAAAAAAGAATCATGGGTGTAGTTTTGTCTCTCAAATGGCCAGAGTCGGTTGCTTGATAGACGTATTGGTTTGATTGAGTTGTGTCGTATCTGTGGACTCCACACCATCAATTTTCACATTTTGAGAAAAATGCATTTTAAACCACAGTTTACCGAAAGAATTCCCATTTCAGATGCACTAACATAAGTAAAAAAAAGGGGGGTAGGTTGCCATTTGGAAGATTGTTGGAATTCCAGGCAAAACAGTTTCAGTGCATCAAACAGGTATTCAATATAACGAAATAAAAAATCTTTGCAATTGGGAAAAGATGACTTTGCATGGGAAATACAACATTTCAAATTCCATGTTTGACTATTCGGATAGGTACAGGTCATGCAAAACCTTTTTGGAAAATATTTTCAACAGAGCAATTCAAAAGACCACTCTTCAAATTTTCTATACAAGGTTTTCGACTTTGGTGCAAAGCGGTAGCGTTTGGCCAATAGGATAGCTACATATAAATGAACGGCTTTCGCCTACTGTCAATTTTCCACCCCTCCAACCCCGCCGCCAGGCCGTCCAACCCCCAACGGGCTCCCCCCCCCTTATTATGGGTATCCAGAGAAGGGGGTAGGGAATGTCACAGAACAGGCTCGGAAGGAAGAGCAGTTAGACAAAGTTCAACAACCTCAAGACTAGTGTTATTAAGGGATTCTTTGGGGTTACAATGCGGTCAGGAAGGGTTAAAAATAGGTTGAATTGGACAGAAACCGGAAGATTGGCAACTTACTGTTTTTTGCGGAAATGGTGTAACCTTGACCCATCTCAAAGTTGCAACTGCACAGTCTAAATCATTTACTTGAGAGGTCCGCCAAACTTTCAGGGTTTCCGTTAAACCGGGATTCCGGGTCCCGACGTACGGATATTCCCCAGGGACGCCACAAGCTCAGACAAGATTCCCTCGACACACAGTTTGAAACATTGCACCCCAAGATACGTCTCTAAGATTGAGTTGTCACATGCTCTTGTACCAATTCAATGCATTTGGCTGAAATTGAACTTCCAATAACACCCGTGCAGAAATCACACGTTAAACTTCCACCATGGGGTCGTACCCTCCCAGCCGAACAATGTAGTCCCTGCAATATGGGGCTTACTGGTAATGCGTATGGGGTTACTCCAAACAGACCCCGGTGTGAGTTGGAAGGAATACGGTACGTTATGTGACGGGTGCATGGTGGCGCTCTGCATAATGGTAAAATCATGATCAACCCCGCCACCATCCCAAAGTTGTCTTCTAGAACAGGCTTGTTGACTAATCGGGAAGTGAAGGCCGGGGACTCCGCATTTGGGGTGGTGATGCCAATGCAATTATTCATGCCTGCAAGGGTACAATTACGGCTAAGAACATCATAGACATTCCCATTGTGGGGTGGGGGGGAACCTATAGAGATCATACATGCTCTAAGCGCTCTCTTTCCTGAGGGCACCATGAACCCAGGCAGAGAAGTATTCCATCAGTTACCAGGTGTAACCTATACCACGGGGTCCATGAGATTGTGACTATGGACTGACCCCATAGGATCGGCAGTTCTCCTCTTGTTCGCTAATTATGCAAACAAGAAGCTGGCAGGGTTATGATGTTTGAGTGTGGGCTGTGGTTTGCTCGGGGTAATCAGGGAAAAACATAGCAATCCATGTAGTGATGTAGCTTCTTATCCCCGTGTCAAAAGGTGTATACAAATTAGTATTACTCAAAAAGATGCTAACAATGGCTGAAGTGGGGAGGGGGGGGGGGAGGAGAATCACAAGAAACCGTTTGGGTAGAGAGGCAACCAGTTATGGGAAGATATCCCAGAGTGGGGGGCTAATTGCCCCTCACCCTCTTCCCGTATAGTGACTGTGGCCTGAGTTGCGACCACATGATTAATCAGTAGCAATGATATGTAATATCTCAATTTATAGGGAAACAAAACTAGTTGACTGTGAGGGCACATGTGGATTTTCGCTTCTTATACCACAGAGGGGGGAGCGAGTTTTTTTGAACAAGTAGGAAGAGTGCCCATTTAGCCATCAGTTGCTAGGCATTAAATGCTTCCAATAGTGAGTATATCCTTCACCCACATCATACAGCAGACAAGGGGATACTAATATGACAGAGTGGTGGGCCAATTTTTTGGCATGGATCTTCCAGAAGGATGTAACTGCAAATTTTACAGGTTAGGTGTATTAAAACAGACCGCTTCCATCTAACTGCTCAAAAGCTAAATAAGTTTTGACACCTTTTTCCAGCTGTCGATGGAATCCACAGGTATACAGTGAAATATTAGGCATCTATACACTTGGGATTAATTTCACCGAGGTTCACATTCTTTGACAATTGTTGTTCCTTCCTGCCTAAGTTTATAATAATATACACAAATTATAATATGAATCTTTTTTTTAAAGGGCGGGTTTATGCTGCTTTTTCCTGGGATATGCCTGCTGAGCAAAATGCCCCCAAAAAAACCCCCTCCCCAAGGAGGGTAAAGTAGGGGGGCCAGAAAGATTAAACACAATACAGGGCGGTTGCATTTCAAGGCAAAAGAAAAAACTTCCAGATTTCCCTGATGGAAATGAAAGTGAATAAATTCAACAATCGTAAAATCCATAGTCATAAAAAGGCCTGCGATCATCCAGGGAGGACCAGCTTATACTCGGAACAAGTAATTTCTCATACAAACAGACATATGCAACTAATCAGGATTATGAAAGGATAAAATTTATCAGAAGTTCAGATGCAGGCTCATAATTCTGGGAGCATAATTATTGACAAGGACCAATCGGAAGCCCGCAGGAACATCCAGGGGATTTGGTGTCAAGAACATTCATGGCTTGGGCCAACCGATTTAGTGAGAAAATTCGTTCAAAATTTCAAAGAAGATAATTACTTCCAGGTAGGCTGGTTGATAATATGATTATGGGGTGGAACGGGTGGGGGGGGGGGGGGGGAGTCGACTCTTGTCGGTAATTCGTAATGCAAGTGAGGGGTGGGCACTGTTGTCGGGAGTTGGGCATTCACAAATGGAGTAAAGGTACAAATGAGCTGTGTAATTAGTTGGAGATGATAGAAACAGGTACCATAGCGGTAGCTGCTAATGAGACGATTAAGAAGGGGGTCCTAAAACAGAGGGGGCGATAACTCGCAGTAATACCACGGGTGAAATTACCAAACATTACGTTTGCAGGACTTCGTTTAAACAAATCCCAAAAGTTGGGTTCTGCTCATCAGATCCGGGGAGTAGTGTAGTTCATCAGTTAGACCGGGCGTTGATATTAAGGGAGCACCGCCGTAATAGATTCAGCAAAAAGTGAACCTATTTTTGGTCTAAAATTTCAGAAAGAACTTTCAATACTTTACACTACCGAACATGGGATTTACGAAGAAAGAATGCATGAAGCCGTAACTGACCGAAGCGTGACTGTTAAGCTCTGTGCAGGGTATTGGGATGGTTGGTCTCGCCCACTCACTTGAGTTTGAAAAAAAAAAATCTGCTTATCCTTCAAAGGGGTGAATTGAAAGAATATCCATTACGTATGCAAAAATAGGTGGAGGTTGTCTAACAATTCCAATCAGCTAAATAGAGTAATTTTCCAGCAGGCATGGCTGTTCCCCCTCAGTCCTTTAGTAAAAGGAGAATGTCGATGCGCAATCAACGTTGACGTCGCACTGCCCACTGTCTAGCCATGATTCAGCTCGAAAGCGACGCAGAAGCGAAGTCGCCACAAGGCGTTTGTGTTTTAGGCAAAGCACCGATTGGTGGAGGGTCATTTGCAGATGATTGAATGAGGCTGAGACATGGTGGAACAAGGCAAACGAATGTTTCAATGCTACATAAGAGGGAAGAACCCACTGAATGATAGTGTACCATTCGGGGCATGCTTGTTTTCATTTTCCCTTCTTAAAAAGCTTTGGAAAAGCTTCCGAAAGACTTTCTACTTATGGACTAGTTATGGTGATGACAGCAATTTGCCTTCTCCATGAACAAAAAAGTTGGTAGTAAAGCGTTCAATTCATCTCTCACAGGGTTTAGCAAAGTGAAAAAAAGAAACATAAACACAGGAAGATTCCTCAGTAGCGGATTGTCGGGTAATTTCTCTTCAGATTATTTGGACCTTTTGGAGACCATGTTATGCAAAGGGAAAATTTTGAATGGCCAATCAGGCTTAATCTGCACATGGCAAGAAAATTCAGTTAGGGTTGATGCGAGAGGAAGGGAATAGAATAAGAACCACCAGTCAAGGAATATTCACATGACTAGAATGACATCAAACATAGCACATAGGGTGCATTTGGTCAAACCTTAGTGATAGCTAATTGCACGGTGACATGGGAAGCACATGCTACGTGATCAGCACCAGCGTTGTTGTCCAAGGGAGTTGTTAATTTGGATACAAAATCAGTGCTGGCAGTGTGCGGTGGCCTAACTATCATCTCTTGGGACGTTAGCTCGTTAGATGACACTGGTGTCGATTGAACTCATCAGCCAATCAGGTCCCTTGATTGAAGGGCGAATTACGTAATTACAACACTAACATCAACTAAAACGAGCCATTGTCACTTCTGGGTATGTAGCTTATAATGTCCAAGAGGCATGAGGGACAGATTCCCTCTAAAATTTTTTGGGCAGTGATTCAACCTGTCATTTTCCCATTTTTAAAAATTCCAAATTTCCTAGGTGCACCTGATTTCTCTTCCTAACTTCTTGCTATGAAGGTCAGCGTGTCAAATGAGTGAAGGCACTGCATCAAGAAGAACCACTAAGAAGGGTTGTAGAATATCTCTGTTTTCCTTGAGAAGGTCCCTCTCTCACAATCCTCACCACTGTCCATTTTTTCTTGCAGTTTGAGTCGCATCGGAATGCAGTTTTAAACTTGTGTTCTCATACAATTCCTTCCTGTGTCAAGGATGTGATAAACGGACAGGGTTTTCCAATATTTGTGCAGGTAGTTCACCCTGAGGGTAACTTGGTCGAATTCGAGATACATATCTTGTCCGCTTCCCCACAATTATAACCATCGAGTTAAAACAGCAAGAGAGTAACGAAAAACTGGACTGGCAACATCATACCATTAGCCATGGGAGCTATTGCTGATGGAGAAATAGGTATGCTGAGGGTTCATTGATGCATGCAAGGTATGACTTTATCTGCACGAGTTTGAATGTCTGATCCAGGTCCACCAAAAGTTTAGAAAGTAAATCCATTTGTCATATTTGTTGATTTGCCCCCTTCACACCCCGGAACCGGGGAGTCATTGTTACGGGTGCATTGTTCATCCGCCGAGGTTTACAATTGTTTAGATTTTTTTATGGTATCTGCCGAACAGAGGATCGACCCTATTCAATGCCCGGCAAGGGTGCGACACCTGGATACTGCACCTTAATGTCACTGCAATACTTCCCTAGCACCGGAATAAGGCAATGCCTGCTTTGGCGATACCCTCAATGGGGGGTTGGGGTAATCACACGCAGACGGCAAACTTGCAAATTGCCTACACAGTGTTTTATTTCTTCATTTCTGTATCCGTAAAAAAAAAAGATGTGTAGTACCTAAATTTCTTTTGGCTCAACAGAGTTTTGCTTACCTTACCCCTTGTGTTTTCCCTGCTCACCATCCCGTGTGCTGATGCGGCCAGCAGAAGCAGCAGTCCGATTTTTAAAGTCTTGGTATGACCCGACCAGGAATCGACCCCGGTTTTCCCGGGTTTGAAGGCCGACGCTCTACCTTGCGCCACCCCTTGGTCAGGTGAGGAGGGCAGCTGATAAGCGGCCAGCTAGTATTTCCTGTAATTCCCCTTCATAGTCAATCCAGTAAAATGGACACAAGGGACCGTGAATTTCAACAATGCCCCACACAGGACTACCTTGGGGTGTCAGTCAGTTTGACCAGTGATAGCTAAGGGTCATAGCCCATTTGGGGGCACGTTTCCAAGGTACACTTTTAGTTTAAAACAAAAGAGCTTTGTGCATCAATCTTGGCCGCAGTGAGCTAGAAAATATCCTACGAATAGAGAATGGAAAGGTTTCACAATAAGCTTTTATGTGGTTTATGGTAAATGGAGATGATAATATTATTATATATTTGTCAACCAGTCTTTCGCACTGCCCCGATGACAATAACACATCCTACATACTCAGCACAAAACTTCACAGATCTCCCCTTTACCTATCATCTCCAACAATTCTAGAACACAGGATGAATTGGCTTCGTTTCCATCGAGTTAGTGCATGGTGACAGTTTTAAAAATAGGCCGTAATGATAGACCCTAGTCAAGAGAGGGAACTGAGGAAACTCTGCTCCCCCCTCCCTTATTGATAATGGACTGAGAAATGCAAAATCATGGTTCTAATAACGATATTTTTTCCAGTTTAACAGGTCAACATGCAGGAAAGGCCTGGCCCCCTGCTAACACGACTTTTGCCATCAGCCACCCTACCTATAGGCCTAGATGGAGAAATGTCCCCCACCGCCCGGCTGAAGGTGACTGCAATTCTTGCATGTGGGGGTGAGTTAGATTTGCTCACACGTACTTGTACTTTTCACATCCATGTGACTATACCTAGAAGTTTCATGGCAGCTTCCCTGCAATTCAAAGTAACAGAAACTGTGTGTTGCTGGTGGAATATTACACATACAAACTTGTAATGTAATGTAGCATAACTTAGCTCAATTGCCCACCTAACCTCACCCAGGCCAGCTTGGAGTTGGGTCAACTTTGAGAGTGGGGGGGGGGTGACAATGTCCAGGATTCTGCCCCTGAGCTAAGTTTGGTGTCCGGTTTCTCCCCAGATCACCAAAAATATGGACTTCCTTCCTGCATTTTTTTTCCATCATCGCTTCATCCCTCTGTTTGCAGTGGCTCATAGGACACTGGGACTTTAAGAATGCAACTGTGTTTGGATACCCATTGAAAGTTGCAGACACATTTTTGGCAGAGTAGACAAAAGCCCAGCCGCAAGAACATTTTTTGGGGTGAGGACCCCTCCATGCACCACTCTCATTCATGTCACCCCGAACCCTACCAGCCTTGAAGCACCTAACAAAGCCATTCGTAGTTATGTAAGTGCACATGCTCACCACTGGACATTTCGGGGGAAAGACGAGTTCCCCCCATAAGCAAATCACATAACGGCTCATTTTTAAACTGTCACCAGACTATGTAGATGCACCAATTCATACATGTTTTCTTCTGATGTTATTGTTGATAAGTATGGGGGGAATTCGTAAGTTTTGTGTTAATTTGGCAGGATTTGTAATTTATGGCAGAAAAGTTCATGAAAATCGTGCCTGCACACGGAGGTGTCAAGTCAACAAACTGCCGTCGTTCCCTCATGAACCTTGACCCAATCTTAGTATCATCCATCCTCATAAACTGTAACTCCAAACTGGCTCATCATCATTCAACAAAAAACCCCATACTGTCTAGGCAGATTTAACATCATGAGACTTCCCCCACCGCTAAGAATAAGATTCCGACTGACGTAACAAACCACCAGCTCATGGTCGGAGAGCTTGCTTCCGCTCTCGTGGAGCAGGAAACTCAGTGAGTACTATCAGGAGACCAGAGCCCTGATCACTCCTCGCCTCTGCATATAGACTCTAGCAGAAGATGATTAGGGCTTGTTGACTGAGTATTTATTTGCATATACCTGGCCAATACATGCCAAACACTGCTATCAATTACTGCTAGGCTCCCTGATTATAGGGGAGCTCATGGAAAACAGGATGAGTGAGTGCTTGTTGGTCTTGTGGTTGATGTTCACTCGGTTAGCCTCTCACAATCAGGTCAGGTCTGACGAGTTAGACAAATGCTCTCCTGAAATCCAGAACAGGCTGTTTTCCAGGGCAGGAATTAGTATTTGCTCACGAGGCTCTTTTTGGACAAATGGTGAAGCATTTTTCTCTGAAAAGGGTCTTCCTACACTAAACTTGTGGGCAAAATCCCCATGTGGCTGTAGGGGGGTATTTTTGCAGGTATTGAGGGCCTAATAGCCACTCTTAGTTCCTGCCTGGCTGCCTGTTTTCAGGTTCATGGATTGACAAGTTTCCATACTCTCTCCCTGTAAAGATGGTGAAAAAAAAGTAGCCTATGTAGTCCTTGTCTACCCGAGCACATCCGATCGGCACAAACACAAAATTATATTTCTCCCTCCCGGTGGACCCAAACAGTTCCATATGTATCCATCCATGTTCAATAAATACCTCCAACGATATTTGGCATATGGCTTAGGGCGAGCACAAAATAAGAACTTGCAATAAGCAGTATGTACTATCCTAATGATATCCTAACAACTACATTCAGATTTGATCAATGTATGCATTCCTGTGACATTATGTAACTATTGTCAATGGCCTTTAATCGAATGTAAGATATAGTACAGTGGACATCCGGGAAATCCGATCACTCTGCTGTACCTGGGTTCGCGGTCGCGGATCGGGGCGCAAATGTGCACAAAACGGGAAATTCTGCAGCAGGCCGACTTAACTAAGAAAGGTTCCGTGCAGTGTTCTTAATCCGACCTGAGAGCAACAATGCCCACAGCCTTACACTTCCACATGATCTATCTTGAGTCCTATGGCTACGGTTGACTTGAATCAGCAAACATGCACATTGTGAAACCAGAGTACTCCCCCCATCACCTCATTGCTACCACTGTGTGAGCACTAGAGAAAACATTTGATTTTTGAATCATGTGTACTCCTCCAAAACCTTTTCCCGTTTTTTTTTTTTTTTTGGGGTGGGGCTGGAAATGGCCTTCATTATTGTGCTGGGTACACAGAATATAAACTAGACACCAACACTTAGAGTGAAGCTCCTATATGTTATTGTCCATATTCCATGAAATCCGTAGAGTTACTCTCACACATCCAACGAGTCCCTTAAGTTCATGTGACTGCTGAACCCAATGCTTGTTATTATTTGGTATGGATTACTTTACTTTACATAGGCACAAAGATCAGGTCATGCACAAATTTTGTTCTGATTATAATAATATCTACACTTATATTGCGCTTCCATTGCAACAGCAGTCTCAAAGCGCTCAGCAATGTTCCTCCAAAAAAGATAATGTCGTTCAGTTAGCTTTGAATTATAACTGTGGAGGGATTTGTTTTTTGAGAACTGAACAGACTGTTTTTCTAATTCACATTACATTAAAATGACGTTCCTCATGATGTCATACAACAGCGCACAGTAAAACGACAGACCAACCACACCAAAAAGAGGGAAGGTCGGGGCGGAGGTGGATTATCCCCACGGATGAAGGCTACAAGGGCATAACTGCTGGTGCAATTAGTTTATATAGAGGGGGAAATAAGCAGGCACCCTCTCTATTGGCAGTCAGGTGAAAATGAGAAGAGAAAAAATGTGTCACATACAGCTTCATTTTGTGTTTTGACTCACTTTTGAGGCCAAAAAATGCTTAGTAAGGATCCCTCCTCTTGTAATCAGGACTTTCCAATCTCTACCGCTTGGGGCTGCTCTGCCCTAGGAAGCGATCATCATCAACTAGTGATTTGGGAAAGTGTGGACCTGTCTACTTCTTACACGATGTATGACCCTCATAACTTACACAACAGTTTGACTTGATGCCCTCACAGAGTAAACCAACCTCTCCCTCGCCCATCCTGTTTAAGGGCATGTCATATTCTGATTACACTTCCCACACGAACCTATCATACCGGCCTAGGCTGAAACTATCACAGATAAATTGACCTGGTTGAAGAGGTGAAAGAAAGCATGGCAGTAATGTGTATCCATTTTTTTTAGATGCAGGCGGGAAGGACCGAGGAAGGGGGAGGGGAATGGGGAATCATGGGAACCTATAAACCTATTAACATTGCAGCATTCAGTGAGCGTCCATGTGCAACACTCCCCCATCTATCAGAACACAAATATTTTAAATGAGGGGTGTGACCTTGTTGGACCACCACAATTTTTTTGGAACCAACATTTTGTGTTTTGCCCAACCTTTCTCGGCTGTCCAGAGGCAAATACTTACTGCAATGAGGGAGAGGTGAAGGAGGAGGGGGGGGGGGGGGGGTAAGATGGACATTCGTCTGTGGATCCCACACCGAGGTCCGTCAGCTGCAGTTCCTACCCCTACTCTATTCTCCCACAACGATTGTTCTCTGAGCACTCAGGGACAGACTTCTGGCTGCTCAGATACCAAATCTTTGTCAGCACAACAGTGTGATTTGGCACCCCCACCCCTAATTTAATGCCCCCTGTAATCTACCTACGGGCACTGATTCCCAGCTGCTGCCCCTTAAATCCCTGTCACCTCTATACGAGGCACATGCCCCCTGTAATCAATAACACTTCCCATCACGGCATTCATTATTCCCATGTTGGGAGTACATTTACCTGATTAAATCGGTATGAGCAAAAACTAATTGAATTCCCGCAAAACACGGACCAGGAAAGTTCAACGGGCAGATGAAGTTGGCTTTAATGATGCCAATCCTAATAAGAAGTGATGACCAATTTCAGACCCATTTCATTCTTCTTTCTGGGAGATTTCACGTGAGAGAACAGGAACATGCATGCGCTGCGTAAGTGAGCGTAAATCCAGCCTATGATCTTAGGAGCGAAGCTTATGAGCCAAATTGGCCAGTAGTGGGCAGTATGCTTCCTTTGTACGTGTAACACTTTGTATAAGCTTCGCATAGTTGCATATGAGGGCCTGTCTTTGCACTTATTTCAATCAATCATGTCACCCAACACAATGCACTGTTTTGTGACAACACAAATCTTGTTTTCAGCTTTTTTTTTTTTTTTTAGGCTCCATACAATCCTGTAAGTCAGAAATAACTGAAAACCTGAATTGCTTTGTGGAAATTGCTGCAACCCATTTGTGCTGCTCACCAAGTGTTGTATCCATTCCATAAGCTCATGAACATGCAAAATGTATGCCTGGGTACTCAATTAGTATGGCTCTCATGAGATGTGTTAATAGCATGCCTTGAAGAAGCAACACCACTGGTAAGTGTTATGATGGGCTGAATCGAGACCCAAATAGCTCACAGGCAGGTGTCCATATTATGCATATGAATGAATCAAGTGCTTTTCAAATAATGATGTGAACAGAGATTGCTACTAAAACTCCACTGATATTAGGTGCAAGAGAACGGGAGGTTTCCCACCTGGGTATCGTGTGAGGAGACAATGTCAACCTACACAACAACTGGGTGAACACCTGCATATTGCCTGGCCCAAGGCCTACGAAACGTATCGTAACAAATTATATCGCTTATTGCAGCAACCGAATGTTTCGGAGACAAGGTCGATTAACAATAATTTTACGTAATTTTATAACACATCTTTGTTTTATACACAAGAGTATAGGGATATGTTATATAGCGAGATAGGGTTGGAATATGGTGTTGTAAATTCATGAGGAGATTATGTCAGCTTGACAGGTCTGCAGCGAGAATCGACGTGCTGAAGCGAGGCCAGTGTGAACTGACAAAATCTTCAAGATGGTACTCACGATTGGTCTTGGACACCGCTCTCGTGCGACAAGGCTCTGGTCTGTTCGTTCCCAGCTCCAAGGATTTGTCAACCACTTCCTTAACTGGGAAAAAAAAAGAACTTAGTATAACTCAACTTCAAGAGGATGTATGTGGGTATCCACGGTCAGCGTCGACTGCAATAAAAGTGATAGGCTATTAGTTTAATATCGTGGATGGATTGTGTCAAATGCACCAATTAATTTATTCCAGACAATCGCATTACAGCGCCCTCACAGCATGATATGTCCACTTCCTTCTGGTTGAAACAGAAACTGTGGGAATTTACTCTTCACTAATGTAAGTGAAAATGAACAAAATTAGCAGTTTATGACACTATTGTAATGACTAATATTATCACAAGTAATCAAACAGCATTATTTGATATGATCAGAAATTGCCTATTTTCTTCTCCGCAAACTTTTCCAGGAAGTTTTGTTACCAGCTGATTCTCAGGAATCCCACATCATCCAATTTCATCAATATTAGATATTGCTTCCAAATTTTATGATTCCATGCTCTCAATGTAGAGTAAGACATCTGAACTATCTAATTCATGTTCATTTTATATACATTCAGGGAACATAATTTCACGCACACAATGATTCACTATATCATTTTTGTAAAAAATCTTCTTGCTCTCTACTTGAAGCTCTACTACCAGCTGGCATTCAGCCATCAAAGTGGCAAATTTATTGTTTGCAGAGTAGAGTGTCCACATTTTCTTATTTCGTCAATTCTTCAAATTACCAAAGTGTTCAACACACTGAGTCATGTGGTATACCAATTTTAAGAAAGAGCCGCAATTTTTATTAAACATGGGAACCAACTTTTCTTCTTTAGAGCCAGTCAATACGGCTAAACCGTAGGTGTTTAACTACATCGTCTTTCCGTTCCTGAAAATCCTGTGACACGAGAAAGTGTGACATACAACGCCCATGCCAGATGGGTAGCTGAGTCTCAGTTGTTAAACATATGTTTCCGCAAGGCAATATTAACAATATAAAATTGTGGAGTTTCTTGAAGTTATCTGTCGCCAAATCTTGTGTATTGACTGCCTACAGAGCTAGTATGTTTATTTACAAGGAAAACCTTGTTGTATGTTGCGGTTATTGTCCTATGCGCAAAATCCTAACACTGAATATTGTTTATCTTTCTACTGTGTGGAAGCGTGCAATGTCAATTATTTTAGGCTTCCAATTTTTCCACCTCCTGGTTCTGTCCATTTATTCCAATGGATAATTTGGCCAGGGATATCCTTTTGGGGGTATCCTATTTTCCCCCTTTCCTCAGAATTAGCCGAGACTTCACATGGGATATCAGACATTTCCTTGATTTCCCTAATTCCTGATCAGGGGCCACTTGCATGGCGGTTGGCACTTTCTATACAAACAGTATAACAGTTAGGTAAAATATCCCCGAGTTATGGTACAATGTCCATCATATCCACAGCATGTTGTGGACCGATCACCACCCCCCCTCGCCTCCATGTACCAACATCCCCCTCCCCATCCCATGTACAACAGCCACCCCCCCCCCCCATGTACCAGCTTTCATGCCAGCCTGCCACTACTTTGCACATTTTGCTTTGTGGTCCAATGCACAACAGAGAGCAGCAAGGATGGCAAGATGTTGATCTGGGACCCTCCTCCTGTACCCCACAACTGTGATAACGCTTTAGTTGAACTGAAAACCATGTTGTAGAGCGTCATGCATGAACTCGGTAACTACTTTCAATATGAATACTCAACACTTGGTGGAATTTTTTCTCTCCATTGAAACCGTACAAAGACTCGAGTCACAGTGACTCGACTCGAGTCATTTTATTCTCTGAAAGTCAATGACTCGATTCCTGATTTAGGCCTCCTTACCACACTGCTGAAAACTTGCCGCCCCCCCCCATTCCTCCCACCTGTTGGCAGCATTTAATATGGGGATTTGATGCATGAATGGTGCGTAAGAAGAAAGCTGCTACTCACATATCATTCCTGGATATAATTGTTCTTAAATTTGTCAGGTGGACCAACGTTTTTCCTGTAGATCCTAACCTAAAGGTATTGTTCTTATTCGCGGAATGAATTAGTTGCTATTGTGAGACTTGTGGAGAATTAACATTCAGATTTTGGAAATCAGCTAAATAACTTCGAGGCGAGGCGAAGCCGGTCGCATTATTCAGCTGAATAGACTGTCATGACACAATGAAATTGAGAAATAAAGCTATTCTATAACTCCAAAATCATCTCAATTCAGCCTTTGCAATTTTTGAGAAAGTCAACGCAATCAATGACATTGAAAATGAATGCCATTGTTTGGCACCCCAGCATCTCAAGAACTTCAGTCAAATTACAGGGCCGTAAATTATTTCTATTCTGGAAAAATGGTGCTCAGTTCGCACATTTTGAAAAAAGCCGGCTGGCCGTAACAAATTATCCATTTTGGCACAGTACCTTATTGGAGCTGCTTGAAACGTACATTTTTGTTCCAGTTGAAACATGGGTCATTCCTCAGCACAGGCTTTTGTGGGAGAAGTGGTGCCAGACCTCATTTGATTTCTGTGCCGATTTTGTTGAATCTGAAATCTTTGCTTCAGTTTTCCGCCCAATTCCAATAGAACTATTCCAGACACTCGTTTACTGGTACAAATTCTTGAAAATGACCCACAAGCAGGCCACCTTTCCCTAATTATTTCCCACATACCATCTAATCTGTATAATGCCCTGGGGGCGTTACATTTTCGAAGAGGGGGGGCGTTTATTTGAGGGTAATTTTCCAAGGGCCAAATTAATTTTGCAGTTATAGGCTTTCAAACTTTCTATACTACACTGTGTTTAGTCTACTTCCCAATACTATACTATTTGTGTACAGCCTGTTCAAGGACTAATTTTCATTGTTACTTGTTGAATATGTTTTCCTACCTTCATTGGAATGTCCCCACAAAGGGGGGGGGCTTCTATTACAGATTATAACGGTAATCTGAATAAAGTGACACACCCAAGGTCAGCTTCATGACTGAACCATTCAGGAGTATGACACACATGTGAGTTACTTTGATTCGATACTGACCACACTTGACTGACCATCGATGCCCAGGGTATTGAGGCATGTCATATACAATTACAATTACACTTTACACTACCTGCCAGGGTGGGTTTTCATACAATCCTTACACAATGACACACTCAGATGACTAGTCATTCAGATGACTCACAATTCCTTGAAAAGGACCCTAGTAAGCCAGTCATTGATTGCTATGATTTCCCGCATAATCCAAGTGGAATGACGCACCCCAGAGTCAAAACCCTGTGACTGACCATTCATGGCGAGTGACACACAGGGGAGTCACTATGATTTGACAATGACCTACACTTGACTGACCATGCACATGTATTGTTTGGTGGGGGGTGTCATGCAATTGACCAGTTTCATTATAGCAGCATTTCTGGAAACAATCGAGCCAGCCCCTCACACTATCCGGTTACAATTGGGTACCTATCATTAGACCCATAAACAACCACCTACATGAAGTCTCATAAAAATAACATTCCTTGGGGTTTGGGTTGTTAGGCAAGATGCTTCAGTGATAGAGCTCAGAAATTCAGAACCATCGATTGTGATTCGGAGCTCATGGAATCCGGAGGCTCCGCTGACCGCAGTGCTGTTGAACAAGGCAGGTCCTCCTGAAATGTTCCACTCCACCACATGTTGAAGTGGGTACCCACTGTTAGGTGAAATTTGAAGATTGTGCGAGTGCGGCGTATGTTGGCATGGCAGCTTGATATTTGGGGAAAGCTCCCCCAGGGGACACAAAGTGGTGATGTACTGGAATGGAGCGCTGGTAGCGAACGAAGCAAGAGTGCATGCCTGTAACTGTAGAGAGTGACAAGTCACTACTGTCAGGGGTATATCTTAGCGCTGGAAAATTACTAGTATTATTATTAGCTTTGAGCTTGGTTACTGTTATATTACAGGCTCTTCACTAGCCAAGTTAATTGATAGTTGTTTGAGCTATAGTTTGGCACCTCAATTACATATATTTTCTCAGAAAAATTCCACAGGAAACGTAAAATACAGAGTATCGGCCGACAACGAAAATATTTCAATGATCCACTTTTCAAACGTTTTCAGTCAAAATTGAACAGATTACTTTGATCATTGAAACGTTATTTCAGTGTACTATTTGCCAGCGATCCATATTCGACAATGAAATTGAGAGAATGCAAATAATTCAATCATTTCATTTTGATCAGATCAAACTTCCCAGTCGCAGTAGAAACCACAAGAATGTGGCACCTGTCGTTAAGGAGGGTCATTAGCTATGTCACTCGGTTCGAGAGGCGAGTTCTGTAATGATATTAATCTATTGTGACAAAGCAAAATGATCCCTGGGTTCCAAACTATGGGAGGGACTTTGGAACATTTAACAAATAACCTTTGAACCTTTGTGCATGGTGGCATGGTACAAACAACCATTGTTTATGTCAAAGCAAATTTATGTCCCACCAAATAAAATGGTAACTACAGGCACGTACAAGAGATTGTCTTGGAGGGAAGGGGTTTGAGGTCGGAACCCAAGGGAAGTGCGCCCTCATGCCCCCTCCTATTGGCAACTAAGTAAATTTATGGGCCCTAGACACCTGCTGCTGAAATATTCGACTAAATAAAAGCTGCAAACCTCTACTAACTGCAAAAAAATCAGTTTTTGTGTTAAACATTTTCCGATCAACTTGGGTTCATGGGGTGGGGGAGGGGGCTCTGACCCCAACCCCCCCTCCAGGGTACGCCACTGACTGTACATAACTGAATGAGTAGAAAATAATAGCCACAATGGAATAGCTAGAACTTTATGACAATATTCATCGGCAACGCGGATGGTAGGCAGTGTAAAGTGAAAACAGCTAGGCTCCACGCGTGATCAACCATTCAACATAACCACAAGTCACTTTTCCAAGTAAAAGGTGGTAAAAGAGATAGGTCGGAAACCCTCTCCCCCGGCCCACACCACGTCCACCCCCACCTACTAACTTTTCCAGCTTGTTACTGGCTATTTTCTGTTCAGCTCCCATATCAGCAATACTACTATACTTACATGATTTGTCATTCATGATTTGTTCATTCTGTAGCAATGGTTCCTCTCTACACCAAGGACAGAAGGGGGGGTGACACTGTTTAGATTTTGGGGGTCAAAGCAAAAGCACATGTTTTGTATGTGCAAAAGAGGGTTATGTATGAAAGGCTCTCAAAATTAGGGGATCACCCCCCCCCCTCCCCTACCTGTTCCTCTAGCCTGTTTCCCCTTGCCCTGCAACACCTCAGCGAGTTTGATGATATGTCCACAATGTAAATTTACACCCCCATCACACTCCCCCAGCATATCCCAAATTGTTTCTAAACAATCATTTCGCGTCATGTAACCCTGGTTCCCAGTTTCCCCGATTTCAACTCAAGCCGGATGAACATCACGGGAACAAATGGCACCACTCCATTTTATGGCAACCTCCCAATCCTAACCACCTGGCATACCTATAGTCACACAACTCGGAATAAATCTTACATACCTCTCCAAATAGGCAGGTCTTGATATACAGCACTCCTGAGTTTGACCTCACTGTGCGCCCCCCCCCCCCCCCCTCAGAGTACGCTAACCTGAACAGACACACCTGGGTATATCCCTGCTGTCACGCCTTCACCTCACTCAACCCCATCATCCCGATTAATCCGAACCACTCTCTGGGCACGGTTCTACCTGCCTCACCTGGGAAGCCTAATGAAATGATTCCGAGAACTAGAGGCAGGTCATTTATGCCCTATAACAAAGCAGCAACAAAAGTTGTTACCTGGTCTTCTTTCCTCCTTCTGAATAGTCCTCCATAATTATTCCTACCTACAGAGAATCCAGCAATACATATGCCTACGTCTGTTGACAAATCCAGCAATAACTCAATCACTCGGCACCTCACACTCTACATACTACCAACAGTTTTAAACAGCCTGTGTAGACAGAGTAGGACTCACTACGACCTTGCACTGAGTGTCAACTGGCGTTGCAATATTACCCAATAGTACAAGATGTATGTAGCAATGTAGTCCAGTGTTTACTCACTTTATGTTCTGTACACAACCAAGTGGACCCTAGAACCCAATAAGAACACCCACTTGGCCTCATAACGTGTGATTGTGAAAAATGCAATTATGTGGACTAGAGGAACAGCCCAGGGGGTCAGAGAGGGAGACTCACCTGGTGAGAGAGAGGTCAAGGGGTCACTGCTTCCATTCTCTCACAGGTGTAGGCTTGCCTACTAGATATATTTTCGAAAGATGTTTTGTTATACTTTTGTGGGTTGAAGAGAGGAATAGATCAAATTGAAGCACCAACTGAGGAGTCTCCACACAGGCATATACACAGAAATCTGCCAAGGGCAGGGGATTGGGGTTGATTGCTGAGATCTGGGGAAAGTACCCCACACTCATCCCACCTCCCCTTCCATTTGGTAAAAATGTATTCTGAAGGCAAAATATTGCAACGGGTAATGACAAAATGACAACAAAGTGACTTCAAATATTTGAGACGCTGATTTGTTAGTACAGGTGTTGGGGGGAAATTGAATCCCCCTGACTGATAAGGAGGGGTGGGTCCCAGATTGATAGAATTTCCTACTATGGAAAACCGCACCCGAACCTAGGCACCCAAACACTAGAGATGAGAGACCAACACCCCTAACACGAAACATAAGGTAGGCCAGCGAGAGCACACTGCTAGGCACAAGAAAAACGTGACTTACCCGACGGCGATCAAGAGAAGGGAAAAAAAACTCCTACAAAATCCAACCATCCGAACGGATACCAATCCAAAAATGGTGGACAGCCTAGTGAGCGGAACAATATTGCTGAAACTCAATATGAGTGATGAAGAGACTTGAAAAGATGAATTTCCAAGGCATTTTGGTAGCAAATGCTCAAAGACAATTCACTGGCAAAATGAGAAGGGCGATTGGGCAACGTTTGGGTTTGCCAGCCGGTACTCTGTGAAATAGCCAGATGCTACGTTGTGGCGGAGGCAACAACCTAACTAAATACATGGTAACAAGGCAGGCTGGCTAGAAAACCAAATAAAACTAGGAACTATGAAGAGCAACAGTGACCATGTACAACACTAACATCACTTGCGAAATTCATACTGAATCAGCATTATTGAGGTTTTAGATATTGCCTAACTCGGCAGATAGGAGGGTTTTCCAAATCATGGTGAAGGGTCTAGAGAATGACTGAGTTATAGAAAAAACTTGCCGTTTGCTCAGTGTGTTCATAGCTGATTTTTCCAGCAGTACTGTTCTTAGGAGAAGTGCCTCATGTACTGTTAGTCGTATAGGGAGGAGGGGGCAGAGGAGCTGAGTGGGCAGGCATTACCCATCCACTTTGCCCTCTCTCAAATGGCTCATCAAATGTGAGAGATAGTATACGGCCTCATGTCAACACTCAGCTGCTTCTGGCCCTCCTCCTGCCCAATTCGCCAACACCCTTTTGTTCACCTAGTTTGATAAGTCTGAAAATGCCACTTGTTTATGTATTCATGATCATTCCTATTATCACTGTGTACGCAATCTGGAAACAAGACTGCCGGCACTCACACAAACAATATGGAGAAATGCGGAAGGCGCCGAGCCATGTGGCAACAATGTCTAAATAGATGCAGCAGGCTGGAGCCATGCTGCAGGGTGTGAAATTATCCAAGCACCTTGAAAATAGCCGAAGACACTTTGGGCGGGAACCCCGTATAGGCCTGAAACAGTGAGTTGAACTGTGTTCTAGTTTTTTGAATGGGAGGAGAAATGCGTTCCATCCATTCCTCCTACCTTTCTTGTGGCTTCAAAAAACACCTTCCCATTCCCATTTCGAAACAAGAAAGAACAACAGTTAAATGAACTGTGCCTGGCAAAAATTAGAAGGGCGATTGTGGCTGCCAGCCGGTACTCTGTGGAAAATAGCCATCATGCCCTATCAAGGGGTGAGTAGAGTTGGTGGAATAGATTGAACCTTGCCTTGTACATTGCAATAATATTGTGATTCTAGGATGGTTCAGGAAGCGAAATCATCCTGAACGAACCCAGGTTACAATCACAAAAAAAATACCAATTTGTCACCAGGAATCAACCAAAATTCACGCTCTTCCACAGCAGGCCCATGTTTGAACCATGGGAATGCTATCGCTGTTCAAATATTGATTACCGTACCATAAAGATAAATATTTACATTGATTATAACACAAGTAATGAAACAGACAGATTGACTCGAGTTAGTAGCATAGTATGGGCTATATAGAATGACACTCACCTAAACCTCTTGCTTCTACATCGTGTAACATGGCTATATCCACATATATTCCCCTGATTATCCCCTAATGTCCCAATCCACTGTCAGAGCCTAAGTATTACTACAAAAAATGATGGGCGATAGTCAATCGAGGCCCCTCATTACTGGATTTATTATGCAGAGACTTTGGCAGTGAAAGAACACAATGATGTTGTCATGCTAGCCTGTGAGGAAGGGCTACAGACTCTCCAGGGTGCATGCTCATATATTAGTCAGCTCCTTCATGCCGTGGACCCCTGCCAGGTTGGCAGGCAGGGCAAGATCACCTGGCTAGATGTATGGTTACACTGCGGCATTTAAAGTGGGGCTATTAGGACGTGTCCTGGCGGCATCACATGATCCTGTAGCTCGCCATGAGGCAAGGCCAAAGGCCCAGGGTGATCAAGAAAACTTTTCAATTGGATAGCAATTCAATAGTGACAGTGGAAGCCCTGCTGCTCTTTTTCTGGCTGAAACAGGCAAAATTTCCCATAGATTCATGGTGAGTTGAAGCTAAAAGTGTCGTCTTGTGATTAGGACTTCAATGTGTGTAGAGTCTATTCATTACATTATTTATGAAGCTAGCCCCCCGGATAAAATTTTGGTTCAATTTGAGTGCACTGTTAAGGCACACTTGGTTATTGCAAATTTTCCTTGTGGACATCAAGGTGGGGGGGGGGGGGGAGGGAGAGGGAGGGCTAGGGGGGGGGAGGGAGTGGGAGAGAGCAGGAACCATGTCTAATTAGACAATTTCTAATTAGCGACAAAGACAAAATATGGTGTCATATGATGGTACATAGTTTAGTTTAGGTTTAGTGAATAAGGGTCAGGAAGGTCATAGTCCTTATGAACGACCCCGAAGCCACAACACCCCAGGTAAAGAAAAATGAACCAAACTCAACTAAATAATACGCCCTTTATTCCTGCAAAATAATCCGACTGTTTCTAACGCATTCACACTCTTAGAGCAACAACATTTTCGGAAGAACCCTTCCACTCATTGATCACCTCTGGGAGAAAATATTTCGAATGTCCTTCTGCAAGCCTTGCCACGAGCTTGAGACAGTGCCTCTATTTTGCAGTAACTTGGAAAATTCAAAGAAGTAGTGGAAGGACAAGGCCATCCGAGTCCATGGACAATTTTGACACCTGAATCAAGTCACCCGAATTCGCCTCAGCTCCAGTATTAGCCGATAGCCTTAATCTTTCCTCGTAAGATAAATTTTTTAGGACAGTGAATCATTCTAGTTGCCCTACGCTGAACGTTTTCAATTACATGCTTGTCTTTTGCAAAGTTGGGATTCCACACTTGTACAGAATACTCTAGGTGGGGTCTCACCAGTTGCTTCAACAGCCTGACAAAAAATAATCATTATAAGGAACTGAAGTGACGTCTAATCAACAAGAATCCAATTACCTCTCTAGCAGCTTTTGGCCACTGCTTGAAGTTTCAAAGAAGATCAAAACAAACCACAAGAATTTTTCTCTGAAATCCCCTCCTGAATATTCCGGCCATTCCTTGGGAGCGTTGCGATTGTGAAAACCACATGCATAACTTTGCACTATGTGGTAGGCAACTTCTTGTTTGCCGCCGGGGATGTACCACCGCTGACACCCTTTGGGTGCCTTTATGATGCTCTATGCTTTTCAGCCCTCTTTGCCTGTAACTTTGCATCATTCCAACTCTCGGGTCGGTTGCCGGTTCGTCTGAGACCCTTGAGGTCCTGTGTTTACCGTGTGTACCCCGTTTTCCGCCTTGATTACCATGGTTTCTTGTTTCTTGGGCATGAGGATCAGGTGGAGTCGGTTGCGCTGTCAGGCCTGCCGGTCAGATAGTTCAGAGGGCCCGAACCCCGGTGTAGCGCCTTGGGATGCTGCCTTTTCATCTGGCTTAAAATCCCGAGCACCCTCCTCTGCTAGTTGGCGACTAGGTGTCACCCTAGTTCGGTGTTTCGGGGTGGGCCCACTTCGAGGGGTCCGTGCTCTCCCGATTAGTCTTTGTTTTGGTGGTCTTGTCGATGCACCCCCCATGGGTTTTCCACTTGCCCTTTCCTTTGTCTCCCTTCTTATACTACCGTATTATCATGTTATTTCATTTTCTCATCACACCTACTGCAGAGCCCCTCCCGTGACATCTGGTTCTCTTTTGTCTTTCTCTCATTTTCTCTTGTTTCGCGAATATACTTGGTCTCCACCGCAATCTCAACCACGTCCACCACTCCTCATGGCTCAGCATGCTCATCTACTTTTTAACTGAACCAGATAATACCTCTTGTTTTAACACATCTCAGTGTCCCAACATCTCTTCATTGATTGTTTTCATTTTAAGAAAACGGGCTGGAGTGTGCGGCCTTTGTCCACTCCGCCTCCCTGTAGCCGCCTTTCTAAATTTGATCTCTGTTGTGATTACTTTACTTCTCTGGCTCAAGTCTCTCTTCCTCGTTTGAACTAAGGTGTTCGGTTGTGTTAACCGTTCGCCCAATTGTATAAATCACGAGGCTCAATTCTCGCATCTCACCTCCGCTGTTTGCTTACTAATTCACCGAAATAACGACTGTGAAATTGCTATAGCTGGTGATTTCAATGTGCATAACGCCCTAATGGCTCATACACTCTACCGGCTCTGATAGAGCTGGTGTCGAAGCCTGAGTCCTTTTGCTCTACCAATGGTCTCACCCAGCTCCTCAATTCTCCCACCCGTATCCCCGATCGGGCCCGGACTCTGCTAACTTGTTGGATCTTTTTCTCACTACTCAGTCCCCTATTTTACAGTCCAGCAACTGCCTCTTCTTCTCTGCCCCTATTTGCTCCTATGACCATTGCCTCATTACCCTGTCTCATCAATCTAACTCCTATATGCAAGCTCCCCACCAAAGGCAGAAACTCTGGAACTACTCCAAATCTGACTGGTTTGGTCTTTGGGGAGTTTTTTCAGTCTTCCCTTGGGATTAAACTACCTTCTCAGAATGACCCCTCTACTCTGCTTCTGCTATTTCGGAAATTATTCTTTTAGGAAGGTAATCACTTTTATTCCCTACACTTATGATTCTTCTACCCTCAACCACTCTCGGTGCTTTCCTCGTCCCCCGAACAGAACGTTTTTGTCTACAAATAACCGTTTCCCTATTTGCCAATCCAGCTGAACATGATCGTCATTCTATTTTGAACTGGTGCACTGCTAATCTGGTTACCTTCAACCAATCTCAAACTCAGAACTTGCTGATTTCTGGTCGGCGTGTTTCTGCTGCACCAGCTATTTTCATGACTGACCAATCCTCCCTCAGTCTACTTCGCCTTATATCCTTGGTATGAAATCAGCAACACTGCCTGGGAACTCCCCAATATCAAGTCTACTCCTATCTATGCTTCTAAAAGTTGTGGCTTCTTATTCCCCGCAAAGAAATACTTCACCTCACAAAAGCTACTTCTGCTTTACAAAGCCCAAATTCTCGTCCCTTAATGGATATCTGTTGCCATATTTGGGGTGGGGCTTTCGCCAGCCTCTCTCATGTCCGTGATCGTATCCAGGAAGGGCCATTTTCGTCTCTCACGATGATCATCTTACCTGTCCTCCTCACTTGAATCTCGATCCCATCGCAGATTTCTGTACATCTCTCTCTCGGTCTTTACCGTTAACTTTTATGGTCAATGTCTTCTGAGTCTGAGCTTGGGGGATGCTGTTCCTCCTTTACTCGATGTTACTCGCCATACTCTCGCTCTTCTTCTTCCAGCCACCCCGATTTCGGTATGCATCTTCCCGTCATACGCACCGAACCTCTGCTCGCTCCTTTTTCCTCGCACATTCGCTGCCTGGAAATAGGCATTTCCCTTTTCCTCGGAATTTATTTCCTCCTGAGTTTGACCTCCAGCGGTTCAAGAGTAGAATATAACAAAAACCAGGTCTCTCCCTTCTTTTCAGTTTCTTGTGCTGTGGGTATGCCCTTTTTTGTTTAGGCAATTATTGTTCGCCCTTACATCCTCCTGTCACTCGCAATTGTTTAAAAAAAAAAAAAACAAACTGTCGACATTGAAAAAACATTGGCCAGTCGAAGACACATTTGGAAATTATATCCAGATCCCTTTTGACAATAGCGCAAGACTCATCCTTCGACCGACCTCCCGATACAACATAATAGTATCGTCTGCGACTTTCTTTAACCCGTGAATCAACAGAACCTTCAAGATCGTTCAAATATACAGCCAAGAAAACAGGTACTGACCAAGAACCGATCCCTGGGGAACGTCACTAGTGACCTTTTTTTTCTGCACATGAAGAGCACCGCCCATTAATGACAACTCGTTTGTTCCCTATTATGAAGCCACTCACCAATCCACTGAGGGCATTCCCCTCAATACCAAAGCTCTCCAACTTGGGCAAGAGACGCCCATGAGGAACTTGTCAAAAGCTTTCTGAAAATTCAGGAAAATTATACATCAAGCATTTCGTTGTCAACAGAACCTGTAACTCTTCCATAAATTCCAAGAGATTATTCAACACGAACGATTCTTTTCCCCTAAACCATGCTTAGCATCTCTAATCAACTATGCTCATTGAAATAATCAACCATATGATCCCGAATGATTGATCCCATTATCTTGCCAGACAACACTAGTCAGACGACTGGCCTGATAATTCCAAAGGAAAAGACCGTTTATCCCCTTTTCTTGAAATAAGGAGAAACAGTTGCTCTCCATCCCCATCATCCGGAACAATACCTTCACTTATTAGTACAGTCTATCAATGAAAATCCACTAGTAGGAAACGGACACTCTCGGCAAAAGGAATTTTACAATACCGAAAGGTGAAAACTCCGTCAGGCCAGGAGCTTTCCATCAACTTTTTTGAGCTTCATTCTGCTCTGCACGAATTTCTCCTTTACTAAACCAGACGAACACACAACCATATTTCCATACTTCTGCGGAGAAACCCCGACACTAGGTCACCAAAATTCTCCAAGTTCTTTCAAAAATTATTAAAAACAGACCGAGAAGTCCATTAACAGACCTCAGCACCATCTCCTGGCTATCGCTGATTGTACTACCGACCCACGATTTGGAAATCTATCAAAGGACCAATGCTGTCACGGACTTTCTCTGCTTCCTCCCCCCAATAAGAGAAAAATGCACGAGGATTCTTCTCCTTGATTTTAGAGCAATCTGCCTCTCGAAATCAATTTTAGCACCAAAAACTAAACGCTGGACAGGCTTTTGCTGAACTTTGAAATGCCATAGATCAGAACACCGACCCAGAATAACGATAAGTCCCATAATTTTCGCTTCCGTTTGATGGCCAGAAAAACTTCCCTTTTCATGCAAGAAGGCCTCTTGTTCTTACTGCGACGTTTCCTCCCAGGAACGTAAACTTTCAAATTCATCACCTCGTTAACCTTTTCACGGAAACCATAATTCCAATAGTCAACAGCATTCGTACGTACTTTCTAACCATTTATGCCAATCTACTTGTAAAAAACCTGGAAATGGCATCCACAATCGGCCTTCGCGAAACAAAGAACAAGCACTACACTCTGAGGGATATTGACAGAACAAGACACATTGAAAGCTAAAATATCGTGATCACTTGCAACCGAGCTTACCCACGCTCTCTACATTATCTACACAATTTGGATCACTGCTCAAAACTAAAATCCAAAATATTATGCTTTCTGGTAGGACAATGTACATGCTGAGAAAGGGACCATCCTGCGTGACATTGGAAAAAGCCAGATCCATGACTGTGCCACTAGTACATTAGCCCCAGAATAAAGTCTTGATAATATGAAATCACCCATAATAATTGTACTCTTCCCAGAACTTCGAGAAGCATGTCCTGAAAGAAAGAAGTTGTTGTCTTCAGAAGCTATTTGGAGAAGGTACACACGCCAACTATAAAGAATGGAATACCAGATGAGTTAGACGAGCATTTCACACACCAACCGATTGACAAAACTACTTAGCAACAACACCAAGTATCGGCCTTCTCAAACTATTCAGTCAGACTCACATACAACAAAACTCCACCACACAACCATGCCACGGAGAGGTAATCTAAATACCTATCTTGCTATTAAACCAACAAAACCAGCATGACGGTAGAACTTCGGCTGTGGCTAAAATCACTGGTGTTCAAGCACGACTCTGTAATACCATTGACGTCAGCTTGCGTTCTGACTAAAATTCTGCAACTCATCAAACTGTTCCTGATACTTTGACACCATTATCACAGAAAAAAGACAGCTAGGCAACATCTCCACTCGCTACTGTTGACCCTCATCACCAGACCTCCAACTGCGATTGCTTACTATTTACAACCCTGCAGTAGCCTCGGACACCATGAAAACCCCTCGCCCCCCAAATTTAAGTTTAACACCCCTCCAACGCAGGAATGACCACTTGCCTACCAGTGAAGCCCCGCACCCATTAAGGTGAAGAACCATCCTTAGCGAAAGATCCCTCCTTCCCCAGAAACACGAAACATCCACAAACTGAACGCCCTCCCGGTGAACGCCCTCCCCATCACCTCTAAATTTTAACCACCTATTGATGACCCCGCTAATCGTCCTAAACCAGCAACGCGAACCGTCAAACCTAGGTAAAATTCCACAAATCGCGACTTTCGACCTAATGGAACTTCAGCCTGCACAACAGTTCAAGGAATCGTGATCTTAGGATGTACTGACTGTCACCCCGGAGATTATTAGGGCCTATTCGGACAACAACACCCCCTCATCCCCCACGATCTGTTACACTCCACTAAGATCCTCTACCCTAGCTCCCGGAAGACAAAAGCGCGTACGCTTCAGCTTATCCACGACGACTTAATTCCCTGTCAACATACCAACAATCGAATCCCCCACAGCAACACCTTCCCTTTTACCCCTATACGCTCCCCAAAACGTCCACCTTCCCTTCCACCCACCGCGACTCGAACCACCGGCTCTGACTTTCGCCCCTCCTCTGTACTCTCCCCCGACCCAACTCCATCCAACTGACCCCCCTGCACCGCCTCCTCAAACTGCCAGCACACTAAAACGTATCCTAGTGTTCAAGCGCCAGGATCAACCACTACTTCCGTGTATCGGCAGCTGAGCACCCCCTCCTAACCTATTCCATGACCACCTCACGTGCCCCAAGGGCATCGTTCAAGAGCGGATAGTCTATGACAATTCTTACATCTATAATATACCCATCCGCCTTAGTGTTCGAAGTCACCCACTTAAAACTCAGCCCCGATAAATACTCGATCCACAGATCACAAAAAACCCTGACAGTAGCAGGCCTATCATTCCCTCCCATAACAGCAAAAGAATAGAAGACAAAAAGTACAGAAAATGAAAATAAGTAGGGGGCCTAACAGTGAAAAATACGATGCAGACAGAAAAAAAAAAAGAGTAAAAGGAAAACACTCAAACAAACACTAGTTAACTCACGATTTAGTTCGACCACGGTCGCCACTTACGAATAAGAAACAATTAAAAAGGTCAAAATGATACGAGAAAAATAATATAGGCCTTACACTATAAACACAAAATCAGATCAGAAAATACACCACATCGTCAGCATCGCCAGCACCTCCCACTCACTCACTAAACAGTGTGTCGAGATCTCAATGCATTCATTTACATTTAGCACCTTATGGCAGAAACGACATATTGTGAGGAATAGATTCTGTATCTCGGCACCACAGAGGAGGAAAAATAGTAACAAATTGTTCCAAACCCTGCATTTTGAACGACGTTCCGTTGCAGACCTTCGAAAATGAGGGTTCAATTCCTATATAAACAGTGTGAAATATCATGCAACATAACCTTTTCTGCAACATAGTGTCATACTGTAGTACAACCCAACAATTTTTCTGATGTTTCTCTTTGGAATCTGAACGTTAATTCCTCCTAGAAGAATCAATCAGTTTTGAGCAAGGTTCACTATGATGAGTTGGTATGTTGTGTCATTTATTCAGGGCAGAAATCACATGTCAAGCATTTCAGCAAGGTTTTTTTTTCAACATAAAAACAATAAGATAGATAGGCATGTGTTGAGGTTATTAATAGCATATACCTCATGAATTATTGTGCAAAAGGTTCTGTATGGCCTTGGGCAATATGCAATGTTGTTGAGTCCAACTTAAAACATTGAAGTACAAAAACTTTGCAACAGAATGTTGTATGAAGACATGGTTTGAATAATGGATTGAGTACTCCCTCTATATTATAAATGTATTATACATGACCTATTCTGAACCCTTCAATTCCGCATCTTCTTAAACATCTACAATTTCAGCCAAAATTGCCATGACTCCTAAGCTCAGTCTGGGCAAAAAAACAACAACTATAAGTGACGGTTGCATGGCATCAGCAGTAACCCCCTAAATAAGAGAGGTGTGGACACTAGAGGACTACGTTGGACTGAATGACAGGTGGCGCATTTCAAAGTCACTGGGGTCAAAATGGACATAAGTTGATGTGCTCCCTCTGAACGAGGTTCAAAAACGCTGTTCTACGGGGATATAAACGTCGGCGGTTCACCCGCCTGCTAATGTCTGGTTTGTTCCTATTTTCCTCAAAATGAAAGTATAGTACTGGCATTCACTGTTGTAGCAAAAGATAACAAGTATAGAACAACAGATTGCATATCATACTTACATTTCTCAAAAGAGAGGGTGACAAACCCTTCCAAAGATCTCTCCCCCATGATAGCAAGAAGTTCCCTGGAGTCACATTTTACCAATAACACCTGACAATATTATACACTGGAAAAGGTAGACAAATGTATAGTACCAGATTGCACCTGGGACCCTTGATCTTTTAGAAATTACCCAAAGGGGAGGGGGCTATCCCCTTCTTCCCTTTGGGCCCCACCGTGCACCAATGATCCCAGTTAACGTTCCCCCCCCACAAACTAAAAAGTCTGGCGAGGCCAATGCTGAACGATGATGCATTCATAAACTTTTCAGTGACTCATTAGAAATTTGAGGGGGGGAGGGGGTACCCCAATGTATGTACAGTCCAAGATTGTAAATTAAACTAGGCATGCCCACATTTTCCCTGGTGCCAGGCAATTGAATTTTTTCTCCACATGTTGCTGTATGGAGGAGCTCCATGCAGAATGCACATATGATCTGCAGTTAATGTATCGAACTAAGTACCAAATTTTGAGTTATAATGCATTGCCCAACCAAGCCCATTACCAAGAGGTGCAATGCTAACAGTAGCAGTCACATTGCCTATATTCAGCATGGAACATGCTGAAAAAAAAGACACCTGCTACACGTAACAGCAACATCATCTACCAAAGTATTATGTCTATGTTGTGATTTTATGCTGGTATGCAGAGTTTGCCATGTGAAAATTCGATGAATAGATGAATGATCAGCATACCAGCTGAAAGTAAGTGAAATGATCCCACATTTGCTACTGATTTCAAAATGAGAAATAAAATTAAAAAGTCAATGAAATGGTTAACGCCCTTTACTGCCATTGACACAGACGGTAGTCGACAGTATCAGGCATGCAGGCATGGCTCATTAGCAGAGAAGGAAAGAGAGGCGAGGGGTGGGGATGGGGGTGTGGGGGCATCAGCCTCTCAAATTCTCCATAAATTTTGTCAATGGAATGCATGAAAATACTAAATTCTCAAAATTGGAAGAAGATTTGACCCCTTTTTGTAGCTTTTTTTAGATTTCTGGAATGCTCATACCACACCTTCCCCCAATTCTCACCATACCTACCCCCCCCCTCCCCCAATTTCCAGACATGCACACACCATACCTACTAGCCCCTCCAGATTTTGTCTCTAGAACTGTCCCTTGTTAGCACAGGAACAGTTATGATACCTTCCCCTAAATCTTCAGTGAGCTAGAGGGCGTCAAAAATGTCAAAGATGAAGAAGAATTGTTGGAGGGAGGACCAAGAAATGTGAATCACAGAGGGCAGGGTGTGAGAGGAAGGGATGATGATGAGGCAGTGGTGGTGTCGAGTGGTGCTGAGAGGGTAGTGGTGCTGAGGGAGTGGTAGTGGGGGGGGGGAGGGGCAGTTAGGTTAAAGAACCTGAAACTGCTCTTTCCCTCCAGTCTAGAGGCACTGGATTTGTTGTTCCATTGCTTGTTGAACTTCATGCACAGCAGCAACCAATCCCAGTCTTTGGGGGAAGGGTGACCGACCAAACCCCCCCTTCCAGACAAACCCAAAACCCCCCAAACCAAATGGACAACCAGAACAATCTTTCATTCTTGTGACAACATAATAGATCCATAATACACCTGAGTAGTTTCGTACAATGAGTTTGAAGCGCTTGACAGATATATAACCTACTATGTCTTTCAGGTCATCGCATGGGTTGATGAATACTATTCTATGTCTAACCCACTAACCTAAGTTAAAATACCGGAGGTTCTAACACAAACATTTCCAGTGGATGTCATCCTTCCCTTTCCAATTTAGCTGAGAGAAGACACAGAATATACATCACCTTTAATCTGTTTCTTCCAGTCCGTAGGATATCCTATCAAAAATAAGCATTGCCTCCACCACATCAACTGGGACCAAGTAATTTTCAAGAAGTTTTACGAGAGGACATCTGTACAATGTTCAAAACATGCATCTCTGTTCAATTTTGAAATGTTGGGAAGCACAGGGGAAAAATCCCTGGTTCAAAACACACATAATTCTAAAGGCTGTCATTGATCGATAACTGAAGGGAGGCAGCCACCGATAACGTGAACTTCTGTTGACTCCCGTTACAGAGGTTATGATTACCTGGTCAAATACCAAAGTTCTAACATCAATTGCGCAGTATACCTTTATTCTTTCCACTGGAATACGGCAAACCAAAGAATGATTCAGGCCTACCACATTATAATTTTACCAACATTATCTAGTGTTGTTCTAATAATTTCAAATGGTGAAATATAGACCTAATTGCCATAGTTATTTTATTCTAGTTTTCAATTTCAATACATCAGATTTTTCTCAACGCTCCAGGCACAACCAACTGCATTATTAAGTCTGTGCCATGCCGTCGAGAGCTCATATTCACACAGATGAACGAACCACTGTCTGCGATGTGTGTGTAACGCAGACTATGAAGGATAACCTGGATATTAGATGCATAGACATCATGCTGATGGTGACCCTTGATGACCTTTATGCTTTACTATCAGTCTGTGGGGATACCCGGTAAGCATGTTCATAGTTGAATAGGTGAATGAGATGGTAATAATATGGTGTCGAAGGCCATAGGGGTATACTGACGGTCTGACCTTGCACAAACAGTGTGCAGAACGATCTTTCAAAACCTTCCTGACGGAAATTACACATCCAACCAGCACAAAATTTCACAGATTTCTCCCCACATATACTCATCAACGATAACATAGTAACGATTCCGAGGAAATCTCGTCTTTACTCATGCGCACCGCCAACAGGCATACAAAACCATCGTTTTGAAGATTGTAATAGGATATTTTATGCACTGTCCAAAATTTGTATTATGCTTGCAGCCAAATCTGTGTAAGGTATTGTATTTTGAGGGAGAATTATAGAAAGAAGTTTTCACACCCTACATTTCAATGGGAGGAGGGGGGTGGGGGCGGGGCTGGAAGAGGGGATCTTTGTGGGTGGCAATGTTCCCCCATCTATGGCAATGCCACTGGTCCATATTTTCGAAATTTAGAATAATTGCTAAAGCTCCAACCAACTCACATGTGTAGCGAGCATCTAGGTTATAGTGTGGGGGTATAGGAGCCGTCGCTGGAGGGTCGGTCCAGGGGCCATCCCTCAAGGGTCGGTCCAGGTGCCTGCTCGAAAGGGTTCATGGAGAATTCATGTGGTTCAAACTTCAATAATGAAAAGAGCTCTGATTGGGTCTATTTCAGTCAACTCCCAACTGTGAAATACAGAAACAAGATGCTCATTGATCGAAGCGGTATATACAAAGGGCAGTGCACACAGTAATTGCAAATAGCTATACACTCTTCACAAAATATTTTGTTGTCGCAATTCATAGCACATCAATTTGCAAATGTGTGTGGGCCACCCCCAGTTCAGAAACACTGTCATGAGGTTCCATATATTGAATGGTGATGTGTATGATATATGGCCCAGGACAATTCTGATTAATTTTGAATCTATTCCATCGAGCATGAAGTCAGTCCTTTGCAATTTATTTCTTATAGCCACATAGGTGTTCCGGGTTCAAGGCTCACTCTAGTGCACGCCTTTTACCTTATTCTAGAGGAAATCCTATTGAGCTATAGGGAGCATAGGTGTGTATCATATTGCCCTGAACCAATCAAGCAGAAAATTGAATTAGGCCTGCGAGGAGTCCCTCTGAGTGACCTTACACGGTACGTATAATGGACTGGGCTATTGTTACCAATTTGTTCTCCAGGGATGATTCTGTTGACGTACCCGAAGTGTAAAACCCTTCAGTACTTCTCAAGGTTTCATCTTTTTTCGCAGCAGGGGCATGTGGATGATGTTATTGAGTAGAGTCTGAGGTTGTGTCATAAGCACCGTGACAGGCTGCCACTTGGGCAACACCTCTCTCTCAGCAGAATCTTTCCCCCACTCCTTACAACCTGTCACTCACCTTCTGGCCCCCTCATCCTAACCCTACTCCCCCCTCTGACCCTCTGTTCATGACAAGTTACTGTCATACAACCTTTGCAGTCTGCCATTTGGACAATCGTATAAAGTTGAGACTATATAAGAAGACTTGTTTGTTACGTTACGGGGCACTGGGGCAAACAAGAAGGGTGTCCCTATGATATGTTACTCATGCAAGTTGAGGGTGGCATTGTGAAACAGCCCAATAGATAATTACTAGGGTTAACTGCTAATTAGATGAGCCTAAGAAGCTGAGTTGGGGGCCCAGTGAATAGCAGATTTTACACACATTTCCTCGCCCTTCATTCTACCCACTTATACCGCTAATTTTCAGATTTTGTAGAAAGACCACATATATGAATCCTAATTATGCAGCAAGAGAGTTTATAGTGGTAATGATATCTGATAGGTGGAGTGAACCCAGTGCCCACTTGCAAACACCTCCTCCGAATGGGAAGTGACACAAACAGCTCAACGGTGTTACCACTACTATTTGGAAAGGCAGCTTAACAACTGTGCTTTCAATACCAACAATTTTTTTTTTTAACAAAAAGAGGAATTCGGAGTTCGTCCTGAAATGTTTGGGGTACATGCCATTTCACTGGAAAATGAGAAGTCGAACGCGCACCTAGTATTCGTAGCTACAATTATGGCACTGGTTTGGAATTCAGAATAAAAGGAAAGCTTCTAATACCATCGTCAGAACGACCCTGATCGCCCATTTAGGAGAATTTCTATTCGCATGGGCACCCTACAAAGGCAGGGAAACCCCCTTCCTCTCCCCAAAATCCTTGATTGAATATAAACCAATTAACTACACATCCATATGGTCTTTGATCAACTAGATTCAAACAGTCATTCAGTCAGGAGGATTAGGATGCATATCTTTAGTGGAGCATGCGTTAAATTAACTTTGCAGGGAGAAAACTGCATATTTCCACCCCATTCCCTTATAGGAGAGATCATAACCACATCATTGATGATACGCTTGATTTTTCTTCTTCTTCAAGATGGAGCGTCCTAAAAATGGCATCATTTCGCTTCAAGCCTAGCTCATGGGTGGTATTCCAATAATCATGGGGGGCACAACACCCAATAGCTATAAATCTGGGGAGATGAAAATGATTGATCTTTACATGGAATTTGAAGAGAGTGGTCATGCTCTCATTTCTCAACCACCACATTCACTGTCACCAGTATATGAACAACAACTAACCCTCAATTTGTTATTCCGCCAAATTGTCGTATTCCCTCCTCACTTGATCCCCCAGAGGTCCATTTAGCAAACACGCCAGACAGACAGACAGACAGACAGACAGACAGACAGACCGACGACAGACGATAGATAGAAGATGATAGATAGATATGATATATAGATAGATAGATAGATAGATAGATATATTAAAAAATAGGAGTGATGGACACATCAATACAAGAGTTTATAATTGTCACTACGGGTAGAAAGGAAATTAACTTCCTAAAAAGAGGTTCTCGAGATGAAAAACACCCTAAAAACGCATTTAGAATTGCTTGAAAGATGACACTCTTTGAGAAATCCTTCAAACAGTCCTCAACAGGGCTTTTAAGGTTTGTGAACATTGTATTATTTCAATAGTTCATGAACCGCTAATCTTGCCTCTTTTCGCGTCATGTTGTCTTGATGTCCTCAAGAATGACTGATTTGAGTAAGAGTTTGGACAGGCATACTTGAATGTGACAGAATATATATCCTCCTGGTGTGACCTACAGCTATACAAAAATCTTAAGTTCCATCAATGGAACTGCCTAGACACGAAATGGTCCCTTCGAACACACAGACAGCTAACTCCTAATGGAAACCTCCATTGACTTGTGCTATGTCATGGCTTCTTTTTCGGTATTTTTCCTCATAACCTCTCAAGAATTAAAGTCGTCCAAATTTTTACTCTGTGGAATCAACCAAAGTCTACTTTGTGATAATCGATTGAGTTTGACGAATTTGTCATCCTACTAATTTCCTAGGAGCAGAATAAGCCATCTGTTTTTTTCCAAATCGTAGTAAAACTTTCCTGTGGTAAGCTGGGGCGTCACTAGGGTTCTCTCTGGTTGGGAGGTGGGGAGTCAATCCGAGAGGTGTGAACTTCATTTAATGATGCATATTGTCCCTCTGGAAAAAACAAGAACGCCACTCGCGTAGTGGATTCCTTGCCTTGTTTCCCGGACATTCCCCTTACAAGGTTGTGGGATCACCTGATGATTCAGCTATATCACACCTTCAAGATGTTGGGTGTGTTGCCAACTCAAACCACAACTTGACACAAAACGACGCAATCACCTGCAATCTTTACTAGACCGCAAGAGATGCTTGTTTGCTATGTGACCAAGGTCAAAAAGCTCTGATGGCAATTGAAGTAAAATACTGAAAATAAATCTGGTAAGTAAATGTATCTTGAAGAGAGGAAGTAAAGTTACGATTCATATAAGCATGAGGTCCAACGTTCCCATTCAGTGTGGGAGGGTACCAGTGACCGTAACCCTGAGTTGTCAGACTGCAGGCAAGGCTTATTGATGAGGATCACTTTAGCGAAACTTATCACTCATAAGTACTGGTGTGGTCAAGGCGATAGATGAATTCAGTAGCTTTCCTTTGATTCTGACGACCACATCATCACAACCAAATTCAATCCAAAACAATTTGTAAAAAAAAAATCTCTTTTTGGGGGTATATGTGTGGGGGAAAGAGAGTGCATCTGCATACAGGCCTATATATTGTCAATTGCATCCCTCCACTACCCTGGGGCCAAAGTTGAGTCTTGTAGTACACAGTGTCCATAGCATGGTGTCTCACATGTTGGTCATGTACCATATGTCGTTAATCCATAATGTGACTGAGGGGTAAGTCATTGCCAGTCAGTCGTTTCAATTCGTATGTCAGTAGTCTGTGGTCTTTTAAGTGACTGTGGGTGTATCACATTTGTCATATTTTTCCGGCCAACGTGACGAGGGGTGTATCATCATTTTGTTGACCCACCTTAGTGCATGACTCACTTGTCTGGGGTACAAGGGTGTTCAGGCAATGACAAGTGGCATAACTGTTTTTAAAACTTTTGGGGGGTATCATAGCCATTTTACTATCCCATCAAATGTCTCATTGCCATTTTTGGGGTCAAACGGTTTCCCAAGGCTTAACAAAATCACATATTCCCTCCCTACAGTGGTGGGGTATATGGCCCACCCCCTGTCACACCTCCATATATCTGCTGCATGATAATAATACAAATAGATAATAGAACAACATATCTTTGCAATCTGCTAGTCTATATATATAATATATATATATATATATCTACCCATGTTGATACATTTCTGAATATTGGGCTCATTCAATGCGATCCAGTAAGACTTCCTGGCCAATTGTTTCAAATGTGATTATCCCGTCAACCACTTTTCACAAATAGTCACATCTGTGACTGTCAACACCAGAAATAGCTAGGCACTTGGGAAGAATAGGATTTTTATATACTTCAAACCCCACCCAGTGTCTGCCTGGAGTACAGGTGAATGCCCTCACTTTTTGCTCAATAGCGACAAATGCCACAAATATTGTGCCCTCCCCACTTTCAGAATCTTCCTTGTCACTTGCTTCTTCTTCACCTCCCACTCACTACACACCCACATTAATCCCCTCATTAATGGCTTGTCTATGATCGGTAAACAACATGTAATAAATCCCCATGAGTCAGTCCTGCTTGTCATGATTTCATCCTGGAAGTTGGTGCTTAAGAGAAGTTGTTGTAACTTTAAATTGTAAACAATCAGAATAATCAGTGAGACTGAGTGCACACAGAGAATAATTGGAATACACACTCTCAGTCTTCAGACACTGAATGGTCTGACAGGCAGTCAAACGTTTATTGTGTGTTTATGGCTAAGTTTCACACACACAACTCAAGAGATTAAATCCTTTTGGGGATTGGGCCAGACCAATGTGACCGCTAAACTAAGGGCCGATTAGTAACACACACAATGCGGCAGTGGTGAAGAGGATTGGTGGCCCAGAATAGGTGTTCGAATTGAATTCAGGACATTACTGGTGTGCATTTCTGCTGTAATTAATAACTAAGCAAATGGGAAATTTGAAGATCAATCACCGTTCTCAATTAAGGGGAAAGCAACAAATTGGCATCCCCCCGGGAGTAAATAAATATAGGGCCTATGGACAAATGCCAGGTGGTCCCCCCCTCGCACCCTCCCATTGTTATCCATGGTTACCGATCCCAATTTTGTACCTTCCTTGAGAAAATCCAACTGGGATTAATGTAAAATATAACACTAATGAGAGGAAGTATACCAAGAAGAGACGTTTCTGACTTGCAATTAGGAATTTGTCAATAAATGCAGTGATGCAGGCTTCAAATAGGGCTACATTTTTCATTTTCATGCGCCCATGAAACCTGGGGGGGGGGGTGCACCCAATATTGCCAACCCCACCCGTAGCATCACCACTAGTGCTCAGGAGGTTACATATTTCACTGGTGTAGTAAATACTCAAACATATCAGGAATAAGAATAAAATGAAAATTCTCAAGAAGTTGTACTGTCTTAACTGGGGGAAATATTTGGTGCAGTCCAATACTCAAACATATCAGAAATAGAGCAATAAAATGACAATTCAAGAATTTGTACTGTCTTCACTGGGGGAAATATTTGTTTGGTTGGCTATCGCTTGTTTCATTCTGTACAAGATCGTTGCAGAGAATAAGGATTGTCCTATGGTGTACTGGAATGACCTTCAACTGCTTACCAAAAACCAATAGGTTAATCTCATCATATGTACAAACCAAATACCTAATGTGAACTTAATAGATATTTGCTTCATTAGATATCATGCTGACGAGCAGATGCAAATGCCAAATCTATCCACCTTTCAGTGTTTTCGACTGTCTTGACCTTCCACATTATTTGAGATAGCTTGTGATAAGAGTATCGTAGATGGTAGTGTCATTGACTTTTTTGTTGTCTTAACAAAACGCATCAGGCCAACACAAAAAAAACAGCAAAATCACCAGGTCCAAAGGTCAAAATGGGTTCAAAAGGTTCATGAGGTCAAAGTGGTCACCAGATGTATTTCACCCAGAAGAACGAAACTTTCCATTACGACAGTCCTCCCAAATGTTTAGTTGCCGAGATATATGACAATTCTGTGGTGACCTCGAATGACCTTGTACCCGACACCAAAAACAATTTTTTTAGGTTCATCCTCACCATACATGCTACCCAAATACCAATTTGAACTTGATAGATACTGCGTCTTAGATATCGTGCTGACAAGCTTTTTGAACTTTGCCCTCTCGAGACTTGAATGAACTTGAACGGGACCCCCAAAACAATAGCGGTCATCCGCCTATAGGTGCAACCACAATCTAATTTGAACTTGATACCAGTTGCAATGTTGAGATATCGTGCGGACAAGGGGTGTCACACACCAAAGCACACACAGACACACACACACACATACGCACGGTGCATGACTACATAGATTCCGGTTGCCTCGGCAAGAATCAATTATGATGAAACATCCTTAGAAGGCAATCCGGTGCTACTTATAGTTGCATGTTCGTATATTACCACCTGAACTAACCACCTAACGATTAAGATTAAGAGATTTTGGTCAAAATATGTTTAGAGGGCACCTGCCTCCATGTCTCCTCCTCCCAGTCGTGGCGGCCCCCACTTGTGGTAAGAAGTGCCCAGCGTCACTTGACTGGTTAATGAGTGCCCGGCGCACTTGTGTTTAGGAGCGCCAGTAATTTTTCCACTAGACTCATAAGTATATTTAATATCGTCATGGTTCTTGCCTACATTCCGCAACCATGACACTAACTTCTTTTGGTGAAAAATAGAATATCTTACCTATATTGTTTGATTTTCACTCAATGGTACCAAGGTCACTGGATATATAGTATGTAATTGGTTTCTCACAGGGTGAGGCTTCACTGGTAGCTGTGCTACACTCCAAGCCTGCCAGATGGGGATTTTCTATTGAAGTTCATTGGGAGCAGATTCAGGAAAACCCATCATCACATCTTGTGGCATTTTAATCCAGAAAGCAAAAGCACTTTGGATTCACAGTTTGTCTCAAATATAAGAACTGTGGTTGTTGTAGTCGAGATCCGTAAATACACGGGCATTGGCACTTCCTTGATCGAATCGCCTGTTTTGCAGGGTTTCATCGCAAAAAGTGCAGAACACTCGAAACATACATCACGAGGAACACACCAAAGACGCCAATCGTTGCTTGGATTAGTCAGCAATTGGTCAGTATTGATGGGATAATTGTGATTTAGGACCACCAAGGAGGCTCATCATTTGGACAGTCCTGGCACAATGGACCTAATTCTCCGTATTTGATATCCGTGTGTTTATATTTGATCATGCGCTCGAGGTCCAGCTCGGGGGAGCAAGGTTGAGACAGAGGGTTAACTAGACAGCTTCTTACAAATCATAATTGCTGTTTCATGTACAGCTGGTTTCCATGGAAAGTGTTGATAGGATGGCACCTTTCTCCTGAAACTCACGGTCAAGGTTAGGGCTCGATAGGATGGACCGGCGCGTACCAGAGAGATTTGTCTTGGGGGGGGTGTTCGAGGTCAGAACCCAAGGGAAGTGTGCCCATACATGGCTCCCCCTCCCTATTGGCGGATAAGTGCAATTTATGGGCCCCTAGACACATGCTACCTGCAATATTTGTAAATAACGCTGCAACACGCTCTCCTGAACTGGAAAAAAATTGGGATGGACTAAGCATCAAGGCCCATACAAGGTCCAGCAAGGATCTGCGTTCGAAACTGATATCCTCGGTCATAGTGTATATCTACACTAGGCCCATATCATGATAAGCTTCTTGAGGCCTATACCCTAGAAACTCTCCAATCATATCACTTCTGCTTGATGGCGAGAAAGCAGGGAAAGGGCAAAAACAGTCCCATTCTGTCAGACTGGAATTGAAGATCCCGGTCTCCACAGGGGATTGCATGCTCTATCTACAGGTGCCATGCATGGGTGGCATTAATTACCACCACCCAGGCAAATGTCCAGGAAACGTTTGGTACACAGTTTTCTTCCGCAAATAATTTCACAACACAGTAGGCAAATTAGCTCATTTGTATAGCTCCAGAATGCCAAACTATGTGATTGTGAGTTCGAGCCCATTGGGACCGAGGACTTTTCCCCGCAGTGCTGTTGGACAAGGGGTGGGGTGGGACCCTTCAGGAGACATGCACGTGTCAAAGCCGGTACCACCTTGTGACATGACTTGTGAAGAGCAAGCGCCAAATGTGGCAGGCCCTATTGGGAAGTGTCCCAGGGGACACGATGAATGGACATACTGGAACGGTATGTCGGGTGAGAACAATCAAGAAGTGCGTGCTATATAGTCACGGATGTGACAGTTACTATGATCAGGGTGATATCTGTAAAACCAACCCTTGATTCATTTCTTCGAGGCGAAAAAGCGTCTATATAAAAACGGGATATTATCATTATTATTATTTATACACTGGAACAGACAAAACTCACTTGCATGCTGCCCTTATCGTTTGGGTCCTGGAAATCTTGCTGTTAAATGTTAGCTGGCTGGTTCATGTTGTTCTCGCAAGCCTGTCGTCGTCTGTAAAGAACCAACATTTAACAAACCATTTGAATAAGGTGAAAAATGAATATATGCACTTGAAGAGTTACGTTGAGAGCATCACCTACCATGCCTTGCGGCCATCTTTCTGACAGGGAGGAGGTGGGCGAGGTGGAGGGGTGGGGGGGGGCGGGGGTGAGCACATGTAACAGCCTCACTGTTGTGGAGCACTTCAGTAAAGGATGCTCATGCACACAGTTGGTATCGGGCCCATATTATTTTCAAATGCCACTGCAATACTTTTGAATGTTCTTACGCCACAAGGTATTAACCCATGTAATATGATGCCCCGCACATTCTGTAGAATGCATTACATCAGAATTGAGGTGTCGTAAACAATCCAACGTTTCTCAAGGAGGCATTCGTCTCTCGAGGCAGCTCAACGGCAAATGAAGGCAAACCTTGCTGATGTCATGAGAGGATCGCCCCAGTGCAAATACGATATCGATACGGGATCCGTCATGATGATTGCATCGTAAAATTAGTCTGATATACTCCAGGATGATTTTTGGTTGTGACTAAGTAAACTGTACTGTTTATTAATTCACTGGGTGTTTCACAAGAGACAATGCCTCTTACTATGTAGTGCTGGAAGGCTAGGTGTTGTGGCAACCCTAATGGCAGAATGACACCTATGAGCAAAAGGTTGCTTTAAGCGGCGTTTCCATGTCCGCGAGCGGGCCCCGCGTCTAAAATCGGCCCCCCGTTATTTTCAATGGAGCCGTTCCCCATGCACGGGGGGCGGGCGGCGCCCCGTGTGGTATTTCGTCATAAATTTCCGGGGATTTCCCTGCAATCTTACTGGCTTGTAGCCCTATAAAGTCAGAGTAGAAAACAAGTTATGTTCAAATCATTTCCAAGCAACACTCCTAACTGTTTCAATCAACACTCGTAATGAGATCTTATACAAATTCTCTCCATTTAACAAACGGGCCGCCACCTATTTGAACACATAATTCGCATGTTTAAACCATTGCCGTGTCAATTTTTGGCTAAATCATAAATCTCCAAAACCTGGCACTTGTGAAGCAATTGTATTAATTGATTATTGTATTTTGAGTCCTAATCGTTTTTTGACCTTCAGAAACAATGGTTCTAAGAAACTAAACATCGGTGTTTAGGTTCAAACACTAGTAGGCCTATGCGTCCGATGTTTTATGAATAATAATCATAATGTATATAATAACAATAATAGCAAAAATACTATAGGCTACATACAAACATACACGGTTCCTTATATAGCGCATATACACACTAAGGTAAGAGGTGCAGCATGATTTCGAAAAACGCCCCGCCCCCCCGCCCGCGTGCATGGCAACGTTCACTCACCGTTGTCTGCGTGGCCCGCCCGCCCACGTGCATGGAAACACGGCTTTAATCAGGAAAGTTGACTTTACACAGAGTACATAGATAAACAGCTGGTAATTTCCGTTATTTGGTTGAAATATACCATCACTTTCGAACGATTTATAGTAACCTTTTCAATAACTTGAAGAGAATTTGTTTAGCCTAACATCAGAAATTGATCAGCGACACACACTACTTGGGTTGGGATTTGCTAAGATTACTCTAGAATACCCACCAGAGATTCTTCCAGCTGGTATTAAAGGACTTCAGAGGTAACATTTTCTGTTCCGCAACATTAGGCAGGGTATTAATCATTGATGAAATTTGGAAAACAGTGATAACTCAGGAAATGTCTGTAACAATTTGCAAATTGCTCTTAACAATGTGGCAGAGGGAACATATTTGTCGAGTCTTGAGGAATATATTTTTCCCTTCAAACAACTTTTTGGAAGAGAGTGAATAAAAATTGAGAGGGAAAAAAAAAAAATCATTTGCCTATTTTGAATCCTTGTCCAGTCACTGTTCAAAATAAATTCAAAAATTCAAAATGCAACCGCCATCCCACATTTTTTTTTTAATCATAGGGGAGAGGGAGATATGCTATTGTTGCTCGAAACAAGGCATGGTTAAGTCGTATTTCTCGAGAAAACAAAGTGAGAATTCAACGGTGGGGGCTCATAACCTAAATAGAATGCAGGGCATAGGAAAAACTTGAGCGGTCTTGTTGATAGCTTGGAAGCAAAATGACCCGTCAGGAATTTAATTGATGGTCTTATTGCATCATACACCCCTCCAAAGAAAAATCTCGTCTAAAAACTTTTGTCACCATGTTAGATTATGTGTTGAGTATCCAGATGCTGCTTAGTACTTGCATATTTGGGTGATGATGCTTCATATCCAAGCATGCCGCGTAAATCTCACTCACGTTAGGGATGCAAGTTCATCTGCAAAGTATAAACTGTATCTAGCATATAAAACACACATAGGTTTGATACATGTTCTACAAAGCAATAATATCCCACTGTGACATGATCATCTGACAGCATTTGGGGACTCATTACGACTGTGTCCGCAGATAACAACACAAATTCTTACTGAATTACTCACCATAATAAGAATACTCATCTGTCGTACGTTCGGGGAAAAGCCACCAACCAGCATAAATCAATTGCTCAACATAAATCACAGAATTAACCCAATAAAGTTCTGCTAAACCACTATAAATAGCCCTCTTTACGGCGGAGCGATCTAAACGTGAACACTGGCGTGGAGAGGAGGGCATTATCTGGTTACTCTGCCTCCCATCCCACACGTAAATACAGTAACATCAACACATGCACGCTGTGCTCCCTCATTTGAGCGTTTAATGACTGGACCCGGCTATTGTAAAGGTTATATATAATATTAGGAATGCGGGCTATGTCTGGAATCCCCTGCTTGGCAATAGCCATTTTCCGCGAACACTTGCTGTAGACTCCTATCAATTATTTTATAAGACGTCAAAAACCCGGAAGGCACGGCTAAATGTTTCCAGCTACACCAGGCCGGCCCTGCTCGATCGGTCACGGATAATAGAGCGGACTGGAATATGCGGTTGCCATGCCGACCAAATTCGTTGGAGCTCAGTCCGGGTGGCGTGCTCTCGCTCGTGGGGGATCATTAATGCGCTAGCTGGTGCAACAATGGGTAACTCATGCATCAGGTTGGGTAACCCACTTTGGAGCGGGAAAAATTCGGGATACGAACGTCAAAGATGCAATGAGGGCTGCTGTAAATGCGCCAGAACTTAGCTGATCGAAAGACAGTCAAGGTCTTTTATGTGACATCAATCTGACGCTCATCAAATCAAATGTTCTGATAGTGAGCTACTCATGGGGTGTGCTATTATCTATCTCTTGAATGTCTGTTAACTATTTGTCCTTTGGCAATAATTTGACATGATATGATAATTCCTGCATCATACAACTTTTCTTCGGTGAAGGATTCAGTCCATGTTCTCGTGAGTACAATGGGCAGAGGATCATCCCTATGAGAGGCCAACAACGGGAACACCTTGAAAGAATGAATTGAAATTATTGCAGCTATAATCTTGAATTTTTTTTAAATCTAACTAGTAGTGGACGTAACACTTTAGACACCACAAGTTACCCTACTGTCAGGCAAAACTGGGCGGGGGTGCCCGGCACTTGGGCATTCTACCAGGCACTCATGACAATTAACACAAGTCCTCATCCTCCTCCTCCTTGATTACTATTAACTTACATAAAATGCACAAAAACTAGAGTGTGTTTGTGAACAACGAATAATTACCGTTATGACCCCGCACCCCAATTATGTCATATATCGAGATCTGGCAATTCACAGCGTACCGGTCGGCAAAACCCCATAGTCACCTCATCTATGTGACAGGCTAAGGGGTACGGCAGTTAGGAGGGCCATTCACGCTACCACCAACGTCCCGACAATCGGAAAGAATACACTTGGAGAAGTTGTTTAGTTTAAAGAGTTGGTGTAGCTCAAGTTGAGCGAAGTTAAAGATGAAAATTTGAGAGTTTTCTGATAGCCAAAATGCTTGACAAGCAGAACTTTGTCTGGCAAAATGAGAAGGACGATGGGGTTGCCATACCGGTACGCTTTGAAATTGCCAGATGCTCAATATAGGCATCATTGGTGTGCATGGTTCGAAAGAGGTAAGTCAGAGCAGTGAAATAGATCGATTTGCGGTGTTCTCCAGCTCCCTATTGTCCTTCAAGACTATTGTTCAGATGATTCTGGGCACAACCCTGTACCGTTTCATATTATTAGTTCTATATGGTGAAATACCGGCAAAAAGAGAAGGGCGAGGGGTTGGCCAACCGGTACATGTGCATTGCCAGACACTCTGTAGCATATTGGGGAAGCACATGGTCAATAAGGGTAAGAAAGTAAATTGTAGATCGATTACGAATATAATGTTCAATGGAACCTCTTTTTAGTAGTAATTATCACCTGGATGGTTTGTGTTGACGTGACAGGAACACTTCCCTGGTCACAAATTTATCATTCAGGTTTATGGTGCTCACGGAGCCATTTTGGGAAGTTATCGTTCATGTGTGACTGCGCTCTTGGGTTATGAAGAGCGATAATTTTCATTTTATAGTCCCAGTGTCAACGCTTCCTTAATCTTGCCATGAAATGGACAGTTGCCCTTTACTGCTACCACACAGCCATTTTGTTTGAAGACAGATTTCCCTACCTATTTTTTCCCCCCAGAATGTCTCCCACTAATCCTAATTGTTGCTTCGAGATTTTTCCCCCCATCTTTGGTGTAGGGATGGAGTAAGAGGGGAGAGTATCTTGCAACCTCTCCAGCAGGTTGGGGTGCTCAAAATAATAGGAAGGCCATCAGCCAGGCGGAACAATATAGACCGCCAGTGCCTCACTGTACCAATCACCACTCCCCCCTCCCCCATTCTGCTGGTTTGAGATGGTATAGCGGAGTAACTGTGGCTAGTAACCTTTACCGCTGGCAGCACAACTGGGGGGTGTGGGGGACTCACTCCTCTCAATGGAAAAAAGTTGAGGGGGAAAATGCATGATAACCCCCTCCCTCCAATATTTTATCAAGCTCGCAGCATAAAACACTCAAGAAGGGCCATTTCCGGGCATCTGGGGGTTTGAAAAACCTAAATTCCAGGCCCAGCGCCACCGATGGTAGGCTCGCGTTTAGATGTTCACCACACATTAGCCCCTCATTAATTTTCTGTTCCGTCACACCTGCCCTTACCCACCTCTAAAGGGTGGTGGACTGATTATAAAAGAGGACGAGAAATATTTGTTCCTATGGGGAACTGAACGGAAATGGGTCATCCATGTGTTGCTCATTTTTGCCGGGATCCAAGGGCAGTGAACTAAGGACATGGACATCTATGATGACCAATAATATTGAAATATCATCGCCCACTAACATTGCTCGATTTCGCACAGCAGCACCCCACCTTCTTGCAAAATAGTAGCAAGAGACACCCTAGTGATGGGAGTGAGGACTGAAGGGCTGTTCACACTTGTGCGATATGATACATAGAACGATAATTTTATCGGACGTCGAGTTAAAAAGTGTTATTTTCAATAGGAGTGTTCACACCTGTGCGATACGATACGATACGATAAATTTATCTTGGACGTCGAGTTTAAAATATTTCAACTTTTAACGTACGATAAATTTATCGGATGCGAGAATTGCGCAATGCAGTTATAAACTTGTGCAATTCTGCAAGGAGTATGGAACGCCAAACAGCTATTGGGGGAAGTTTTGCGTGAAAAGTGGGGTTTTAGTGATAATCAGGGATTTTGATGAATGTTTTTGGGGTATTGACGTATCCGGGGAAGACATTGGCCTCTGAATGAGCTTCTCGGCCCTATTTGCCGCCAAGCACGGGACCTACGAAACCATTTTTTCAGTTCGAATCCATGAAGCCCTCCCCATATACGATAGTAGTAGCGTGACCAGTGAGGAAATGGGAAGGGTCATGTTGCGCCGGCGCCCACGAAGTATCATGTGACATGCAAAGGCAGGAGATAGCGGTTGGCAGAGTAAGTGGCTGGGGTAGGGAGTATTGTGGCTGTTTGAGAGGAGCAGGGTAGGAGGGTTTTTTTTTCAGAGGGTCTCGATCCACAGCCTGCCTTCTTGACGGGAAACTTTCCTCCCTGACCCATTGGAAAGCTAAAGATGCTGGACAAGAAACGGAGAAAGCACAGAACTAATAAGCTATAGGGGGGGGGGTTAATGTCGATCTAACGCCAAGTTAATCTCTTGTAGGTCAGTAGGTCAGTGAGGAAAGCAGTATGGTACACAGGTGGAGCTGTAGGCATTATTTTTACTTGCATGTTCTGAGCAGAGTAACCAAGCTCCAGTTTTCAGCTCAATTGACTGAATTTCTCAATTGACTGAATGCTTTCTTGGCTACCTCACTTCGCCGTATTATTGGATACCAAAGCTAAATAAGACTGGGTGTCACAAAAGGTAGGCGTGTGATGGTGAGGTCAGCTGCCTGATTTGTGATCGTTAATTGCCGGTGGATGCAGCTTAGTGCCTTCCAGGCATGCCGTTGCGCTCCCATGATGAAATTCATGTATGGAAGAAGTTCAGTAATGTCCAGGAAAGGTGGTTTTGTATTGTAATCAGGTGCCCTTATTTGCGTGTGATGTCCCAAGACTAGAGAAAAGGCTGTTGTTTGCTTCAAAATGGGTCAATAAACACTATTTCACGCCTCCTACAAGTACCGAGGAAGACACAAGCTTCGAATTGCTTTGAATTACAATTCTTGTTACTCAAAAATTCTGCCGACCAGACTATCTCCCGCCTGAAGCGATAAAATGGGAAAACTTGTGCTTTTCTCAACCAAAATACCACCATTTTCTCCGTTATGTTGGCGCCAAGACGTCCGGTAAAATTATCATACAACATTTTTATCGCACAAGTGTGAACACTCCATCCGATAGAGTTATCGTATCGTATCGTCACAAGTGTGAACAGCGCTTTTACTCCTTGCCAGATCAGCTTTCACTGGTCAAGAAGTCATCTGATAATCCCCCTCCTTTCCCCCCCCACGTCCGCTCCCCCCCCAGTAACAGCACTTTTGGTTTACACTTGGGATATTCCATAAAATTAGAATGAAATTTATACTATAATGGCATCCCCCTCCTTCATGTCTTCATCTGGCCATTCCCCTCCCCACACCCTCATAACCAGAGTTCATTTCATCAGTGAATACTACTATAAAATGTCTATTAGCTTAGAGGTAATTCTATTAACACATTGTGCTCTGTCAATTTCTTGACCATCACTGTGTACAATATTTAGTATACAGAGATAAACGTGATTAGTCACTCACAGTATGGGGTGCAATTACATGGATTATGGAATCAATTCTCGGAAAGCAGGCATATTGAGAATGCGGAGCTGATGTGAGGGTTGAGTATGTGCTCCCCCCCACCCCCGGATGATCTCATCAAATGGTCTGTGCAGGCATATGCAGAGAATTAAGTTCAATTACATCATTACTGCTTAAAGCACACACGTACAGCACACGTCAGGTGTACACCGAGTTACGGAGACCCCGAGCTCATCTACCCGGCGCTGTCCGCGGCTGCGGCACGGAGGAGTGAGTATGGTGTTATTATGCCGCTTTGTGCCAGCCGCGGATCTCTCTAATCATATTACTGGAGAATCCAGAGCTCTCTCCTCTCTCTCCTCTGCCTCTGCACCGTGGCTGAATAAATTGCTTCGTAGCCGGCTGCCATGCTCCATTGCAAATTAACATTTGCTGATGCTTCTACATCGTGCGTATGCTTGGCATCAGGGCTGCTTGGATACAGGCTGCAGCGGAGGCTGAGCTTAAAGCATGAACCGCGGCTTGAGGACCGTACATCTGAAGAGCAAAGTTTATGTGCGACCGTGAAAAAAGAACTGAATCCGCCAGTTTAGTATGTGGTGATGGTTCCTCCAAGTGTCCTTTGCTTTTAACAAACACTGCTTCAGGTCATTGTACTGGTTGCTTAATTACCACAATTATAGTGTCAGAGAAGCATTGCCCCCCCCCCCCCCCCTCCCCTCCCACCCTAATTGACGATGCATGACCACAATAGCGCAGCCAGCCTGATCAATGGCTGCAGTGAGCTAATAATGTAAGAAATAGAAGCAGAGAGAATTTTAGTGATGTCAGGAAATCACTGAAATGGCCCCCTATGACCTCTGAACTTAAGTTAAGTAGCACTATGCAAACTATTGGTCCATGAAATTAATGGGAGGTCTATTATAGCCCCTGTCTCATTGATCACCTCCCCCCACCCATCTTCTGGGCGAGGGGCACACTGACCAGGCCTGGGCCCAACTCATCCCTCCAACTCCCCGTGAAGGTATCTACGGAAGCCGCGTCAACCATACATAGGTCGCCTCGACCACTGGCCCCGTCCGATGCTGATGAGATGATTCGAGCTAAAAGCGGGACCAATGAGAGAGAGGACCAATGAGGGACAGGGGACTATCGAGTAGACCCTAAAATACTGACCAACATACTGCCATCAGTAACCAATATGCCTGTTCATATGTCAGTGCACATGCTCACTTCTTAGCTATCAGTTCACTGCTATAGATAAATATGACTTTTTGCACACCGATCGCATAACATCCGACTGCTGATGTACACATTTTGCTGTTGTTGTTTGTTATTATCCATTTACTGTTTTCTTAACTCAATATTTTTTCAGGGCGTAAACCTCTCTAATAAGCCCCCACAGGTCTTGGTTTACTTCCTTCCACATTGAATATGTATGACAATCAGTCTACTCTGTACCGTACTGATGATCTATTGTTGAAAAACAAATAATGAAATGAAATAGTAGTGATTCACATAGACCAACATGAGCCCTCCATAACTCCACATTTAGTAGTTCTTGTGTTTACAGAGATTCAAGGCAGTTGACATTCGATCTGACCCCTGAACAACAGCGATTATCTACTCCAAATACCCAACTTACACATCATGTAAGAGCCTCCCACATGTTTGTGTTTGACAGTTATCATGTTTTCAGGGCTGGATTTAACCAGAGGCCACAAAGGCCATGGTCGTGCAATTTTGGGCTATGGCCTTAGTGCCCTTAAAAACTGTCCTTCTTTTAAGGCCATTTAGCCTCCATGCCCCACAATCCAAAATAGCACAGTGAACACAATACATTTTCTCTTTTTGGTCTTGGTGCCTTGACAGTTTCAATGATGTGCCCCCATAAAAGCTCAAGCTCAGGTGAACTTCGACCTGACCCCAAATCAATAGGGACCACCTTCTACTTATAGCCAATCTTCATACCAAGTGTGAGAAAATCAGTATATTATATATATATGTATATATATATAATATATTGTTGTGTTTGTTGTGTTTGTATTGTTGTGTTGGACAGTTATCATGTTTACAATGATTTCAGACTTCGTTCTCTGTTGACCTCAGATGACCGCCAAAAAAACAAAAGCGGTAAAACCTAAATACAAAGTATGTGCCGTACCTATGCATTCGCATTTGACAGTTATGGTGTTCATAAGGATTTTGGATTTTCCCATGGTTCCCAAGATGTTTATGTTTATGTCTGTTGTTTCTGCCTGTTGTTTCTGTACCAGGTCAATAATCACCTGATAGTGGGTAAACTCACATACAAAGTATAAGACATCTACCTCTTCTGCATCAGACAGTTATCATGCTCCCCACTTTCAGACTTTGAGATCACGTTACCTTTGACCTGATCCCGAAACAATCGAAATGGTCTACTTTATATGGCCGACTTACGTACCAAGTAATAACCTTCTGAATCTTTGCGTCAAACAGCTTCAAGTGTTTTGATGGGGATGGGATCTCCTGTCACCATGACAGAACAGTAGGCCCATAAGCCTAGTTACTGGTGTTACTGTGTGCCGTCCCCATGTTTGAATAAAGACCAAATTTGGGAACTGCATGACGTTACACGGGAATGAATCCACAGGAGTAAGGCATAGCTTTCATCTCTTCTCCTTTGCCTGGATGGCAGCTGCTCTGCTGGTTATCGTGTTTACAAGAGACACAACACACACATTATACACATAACAAAAAACCATAAAAAATAGATCCCATCTGCCTCATGTCATGGAATCAACTAGAGCATCAATGGTGCTGTAACTCCAACTGGGGTCATGGGGGGCTCTGACCCCCCCCCCTCTCCCGTGGGTACGCCACTGCAATTATTTTGTATTGCGGACAAAAAAGGGTGCTAAAACGTTGAGGTTACCACGGACCCCAAATCCTCTGAAAATCACTGATGAAGACCAACACATTTTATGATTCTCCAAATCAATTTGCAGAAGAAATATCTGACATTTGAACCACTGGTCTTATTAGTCAATCCAGTAATCACATGCTCTTCGTAGGAGAAAAGGAATTTCAGGAGAGAATGCATCTTGCTCCTCTAGGCGACATATGTGATATTTCTCACAAATTTTCCATTCTCCACGAAAAATGACACCACCTTGACAAAATGATCTAGTTCCTGTAGTCCTGATGAGAAAACTACACACTGAATTTTAAGTTGATCAGAACAGCATTCTGTTCTGGAGTTCCACCCTAGGCCTCTGACCTGACCCCAGAGCAAAGGGGTCATTTCCCCATCATAGGGAACACACATATCAAGAATGGAACTTCATCCATCTAGGTGAGGGTTGAGTTTCATGTTTACAAGCTCAAATTGGCTGAAATATTTATTTTGCATGAATTTCCTTATTCTTGATAAGAATGGTCCCTGATCTATACCTAAAACAATGGGTCTCTGTGCTCTTGATGAGGAAGCTACTCACCCACCAAGTGTATCAGACCATGCATTCTGGAACCTCTGGAACACACATACCTGGTTGAGTTATACTGTTTATAAGCTGAAGTTTGCCCAAATATTCATTCACATAATTTTCTATTTTTTACCTGAAAGTTACCCCGGATCTACACCAAAAGATTTTTTTCACTCCCCATAAGGAAGCCAACACAAAAAATTCCAGCTGGATTTCAGATTTGGATTTCAGACTTTGACCTCTGGTGATTTCAAATAACCTCTGACCTGACCCCAAAAGAATCAGGATCATGTACTCAATTTATGCATACCAATGCAATGCAAGAGCTTAATCCATCAAGACCTGGTCAAGTTATAACGAGCTGAACTTGGCCAACATATTAATTTTCACAATATTTCTTTTCAGACTTTGACCTCTGGTGATTTCAAATAACCTCTGACCTGACCCCAAAAGAATCAGGATCATGTATACTCATTATGGGAACATATATACCAAGTATATAGGAGTCTGATCCATCAAGACCTGGTGAAGTTATCGTATTTACAAGCTGAAATTGGCCAACATATTGATTTTCACAATATTTCTCCTTCTGAATGAAAAATGACCCCCGATCTACACCCAAAAAAAAGGGTTCTTGTACTCCCCTAATAAGGCAACCCCTTTTTTTTTTGCTTGACCAGACTGAGCGATCTGGTCTTTTTGTGTTTGCAACGATTCCAGATTTTGACCTCATATGACCCCAAAACAATAGGGATCCAGATCCAGTAAATATTAAGTATAAACCTGTGAGGCTGATTTTATGTTTGTCCATCAACTGATACTCTGGAAATTTCTCTCTCTTCTATGTCTCTCTATGAAATTCACACATTAATTGTTCACCTCGAAATCATTCCAGTCTATGGAGAGATTGCTGTAGTGGGTTGGTAGGTGTTGATGAATATTTTGGCAAGACAACAGAACTTTTGAAAAATGAAACAATGAAATACATTACATAACTTGTCGGGTTGTCCGAGTGTGACGTCATGCATTATTGTGCAATTGAGATTTTCCCCCAATTTCTCTGCATAATAACTCCACTTTAAAGGCTAACAACCCACATAGGACATTGTATGCAATGGGTTTGGGCCTATAGATTACAGTTTTTCCATTCTCATGATGTAACGTCTGTTTGTATCCAAGCCTGCGTTGTCCTTTAACTCTGACCAACTAGCCAAACCCAACTACGTGACATAGAAGTGATCGGACAACAAACGACAGCGATTGCAGGAGACGAAAACCCACCTTCAAGCAAACAGTGCATTGCCAATGAGCTTTTCATAGTTGTAGGTGCACATGCGCCCACAACTAAACAGTTCGGGGGTGTATTAGAAGAGATGTTTACAATACGACCCCCTGTCATTACGGCCCATTTTTAAACGTCACCACTCTTTGAGAATTCAACCAAGTCATCCCATATTTTCGGATGTTATCGTTGAAAAGTGTGAGGGGGGATCTGTGTAGTTCCTTGCTGGTAGGAATAGATAGAACGTTGTATTTTCTGTCAGGGAGTTTCGAGTTCCCAGAGGTCGGTGTACCCATATACCGTTGACACAATAGCATTATAGATTAACTGTAACACGTGAACACGGCAATTAACGCACCTTAGTAAGGGTATTTTAAGTTTTTTTTTTTCAATCTCAAGTTGAACCGACCCAGGGAATTGGACTTGTATAGGAAGCTAACAAAGTCATCCGTTGGGAGGAGCTGTCTGTAACAGGAGGAGAAGCGCCCCCATGCACCCCAAAGTTAGAGACCATTAACAACAATTGGTTGTGAAGCCAATATAGAGTATGGTACTATTGCTATTATACTCTTATAACAGGAGTGACCAGTCAGTTAGGACATTACACTGGTTGTGAAGCCAATATAGAGCATGGTACTATTGCAATTATACTCTATAACAGGAGTGACCATGTCAGTTAGGACATACACTGGTTGTGAAGCCAATATAGAGCATGTTACTATTGCTATTATCTCTATAACAGGAGTGACATGTCAGTTAGGACATTACACTGGTTGTGAAGCCAATATAGAGCATGCTACTATTGCAATCACACTCTATAACAGGAGGTGACCATGTCAGTTAGGACATACACTGGTTGTGAAGCCAATATAGAGTATGGTACTATTGCTATTAACTCTATAACAGGAGTGACCTTGTCAGTTAGGACATTACACTGGTTGTGAAGCCAATATAGAGCATGTTACTATTGCTATTAACTCTATAACAGGAGTGACCTTGTCAGTTGGACATGACACTGGTTGTGAAGCAATATAGAGCATGCTACTATTGCTATTATAACTCTATAACAGAGTGACCATGTCAGTTAGGACATGACACTGGTGTGAAGCCAATATAGAGCATGCTACTATTGCAATTATACTCTATAACAGGAGTGACATGTCAGTTAGGACATTACATTGGTTGTGAAGCCAATATAGAGCATGGTACTATTGCTATATACTCTATAACAGAGTGACCATGTCAGTTAGGACATACACTGGTTGTGAAGCCAATATAGAGCATGCTACTATTGCAATTACACTCTATAACAGGAGTGACCATGTCAGTTAAGGACATTACATTGGTTGTGAAGCCAATATAGAGTATGGTACTATTGCTATTATAACTCTATAACAGGAGTGACAATGTCAGTTAGGACATTACACTGGTTGTGAAGCAATATAGAGCATGCTACTATTGCTATTATACTCTATAACAGGAGTGACCATGTCAGTTAGGACATTACCCTGGTTGTGAAGCCAATATAGAGTATGGTAATATTGCTATTATACTCTATAACAGGATGACCATGTCAGTTAAGGACATTACATTGGTTGTGAAGCCAATATATAGTATGGTACTATTGCTATTAACTCTATAACAGGAGTGACCAGTCAGTTAGGACATACACTGGTTGTGAAGCCAATATAGAGTATGGTACTATTGCTATTATACTCTATAACAGGAGGTGACCATGTCAGTTAGGGCATTACACAGGTTGTGAAGCCAATATAGAGCATGGTACTATTGCTATTATACTCTATAACAGGAGTGACCATGTCAGTTAGGACATGACACTGGTTGTGAAGCCAATATAGAGCATGCTACTATTGCTATTATAACTCTATAACAGGAGTGACCATGTCAGATAGGACATGACACTGGTTGACCATGTCAGTTAGGACATACACTGGTTGTGAAGCCAATATAGAGTATGGTAATATTGCTATTATACTCTATAACAGGAGGTGACCATGTCAGTTAGACATTACACTGGTTGTAAAGCCAATATAGAGCATGCTACTATTGCTATTATACTCTAAACAGGAGTGACCATGTCAGTTAGGACATTACACTGGTTGTGAAGCCAATATAGAGTATGTACTATTGCTATTATACTCTATAACAGGAGTGACATGTCAGTTAGGACATTACAACTGGTTGTGAAGCCAATATAGAGTATGGTACTATTGCTATTATACCTTATAACAGGAGTGACCATGTCAGTTAGGACATTACAACACATACACTGGTTGTAAAGCCAATATAGAGTATGTTACTATTGCTATTATCTCTATAACAGGAGTGACCATGTCAGATAGGACATTACACTGGTTGTGAAGCCATATAGAGTATGGTACTATTGCTATTATACTCTATAACAGGAGTGACCATGTCAGATAGGACATGACACTGGTTTTGAAGCCAATATAGAGCATGTTACTATTGCTATTATAACTCTATAACAGGAGTGACCAGTCAGTTAGGACATGACACTGGTTGTGAAGCCAATATAGAGTATGGTACTATTGCTATTATACTCTATAACAGAGTGACCATGTCAGTTAGGAATCTACACACTGCTTAGTTAACATAAATTAAGGACTGGTATAAGCTAGGTATACAACAACTGTAGCCTGATCTGCATAGTGCTTTGTGCTACAACATAACTAGGAGGGCCCCAGTAGCTACGCAGAGATTTGTCATGGGGGGAGGGGGGTTTGAACCAAGGGAAATTTATTGATCACGTTGGGTCATGGGGAGGGGTTCTGACCCGCGCACACCCCCCCCAAATCTGACCCTGGGTCTGCACCAAAAACAATAGGGTTCCTGTACTCTCCATAAGAAAGCTGCATACCAATTTCAACCTGAATGGACGAGGCATTCTGGATTTATAGGGTTAACAAAGAACTTGTCAGACTCTGACCTCTCTTGACCTCAGATGACTTGAGATCTTACCCCAAAAACCTAGGAATATGCACTCCTCATGGGAACCCCTCATATGAACTTCATCCATCCACATGGGGTTGAGTTATCTTGTTAACAACCTAATTGGCCAAAAAATCAAGTTTTCACAAATTCTCCAGTTTTCTTTCTCCCAGAACTAACTCCCGTTCTTCACAAAAAAACAATAGGGTTCCTCTGATACCCGTAAAAGAGTTGCATTCTGAATTCACCCGGATCAGACCAGGCATTCTCAACTTATTGTTGAAAAGATTTTGGACTTTGACCTCTCTTGATCTCAGAGGATCTTTGACCTAACCCAAAACAATTAGGGATCATGTACTCATCATGGGCAACTGACATACCACATATAAGCTTCATCCATCCAAGTGGGATCGAGTTAGTTATTGTTGTTACAAGCTGAAAATTGGGGCAAAAATATCAAACACAATAGGGTTTTTGTGATTCCTTAAGAAAGCTGCATACTATAGTCAAACCTGATCGGACCAGGTATTCTGAACTTATTGTGTTAACAAGATTTTCAGACTTGGACCTTTGACACCTGACCCCAAAAACATAGACATCATGTACTCAATTTGGGGAACCATTACCAAGTATGAACTTCATCCATCCAAGTGGGGTCGAGTTATGTTTAAGGCTAGGCGTTACATACACACACACACGCTGTCATGACTGCATAGAGACCACGCAACGGCCTCATACATTATGCACAGCCTAAGCTAACCAAACGGAATTACGCGGAACGTCAGCGAAGGAGAGGCAGAAAAATCCTTCAAAAATCATGTATTCTGAAAGGAGACATACCCAAAAACTGCTGAATACCCAAGCAATGACCTTCTACAAGGTATGAGAGCAGATTCGCGACAGTTTTGAGTCGGAAAAACCGACAATAATCAAACGTAAGAAAGACTTGTCAAATAGACACTTTGTCTGGCAAAATGAGAAGGACGGTTGGGGTGGCCAGCCCAGATTTGTGTAATTGCCAGATACTTGTCAGCATAGTGGGGGGATGCAGGGTGGCCGATGAGGAGTAAGTTGAGTAGGTGAAGTATATTCCTCTAACTTCGTCAAGGAATCAAATATACACATCATACCAGCACAAAACTTTCCCCCAAGTTTCCCAGTACTTATGAACAACAACAGTAAAATATAGGATGAAATTGGTTTTAGTTTTCAAAGCGTGGTGATAGTTAGAGTGGTGTAGTTTAAAACTAGGCCATAACTATAGAGCTATGAGGAGAATCTTATCCATACCCGAAATGTTCAGTGGTGAGCATGCGCACTGGTGGCAACCTTGAACAGACTTATTGGCTACGTGTATCAGGACCAGCTTACAATGGTTGGCATTTAGGAACGACCATGCTAGGCGTGTCAGGGTCGTCTGGTTTGTGGCATGCGGGATAGTGATCAGTGGATATGATAATGAACCCTCGGAGCCTAATACGCTGTTGTTCTCAGCAAGTGGAGCACCAGCTGTGGGTGTCTCAGAACCGAGTACATACTAATTTGAACCAGGCCAAAGGCTCACGTGTAGGTCTATTTGCAAACTATCAATTTGATTCGCTTTGGTGTCTACGGGTTCAGGAGCCAGGAGGCCAACTGGGACATATTTTTTTATCTATATATTTTTTTATCGCACACTTGCTGAGCAGAGGATTGAACATATTCGAGGACCAGCAAGGTTACGTATTGCAACCTTATTATCAGCTGTGAATCCCTCACCATGCAGATACACGTAATAAGGCAATGCCTCTTTGGCGGTACCTAAGGGCCATGGGGGGGGGGGGGGGGTTTAGGTAATCACATGCAGTCGGCACTTGCAAATTGCCTACTCCTCGTTTGTTCCTACTCCTATCCCTTGTGCTGAGAGTCCAGCGCGAAGGCAAACAGGTTCCCTTTTTATAGTCTTTGGTATGACCCGACGGGGAATCGAACCCCAGTCTCCGGATGGTAGGCTGACGCTCTACCAACTGTGCCAACCACTCCGCAAGGACAATCGGTGAACTCTGGGATCCGGCCACTTTCTTAGAACCTGGATTAGCAGTAGATTAAGGTTCAATGTGACTGGGGACGGTCCCGACCCGACCGACGAGAATTAGGCGAATACAAAACCGAACCAGGAACTATAAAACAAATCCACTGCATAACAGCAGAACAATGAAGTAAAGACCTCACCCTTACCAACTGCAAATACAGCCACCTGGGGAAAAAAACTTTTGGTGACTGCTGGGAATTGGGACCGGAATGTTTGCATGCGAAGTGTCACTGATACCACTCTCCAAGTCTGCCGCACAGTCTGCCGCATTAGCACACAATCACTAATATTCTGATGGATTTGATGACGATAGTGCCAGAATGCAGAGAACGATCCCCAAGTGCTTTAACATGTCATTCTATATATATAAGAACGTACAGTGTCAAAATGTCTATGAAAAGCACCAGTTGGAACAACACTGAGAAGGGAAAAGTCAGTGAAATCATTCTAAGATACTCTCAGTGCATGTGCCCTACGCAGTCACCTGTCATGCAGAAAAACATTGAAGCTTTTCTAGATAAAAAACTCAACTTAGCGGAGAACTGTACTGAGACATTTTGCCAAACTCAGTCACCTCATATCATCAGAGAAGCCTATAACTTTGTAAATATGTGTGCTCATAGCCAATGTGAGACAAATACATTTCAACTTGCCAAGGTCTATCACTTTTACTATTACTATTTTAGATGAAATGGTTTTTGTTTTCATCTCCTTAGAATCTAATGTCTTGGGAATATACTGGAACATGTATCTGGCTGGTCAAAAGTGAGATTTTAATTCCCTCCTCCAATTTTAGGAAATCCTCAAATTGGAAGGTGGGGGGGGGGGGGGGCAAAAGGAGATGGGGACTATATATTTAGAATGGTTGAACTTCTGGCAGAGGTTTTCTGAACTTTTCCGAACTTATTTGGGTGCATTTTATTTTCACAACCATAAAATTTCCAACCCAAGCGTTAAAATACTTTTGGGTGTGCCTGCCCTCTCAATTTCCCACCCCATCTACTGCTCCCAGCCCCTTCTGCATCCCCCACCTTTGCATTGACAACCCGCCTGCTAATATACAGTAGTGTTAACAAAGTGAAGGAATGCTGTCTAAAATCCTTAGGATATGCTAGATGAAGGCAGGAATTGTATCTGAATCTACCTGGATTTATATATTAACTGGACAGGCAACGGTAAGGCAATGCATGTAACTATCTAACTCAGTTATCGCCCCGGCCATGACAATTTTATTATCTGCCTCTGGTACTATTTGCCTTGTTGAGTCCTGCATCTATTGCAATTTTTTTGTCTTCAATCTGCAGATTCCTGAGCTTTGCTCATGTTCTCACTTGCTTCCTATGGACAGGGGTGGAATTTCAGTTGCGGAAGTGGGGGGGGGGGGGATCTGGTCATGGCCAAAAAGTCGGCCCAGGCAACATTACCAGAGATCTCAAATTATGTACAAATGTACCTGGGCAACGGCGGAGCCGAGGCGAAAAAGTGAGGGGGGGGGGGGCAAATGACCCCCATAATCCCACCCCTGCATGCCTATGGAATAGGTTGCCTGAAAAAAAGTATCACGCATAGTTGCAGCGTACGAGAGCACTTGTTCATTTCATTCTAATTTCACAGACAGGAATTCAATTTTGGAATACATCACAATCCTGTGGAAGCAGCTCTATATAATTGCGTATGTATTTAACTGTGTACTAGGTTTCTGTGATTTAGAGAAACACGCTTTGAAGGCTTCTAGATGTTAAATGGTAGATGTCCAAGAGCCTGAAATGTCCAACCTTTGGCTCGGGGTTGAACCCCCCTCCCATGAGTATGCCAGCTCGGGTAAAGCCGCATTTCCATGCACGCGGGCGGGCGGGCGGGAAAACGAAACGCCCGCCTGCCCTCCAGCCCCGCCCGCGTGCATGGAAAGGGTCTTCCAAAACGCCCGCCCGCCCGTCCGTGTGCATGGAAACGGCTCCATTGAAATAACGATGAGCGATTTTATACAGCCCGCCCGCCCGCCGCCTGCGTGCATGAAACGCGGCTTTACGGGGGTGTCAACCCAACCCCCCCCCAATACGTATCTCTTCTACTTCTTTAACCACTGACTGAGTAACAATTAATAATGATGCTGATTTATTCCATGGAGATGAGGTCTGGTGATTAGAATATTCATCAGAGAAGTTAAATAAAGGTGATTCATTACCAATCTATCTAGAGGGAAATATTAGCCTCATTGGGTAACAGTTTTCCTGGTGACAATTCATTCCCATGCAGAAAACAATCCAATGCGAAATGCCTCAAATGCCAAAAAATGGGGGTTGGTGCAGTTAATATCAAAAGCTTTCTAGAAAGTTAAGAATAAATTGGTGTTTAAAGATGACATTTCCCTGTTTCCGTTTTTCTCCATAATTATACATTCATACTGTGACAAGAGTAAGTCACATGAGCAGAACTTCGAAAATACATACAATACACGCACTGATTTTTCTTTGCATAAATTTTCTCTCCTAATAGATTGAAAGACATCATTTCTAGTAATTTTTTTCCGAGAAGGGTGTTTTTACAAATTTTGGAATGGACGTTAAAATGTAGTCATGCACTGTCGCACAGGTTTTAGAGAATGTTCATCCCATGTAGATGTCTAGCTATATTCATTATGTAGGAAGGCTGATGCACAGGCTTTACAGATAGAAATAAAACCACACACTGCAACACATACATAAGAACTAACTGTCACACACAGTCACGCTGAGGGGGATCCTACACAACGCAGCCTCCCACCCCCAACAAAAATCCCATCAGACGTAGCAATCCATCCGCAGGAGATTTTCCCCGAGAACATCTGCAAAGGACTCACCTCTTTTCCCTATCATCCTCCTAAAAGAACGTCGTAAACGAGCTCTGCCAGTAGAGTGAGGTTCCGCATCCATTTTTATTTTTTTTTTTGCTCCCTATCAGTGCATACTACCGTGTGTGTCTGCCTCATCCAAGATGCTCTGCCGTTGCGGTTGCCGTGCCGACTCCCCGGTTCGCAGGGCTCCTGCGTGCGTGACCTTCTTCCCTTGGTGGAGAGTAATCAAAGACCTGCACCAGTCTAGCGGCGGTTGCTCTTGCCAGTGTAGGGGCTGTTGCCGAGGCTCCGCTCCCTCCCCGGCGTGGATGCAGTCAAGAATATTACTCCCGGTGGCGGCAGCGTCGTTCATCGTGGGAAGATCGTCAATTGAACACACCATAATAAGGGTAGACTGGTGCGGACTTAACACACAACACTCGCTCCCTGATGCAGATTCTCCGAGAATGTAATGGGTAAATGGGATGCATGCATAGAGGCTGCTGCGACAGGAGCCTGTGCTGGGATCTCGAAGCAACGAACCGTCCGGCCGGCGCTAACGTCTGTGTACGAGCTGTACTAAAAAAACGGGAGATATGAAGCTCGGCATCACAATATAAGAGTCTGTCCATTTTTTACAAAGTGAACGGGGGACCTAGATTTAATTAACAAATCACCTCACACTAGTATGTTGGCTTGCGAGCAGGCACTGCCACCGGTATGGATAACAAGATCCTCGCTGATTGCTGTCGGAGATGGTGTACGACAAGTTCAGCCGCAGCTGAGGGTGTTGAACAATGGGGAATGGAGGGAACCAGATTGCAGACGATAATCAGGAGTATAATAAATTAGTATAGTGACTCAATGGGGACGGCCCACTGCATTATGCAAACAGTTTGACGTGGGATATTAGCTATGTCAACAGCAAAGGTTTAACTGATTTTGTATTGATATGGCAACTTATTTGGTGTAAATGATGAGTCCAATGTCTGATTGAGTATTTACACAATTGCAAATGCAACTGTGGAAAAACAAATAATTTATTTGTAAATTTAAATTTATTAATATGAAATATTAACACAATTTTATATAATATGTTTTTTTTTTCCTTGATGAGTAGACATACATAATGTCAAATCGAAAACCAAACAATCATACCTGGTAATCATTTAACAGGTCAATTTTAGTGGGTGGATGAATAATACCCACAGGCTTGTAGCAGTGTGGGGCCCGGAGAAGAGGTGGGGGGCAGGTAGGGGTGTTTCTAACCTCCCTACTAACCCAGAAAACAAGTGCAATTGTTAGGGAATTCTTGGCTGCAGGCAAATACTGTCAAGAAAGTGTAATAATTCTACCTTTACTAACCCCTGATGAACCTGAAATGACTACATTATAACATTTTTGCCACAATATTAATTCCATGTAAATTTGTCATTTTCGTAAATTTAGCAAAAATTATGCAATTAGCCTTATAATGACCTCTGATGACCTTGGAAAAACTTGCAACATATTTGGGATGACATATTTACTATGTGTACATGTTTCGTGAAATCCATTCAATGTTGAGGAATTTAGCCATTAGGCCTAATCTAAACAAGTCGCCTATCTAAGCGGCATATAGTAATGAAGTATCAAACTGGGAACATGACGGCATAGACAAGCAGCTAGGAAAAACAGTCTAAAACAGTCAGGAGGATGTGAAGGTCATATAAACCCTGTACCCGATGCTTTAGTAGAGACAGGTAAACAGGAAGGCAGAAGTGATCGAGTTGAGCGATTTGAAAAACCCGTTTTCATTTTGGATTCTAAGCTGGTACCAGGCTAACTAGTTTTTTACCCAGGTAGGTACTGCAATTATACACACAGCCAATTGTGTTGACACAGGGGGCCAGATGGGGGGGGGAGAGGGCCACTGTTTTAACGGAGTCGCTAAATCCATAATTCTAGTCCAGACATCACAGCTATTTGGGGTGAGTTTCTGGAACAATGGAGACAACTGACAAGGAGATATCTAATGTCAAAAAGGAAAGCCACTGTCCATTGAGTTCTGTTGACATAGAAACTGATTTGGTGAGGCCATTTACAAGGGGCCACTTTCCCTTGGGTTCCAACCTCAAACCCCCCCCCCCCCCCCCAAGACAAATCTCTTGGTACGCATCTGATCCTGCCCAGTATCTTCTGATCAACATTAATTTTTTTTCCGGTCCGGTATTGACACTGTGGTGACAGTGGGTACAGAACCATAGTACATCTGTTCCAGGAGAGAAGAGAGGGAAGAGGGATGATTGGGGGAAGGGTAACTGATTGGAGGAATTATCATCTCCATAATCTTCGTACCATCGGCAAGTTCCTCCACCAAGGAAAAACCTTTGAAAGACTTGTTCTCTCGCTGCTCATCTTTAGCCACCCTCGATTAGTGTACTTCTGCTTTATATGGCTTCCTGCAATACGATTGCGTACATCTCCAAAAGACATTCAAAATGTGCCGCACTCGCTTTGGTGTCAGGTATCAAAAGTTGACCACATCCAAGACCATCTTAAAAATCTGCATTGGTTGCCAGTTAAGTACTGTATACTGTTTAAGATTGGCGTTCTTACAAGGCCCTCGCAAATCAGACCCCATCATACCTTAAATTTATGATTTTCACAGGAAAATACGCAATACCACTAAGACGGGCAACTCCATTCTTCTGGTCACGTTCTTGTCCTATACTATGTATTGGTATCACTTGTGATTTTTTGTTTTGTAGCTTGCTCAGGAGAGCATTATTCTTTGTATTGTTTGTAAAGCGCATACTAATATGTATATAGAGATGTGCGCTATATAAATACATTTATCTTAACCTTAACCTTGGAGAGAGGGTAGATGATTGGGGAGAGGGTAGCTGATTGGAGAGAGGGTAGCTGATTGGAGAGAGGGTAGCTGATTGGAGAGAGGGTAGCTGATTGGAGAGAGGGTAGCTGATTGGAGAGAGGGTAGCTGATTGGGGAGAGAGTAGCTGATTGGGGAGAGAGTAGCTGATTGGGGAGAGGGTAGCTGGTTGGGGAGAGGGAAGCTGATTGGAAGAGGGTAGATGATTGGGGAGAGGGTAGCTGATTGGAGAGAGGGTAGCTGATTGGAGAGAGGGTAGCTGATTGGAGAGAGGGTAGCTGATTGGAGAGAGGGTAGCTGATTGGAGAGAGGGTAGCTGATTGGGGAGAGAGTAGCTGATTGGGGAGAGAGTAGCTGGTGGGGGAGACTGGTTGGGGGGGGAAGCTGATTGGGAAGAGTAGCTGGTTGGAGAGAGAGGTGCTGGTTTGGGGAGAGGGGAAGGGATTTTTGAGGCAGGAGGGTAGCGATTGGGGAGAGGGTCAGTGATTGGGGAGAGGGTTAGTGATTGGGAGAGGGTTGGTAGTGGTTGGGGAGGAGAGGGAAGCTGATTGGGAAGAGGGTAGCTGGTTGGAGAGAGGGTATCTGATCGGGAAAAGGGTAGCTGATTGGGGATCGGGAAGCTGATCAGGGAGAGCTGGCTGATAGGAGGGAGGGGGGAAGTTGGATGCACGAGACAGGTCCAGAAGTAGTCGAACTAGATCTTAGTTTTTTTTTATATGTTTCAACAATTTTTGTTAGTGAGGGGACTAAAGAGGGGCTGTCACAATGACAATGAATTCATCGCCACACCCGATTCCAATAGCAACACCGGTCACAAATGACGAAACGAGAACGAAAGAGTAAAATGCGGACTGATCTGCGAGGATGAACTATCGATAAACTGAACCATGTTATCGTTATCATCAGTTAGTGTGGCCAGGGCTTAAGGGATGGTGAGAGGTACAGAATATCAGTCTGAGTCCCAGACCTGCTTAGTCGCCTTTTTTTCTGCGAAATGTTTTTAAAATCGCGGGTTCACACGTTTCGAAACAATGCAATTAATTTTGAGACCAACCTCTACTTCCACACCATTGGACCCCACTTGGGTGCCATTTCTATCAAACCACTCTCCATGTTCTGGAACCAAATCTGCAGCTACTTGGATTTGGGGGGTAACATGGATCTCTTTTCATATGAAATGAGAAGGATAGCATGGTTGACCTGATCGCCAAATGTGGGGACCATACTGTTGGAGGTTCACCCTCCAGGCGATGTCCTATTTATATTGGTTGATACCTTGACTTCCGCCCATCATGAATTGCATCAAGTCCACGCCCGGGGGAAAGGAATAAGGACAGTCCTGGATCTATGACAGCCTGATCATCCTACCTCCTTAATCGAACAACAACATTCCAGACAATGATAGTGATATCAATATGTTATTGGTAGCCACCTGAAACAACATGAAGAAGTACAAATAATCATTATGGGTGTCCTTTTTCTGAGAAAGATTTTTTTTATGCTGACCAGGCCGTTGCTGATTCAGAGAGGGGAAACCCCCTGAAGATGTCTAGCATATGTCCCGGGGGGTGAGATGAACGAAAAAGAATGTTGTGATGATGTCGTGTTAATTAACGTGAACAGGTAATAACCATATGTGGGTATAACATTACACCTAGTTGGCACAACATGACATATATTTCCCTGTTGGGTAGGGGGGTTGCCTTTGTAATGTATGCTAGTGGGAATCCCCAGCGCACCTTTTTCACTATTGTCTGCAAACAAGCACACATGTGAATTGAAATATGGATCAGACTATATAGTTTATGACTCTGTCATGCACACCTACAATATAGCTGTCTGAACCCCACTTGGGTAATTGCAAAGTTTTAGGGGATGTCGGTATGGCACTTGCTGTTGGTGGACAATGTTTGGAACACTGCCATATCTAATGGAAAGGGTAAACTGCAAATGCAACGCCGAGCAGCACGTTTTTCAGAACAATTGGTCCGCGGAAAAGTCACATTATGCATAAAATGTACAGGCATATGACCAGGGTGGCACTGTACCAATAAGCACTTGGAGCGAAAGGCACCTACACAAACATACATAACAGCCCCTGTTTACTGTAATCAGGGCGCACCCTCGTTGGTTATCTGATCATTGAAGACCACCAAAATTTTCATTTTGGGGGATTTATTTATATTTTTTATTACTGTTCTCCCCAACTAGCCTGTTGCCTTCGAGGACGGGAAGTTCACCGAGTGTTAAAAGACCACTGTAACATTGTGTAACATGGCCCTGTACTTGCTGGTGTTCCTCCTACCTCTTTGGCATAGTCGAACAGCATTTGCATTACAGTTTCTTGTGCTGGTTTGTATCTTATCAAACTCTGCCATAGGAAAAAAGGACCTACTGACTACACCCAAAAGCTATAAGACAATAGGCATGCATTTCCCTGTCTCCCACCCTCGGTGATATCCCTTCATGTCATTTTCTCATACGCTCAATGTCTATGCCACTCCAGAGAGCACTCTGAACTAGAGCTGGACTGAGAAAATGAGGGCGCTATTTCTATATTGCTCAGGAAACTTTACACAAACACTGCCTTCTGTGTGTAATGGATTCACAATCATTGCCCCTTTATGTTAGTTCCAGCTAAGACAAGAGTACACTTTCCCCTCCACCCCCTCACCCCTTTCCCTCAATACTTTTGGCCTTTGAATTTTAGGCACCCGCCGCTTGACAGTGCCTAACCTCACCTAAAATGAATTAGAATTAATCATATCAGGCAATGTTGGAAAAAAGCTTTCTTAAAAAAAATGCAAAGGCTTGACAAGCCTTCCTGATGCACAGGTATCAGCAGAATAGAGGATAAAGCTGTGTACTCACCCTAATGTTTAAATTCAATAGCCTGCCCTACTCCAGTTCCACACTACAAGCACGACACAACCAACGAAGCAAACATAAGCTAACATAAACAATTTTCCCAATATAGCTTGGTCCACTTCATGTCCCCAAATTTGCAATATTCATTACAAACGCAATAAATATTATTTCACTTCCTTCCATTGCATAAGGTATTTCGAATGGGAAGGTGTTTACCAGACGTGCTGAATTTAGATCCGCCATAGTTACAAAAAACTTACACATAATAACAATATGAAGAAATACCTGTCTGCAATGTGAGTGTAACTCAACAAGAACCAACGTAGGAAACATGGATACCAGATGGTTGGCACTCCCGATGTGATTTTTGAACAGCCTCTAAAGGACAACTGCAGGCTTAATACAACAGAGGTTTATCTTGTGGAGAATGGAAAACTGTATCTATATCCAACCCATTTCAATACGATGTTCCTAGGTGGAGTTATTGGCCTTTCAAAGTTTGGGCCATTAGGCAGAGAACTTGGGGAGAACCCCAATTGCACAATTATGCACACGCACACATGGACACACTGGAAATTATGTACGTATTTCATTTTTCATTTTGTTGAATAATCAACATTCAGCAAGTCCTGTTGTCTTTTTCTCTTACCAAATCACTATCCAAACCCAAAATCAACACCTACCGCCCCCACCCACATACAGCAATCCTCTCCCACTGACCAAATGCTTTTCGAAGTAAATTAATGTTTGAATTTCAATAGAAAACAGAATGTTTGCAGGTTTGCAAGTTTGCATCATTTAAATTATTGCCTCCGATCTGGCGCGATACACAGGCTTCACCAATACACAAACTCAAAGGACTAATAACTCATTATGGAAAGTCCAATGAACCTCCGGTTTGGACTGACGCATTCAATTCAATCCGCATGATATTAGCCCCTTCTTGAATCATCCGGCAAGTTTGTACGTCTTTTAACTGTTTCATGCCCGGTAACATTTGCTAACAATCAATAGTTGCACAGAGACATACAAACTACATTTGTCAACAGAGGGGAGGGAGAATTCCCCATTAAATCAGCAAAACAACAAGTTCGGTCAATACAGAACTGCTTGCTGAAAGTTCCGTGGAGGGGGGGGGGAGGGTCCAATCTGTCAAAGCCACCATGTGTTGTGGGTTAAGATGCTAACATATGGAGGCCTGACCACACCCTACACAAGTTTTGTTGTTCAGGGTAAATTCAGGGTCCTCCAGTTATTCTGGCAATAACACCTGTTTATGATCGATTGCCCGTTAGGATTGATGATATGTGCTAAGGGTCTGTCTTGGCAACTCCAGATTGAGATAATGAGTATCAACGAACATTAACAAAGGAATTTCGCACACATCCCATTTCATTCCGCTAAGCGCCCAGGTCTTACGAGAGTACACTTTCTCCTTTTGTATTTTTTTGGGTGTATTTTTGCGGGACTGAAACTTGTGTACGTAACACACATTCAAACCTCGCACAGGTTGTACTATACACTGCAATGAAATGCAGTAGTGGCTGGCATTAAACAGAAATTTTTTCAGCTTTTCGGCCGCGCATATCAACTAATTATATTGACAAGATTTTCAAAAACGTTGGGTGGGCGCTACGGGAGATGGCGCTTAGCGGAATGAATCCGGCATGCCTAAAAAATGTTTAACATTGCTGGGACCAAATTGGACATGAGCTATAGGCATTTAGTTTCATACAAAAGCATATCTATTATCATGAACACATTAGAGGGCACAATCCAGGTACTTCCTCGCCTGAATGATATGAAGTATCGTCACAACGGCATGTAGAATCTTTTTCCATAAGAAAAAACACATCTTTTGAGGGGTGTATATGCCATTTTGAAGAATTGCATGATCATATGAGCTCTGGGCTAAGTACACGAACGAATACCTATGATAGTTTACCAATTTTGATTGATTTTCGTCAGTTAATGTATATGGCTTCAGTAAGCCAAGTAAGGCCCATCAGGGAACCCTGGCCATTGTTGACTCGTGAATGAGCACGTGCATACTCGTCTTGCTCAGATGAATCGACAAAGGCGGGGGGGGGGGGGGAGGTAACCAACCCCCAACCTGCTCCCGAGCTGCCAGTTCAATCCACTTGGGACAGGACGGACAGTGAACACCAGACTTGCCACTTTCTTGGAACAGTAGGAGCAGAAGTTCGTGACGCTCACAGCCGACAGACGAGACCCCCCACTTCATCAACCCCGCCTCATAAAAAGTCCGGATTGTATACACATCACTCACCCTCCACTCTGTGTAAATTGGGTAAAACAGCAATTATACCCCCTATCCCCCCCCCCCCCCCCACCCCCCCCCCCCACAATTGGATTTATATTGAACCAAACCCTGAATGACACTCAGACACCAAGATTTGGCCAGGAATGCTTAGCTTGGGAGGCAGAGCAGAGATTTCTATTGGGGAAGAGCGCCCACCACTTCAGTTCCATGAGGAAGAGTGCCCCCATTATAATACTTCAGGAGTAGTAGGATTGAGTTAGTTCTGTTGTAATGCAATCAGTGGAGAGAGCAGATGGCATTTTACATGGGGCCATGGAATGGAATGTGTATGTAATAAGGGAGACTAAGACTTCCCCCGTTTTTTGTTTTCCCTCATGAACAACAACAGGAAGATGTTGTTGGCATTTTTCAATATCACTATTTTGTGAAGGGGAAGAGGGCAATGAGATCTGAGAATTGGGAAGATTGGATAGGAAGAAACAAAAATTATTACTGGTATACTCAGTAACAGATTTACCACATGCATAGTGAAAGACGGATAATTTTTTACATCTTTAGGAGGGGGTAGGGGGTGTGGGTTTTTTGTGGGCACGGGGGGGGAGGGGAAGCGATAGGAAACTAGGGAAATAAAAGAATTTCCCGGAATCCTAAAATTTTGCCTGAATTTCCTTGCAAAATGTGTACAAGGAATGATTGCACAGCGGAAAATTTGACACACTTTTCACAGTTTCCGTCGTCACACTGCTCAAATCGGCCTGTATTTTCATTATACTTTTTTGAACATTTTGCCTTTTCACCAGAAACACAGAAGAAGGGTATAGAAACTTCTGAAATGAGTATCAGCCACGTCTCAAAAGTGATACCAGAAATCGCCTATTGAACACAATTGCACTCACAATCTTCTAAAGACCCAAATTGTGAGGCAAAAGACTGTCACCACAGCACCTTGGTTAAACTAGAGGCAAGCCCCGTGAAATTTGACTGTAGGTTTTGGGCGAATTTTGCAACCCAAAAGAATTCCATATTGACACAAATTTTCAGTGCTGGAAAATATAAAGGAGCATGCGCAGATGAAAACCGTAAAAAACGACCACAGCAGGCAACAGACACTATCGGTATGGGTGCGTCAAGTGCGATCATTGACATAAGTGATTGCCTTGTTCTGTTTTTTTTCCTTGCAATTGTACATCAAAGAACAACAGGCAAGCAGTCTCGGAAGACTGCACACATGGAATTAGGGCCCCAATTGTTCACTGTACCCGTAGCCTTTGAACTCCTCCCAGTGTTAGGGGGCTTAACCTCCTCATATATTTTGTAGGATTTACGTGTGGGGTACATCAGGAATGAGGGACATGCCATGTAGAGTGACAGTTCCTGGGTTCCCACAGTGTAACCAAGAGTGGCTGGATGATTTCACAACATCAATTGCAATTGTTGTGGATGTTTCCCCCCCACCCCTCCAGATGTTGTAAATTTTGCGGTAAATTTCGCCCGTACTAAAGAGAGGTACTTATCGATGGTCCTTTCGGAAATTCCGTGCGAAGTGTATATTCCACGTGATAACCCATTAAAGATCCTTAAAATCCTGGTATTAGGTCCAGAATCGTAACGATAACGTAGGAATGTCGAGACGTTAGAAGAAACTGCTCCTTACGTCAACGGTACAATACGAATTGTGCTCTTCAATGTCCAACTATGCATGGAGTTGGGGGCTGTGTGTAAACAGCCCTATAAATATCCTAGGGGCAACTGCCAATTAGATGAGCTTAGAAGGTGAGTTGAGAGCGTCAGTGAATTGGCATGGTTCTGCCTCAGAACTGCCAATCAACAGTGGCCCCCCACAACTGTGACACAATTCGGGCCCTCAAATTGACCGAATACGCATAAGAGGGAGGGGGGGGGGGAATGCTCAGCTATCACTGCTTTAAGTTCTATATATATCTGACCAGAGGGTTAAAAGCATCAGGACCTCAATAAAAACCTCTCAGGCTCACAGAGTTACTAGTGTGGGGAGTCATGTTACTGTGAATCTGACTACAGAGGGCGCCGCGAGTATAATTGCGCCGATTCCCGTCGCATGCTCAGGATTATTACGTGCGCTCGGTTACAAAGTTGTGGCAGATGGCTTAGATGGAGTTGAACTAAATGCAGGCAGGCCTGGGGAACGACAAACAAAATTAGGCGATAGTAATATAAGCGGTGACCCATGCACGGCAGAGTCAAGCAGTTTACCCAGCAGTATACTGAGTAGTGACATAATTGATCATAGAACTAAATGGGGAAGTATCCTGAATGACTTACAAATATATTGGTGTTGCAGGCAATGTTGAGTAGAAATTAGTGGTTGCGCCCTTGTCTATAATGGGTGCGCACATTGTTAGGAATGTGTGTCACCGTTGCATGGATTGATATAGCATAGCAAAAGTACAAAAATGCCTCAAATAGGACAATATGTCTTAGCCCTATTTATGACCCTGAAGCGGAAAATTGATAGCCATATGTGTATAAGTCGTGGATTGTGATAGTACAAACTGACCCTCCAATTGTCCTTTAGTTCAGAGAGAAGAAAAGAGAAACAAAACCAAACAAATGCATGCATATTAACCTAGGCTCGCTTATCCCCCTCTCCCAACCTCATGAAATTAGGCGTTAAAATTAATATCTGTACGAGTGAGCCATAGTGCGATCTTTTTATTTTATATGGTGAATGAAGGGAAACAGGCTGGAAACTGTGTAGTACATCAGTTGACTGAGAGGTGTATTCATTTGGAATTACAAATTTCAAAAGCTAACTTGTCCCGTACAGTCATTGGGACGCAGCGTAAACATACCAGGAGCGGAATAAGGAGGGCGCTATAAAAAATTTTCTGCAATTCTTTAATTCAAGAAGTAAAATGGTTCAAACTCTCACAATCATGAAGGAGAAGTGCAGTTAACAATAAAAAAAAATAAAAAAAAAACCTTTCATAGGACATGCGTCAAATTCCCAAGCAACATAACCTCAGGACCAATGGTAGACCATATCCACGAAGTTTCATGGGAATTCATTGGAAAAATTGGACAAAATTATGCAAATTAGAATAGACAATTGAGACATCCAATGACCCTATCTCACATTTCAAACAGCAAAACTGCCTATGGGAGTCCAGAAATTAAAACACATTGGAATAACCCCTAAACAATATAATAAGATCCCAACTTGGATCTTGGTGATGCCAAGTAACAAATGAGTAATAGGTGGGCTGACTAAAACAGTGAAGTCCGATCGAACCATTGTGTTGGGAAATAGTCCAGAATGACCTTAAACAATCTCACGAAGTTCTGGAGCAACTTTTTACCACGCTATACATCTAATCATCATCATATGGTGACTTCTAGACCGACTTTGGTTTTCAGTATTTAGTTGACTAGCCCAGCAAACAATGAGATGTAATACAGCCAGATGTTGCCCCATAGATTATGACCAGGGCATTAGGAGAAGTTGACCATCAGCTAGGCACGGCTAGACCAACCCCGCCAGCTGGTCAGTTTGCATCAGTTAACACAAACATCAAGAATCATATACGAGGGGGCATATCCACAAGTTGCAGGTTTCTCAAGCTGGGATGATTAATCCCCCAGTTTGATATGCCCCAGTTGGTCAATGGTTGTGTCCTTTGTGGGTAGGTAGGATAAGATGACTAATCCAGGCTTGCAGCAGAAGGTGACGCTCGAGATGGCTCCACAAAAGTATATGGGTGCATCCAAATGCAAAAGCACGGCCTGGGGGAAAAGGGGAAGATGAAGATTTGTTCTTTCGGTAAGACCTAGATAGTAATTAAGACCTAGATACGACTGGTCTCCAATTGAGGAATCTTTCCACATTTGTGATAAGGTGGATTGTGAAGGGGTGGGGAGGGGATTGGGTGGGGTTGGGAGGGGAGGGGATTGGTGGGGGAGGGGAGTGGGAAGAGGGGTTGCAGCCACTGTTTTTCCACCCTTAACCTCTTTCTCTATAAGGAGCAGCAGGCAGGAGTGTTGAGGATGCACATAACAGTTCTTATGTGGAAAAACATACCATTCTCAGGTTTCAAACCATACCAGGCCTTCGCTATTACCGCTTCGGGACGAAAGGATACAATGCAAGCTAGGTATTTCAAACCCTAAGTTTCCCCCACTGTCTTGAACATACCTAAAATGCATGCCTCATAAACCCCATCCCCACAATAAAGGTTCGGGCTTAGGTGATTGCACGGAATAAAGCCTCTGGGATGCAAGGCTCATGTTCCAACCTCGTTCGGTAATTACGGGCTGGGCTGTCCAAAGCCTTGTACTCAGTGTTGCCGGACTCCAGAGATCATGTATAATGTCAAATTAAATTCCCTCGTTCAACAAACACTGACAACAGCTGACCTATATCTGGGCCGGTGTTAACTTACAAACAGGCAGGCTATCCAATATGTGTCCTCACACGACCGTTTAATAGTTATGCCCTCGCGGCTTTGAATGGAGGATCGCGGGATGTGGGAGTACAATCCAGCATCTCGATGAATAGGGAGAAATAAATAATTAATAAAATACAACCGGTTTGCAAAATAAAATTATCAACTTTAACAAAAAGTGTTGGGCCTAATAAGCAGCATGAGGTAAAGCGAACAAAAATCTAGACATGAAAGGATGGAAAAAGTAGAAAAAAAACAGTGGCCACTTTCTTCCCAAGTGTTATTTAGCGGCAGCATCTCATTCCGTACTTGGTAAAAACTGAGGATTGCAAAACTTTGGTTGCAAAAATAGTCAACATGCAGGCCGGACGATTATTCTGCAGAAAGAGGAGGGCGCGAGTGGCCAAACGGGTTTACGTGTGAGGCTGTCAGATAATTGCAGCAAATTGGGGTGGTGCATAGGTCATGATAGGTGAGTAGAGGATGTGAAAGATTCTCAAGACATCAACACTAGAGTTAATTACTTTGTTTGTTTTTGACGATCTCTTTCGACTTTTCAGATTTCTGTTATTCCCAGATCTATCCGTTCACGACATTGTAGGATACTGTTTTCTTTGCCATTCAATCTGTCTTAGTATCGGTTTCTGTCTTCATTGTGAAGCGTCTTTGAACACCTCAGTTGAATTAGGCGCACGATATAAATTTGGTATATAAAAATATAATAATAATTATAGTAAGCCATTTTGCCCGGGAACGCAATGAACTATAACAAAGACTTTCCTAGAGATGATATCTGGTGTTATTAGGAATATGATGATTGAGCAACTACAAGAAGCCTCTCTCTACAGTGCCCCTGTCAACGAGCACACACAGCCAACCTTACCAAAGCCCCAGGGCCTGGGATCTTTGAGTTTTAGTGTATTTGCAAGGCCCTGAGGGGGGGGCCCTAACTAGCTATACCACAACGCGTGTGAGTTATAGTATCAGCTTTCTCATGGTTACTGTTATTGAGATGATTATACTATCGTGTCAAAAGTTATTGGGGTAACAACTAGCCGTTCGATATTGAATGACCTGTGCGAAACAATCTTCAAAACTTCCCTGACGGAAACTCACATCCTACCACGCGTTGGAATCACATCCATTGAGAGAAGGGTGTGGGGGGATGTTGAGAGATGTGGGGGGGTTGGGCCTTTGAACCAGAAATTACAGTGTGAGAATTTCAAAGTCAATGGGAGCATCACCAAAAAGTGGGGAGTTTGTATTCTCTTCTTCCCCCCCCCCCCCTTCCCGCCTGGAATGTGCACCCATTCCTACCACCCCTATCTTTAACAGATGTTTCCCATATGCTTATCAACAATAACCATAAATGGGGGGGAAAGTGGGGTGTGACAGTTTGCCCGTAATTAAGGAAGGTTATGAGGAAAATCCCATCAACTTCAAGTTGCTTGGTGGTAAGCATGAACACTTTACGACCGTAAACAGCTTATGGGGGACATTGCTGCATGTACTTAAACACTAAAGGGACCCATACCCCCCTGTCTTCCAATCAATCAGTGTATTAATCTCCTTTTTTTTCCTTTTCCTCTTTTTTTCTCCTGTCGTTTTCTCCCTCTCTCCTCGTTCACTTCCGGCTCTTTTTCTCAATTTTGCCCTCTCAGATTCGATCAGGTAAAACCCTGGTTGTGGAATTAGATTTATTCTAAAAATAGTATTTGCAGATCAGCAGGTCTCTGTTTCTAGATCACCAGTACACGACATCTGGCTATCGAGCATACCAGTCCTATGCCGTGACCAATCACGCAACAAATGGCAAATCACCTGATCCCCGGCAGCCAATGACTTTTACCCTTTTGGGACATTCAGGTCAGCCTGCAGACACACATCCAGATGGGGCACAATTTAATTTGTACATCATCCCGCAGGAGCAGTGTTGAACACATTCTCTACAGAAAGGCCGAACAGAAAGTACCCAATGACGGGAAACAATCCACACCGCTCCCCCCCAACGTGAGCCCCCGGCAGAATGAATCATATATCATACACCCAGGGATACAAGTACATCACATGGAATTAATGCCAAACTAGAGCCTCCGCGATATAACAATGATTGTTCCCCCGACGCGCACGAAGGAGCCCATGTGGTAAGTAATGAAACTCGTATACGGCAGATCCTGCGGGGATCAGCGGTTTAGCGTTACCGTCGGCCGGCTTGATGCCGAGTCGCGGGAGGGCATCTCCGGGTATCCAGAGACAATGATTGTTGTGAACGGTCGATTATTGTCGGGGGGAAGGGAAGGGAATTTGTTGTGCGTGTAATGACCACGGCAGGTCCTTTGTAGTGGGAGGCTGTGGGATCGAGGGAACAATGGTGGTTGTATGATAGTATGAAAACCATGTCGCTCGTCTGAATGTGGTGATATCTAGGTATTTGGAAGAAGACGTGTTGTATGGTTGCCGGTAAATAGATAGGATTGATGACATATCAGCACGTGTATTGCTGAGATGTGCCTATAAATTACAGAGCTGTAACAGTTCAGATTGAGATCAGCAGTCGGAATAGCCCAGAGCTCCCATCACAAACTGCTCGCTCCTCAAGTGAGCAGCTCTGCTATATTGGCTATGGCAATCAATTAGCAGTCAGTTTGTACACGAAACTACGGGCATCATACTGTAATTTGTACAGGGACATCGTAAAGTGCTACCAAAATGTTCTTTGCCACTTTCAACACCGATTGAGAAATGTTTGGGATTGATAGCATGATATAGATCTAGCAAGAGAAAGTGGCAGCAAGGACATTATGATGACATCACAACTACAGCCTGAACCATATACGACCAATGCTTGTGGAGGCTTTTTTGCCAACTCACCCCTCCCATTCTCAGAATGCATGTGTGGTTTCACTGAAACATTTTGCTGTTTGGCATTTGCACACCTTTGAGAACACTTGGGCTACTGGAGGCCTTCCCCCAGGAAATCAGAGTGCCCTGGGTCCCCGGAATGTGCCCCTGACGAGTGGCCCCCCCCTCCCCCTCCCCCCCAGCCCCCCCCCCCTCCCCTTCCGAAAGGGTGCTCCCTCTGATGCACCTCATGCACTTCAGGTTCCCAGCATTCCAAGAGAACAAAAAATTCCATGATATGTTCAGGGATTTGAAGCATCTTTCGCAAATCCATGACTTTCCAGTTTTCAAGTCAAGCTGGGAACCATAATTTTGATGTCAGAAGGATTTTTGACGCTGCTTAGGGAGAAAGACCTGCACAGTAGATTGAACAAGAACACCATGAGACACATGTGCCATATATGGTTAATATCAAGTAAACTGTCGGGTGTTAGGCTATCTCAATTGAAACCGTTGTTGTTATACCCTCCAAATAAGGTCACCATAATGGCCATCAGTTTTGTGCTTACCTAATGATAGAATGGCAGTCTCGGGGAGGGGGCAGTTTATTTCGGTTGGATTCCCCTAACTGATGGTGTAGGGTCTCACTAAGGAGGATACCTACCTGTATACCATATACCTGTGTCATATTACCCAGCTCCTAATCTGGCGCAAAACAAAGATTGCCACTGGCAACCCCACTTGACCAGCCCTTCCGTTGTTATATTCACGCCACCAGGATGACAGGTAATGACGACTGCACTGAAATTACACTACTCACAGTGACCATACAAGCATACAACTCATTGTTGCCAGTTATATACCTCCGGATGACAAATGTTACACAAACAGCAAAACTGTACGAATGTGCGCGCCCCCGCACAGGTTTCCTGTTGAAGTTGAAAGGTCGACCACCCAGACCACCCAGTAGTAACATCTGATACATTTTTTTTCTTCTGTCATTTTTGGTAATACGGATCTTTTATTGGTCGAGAGTAATGACATGTAATGTGACCAATTGCAATGTACTGGCAAGAGAGAAATGTCAGAAGGGTTGCCAGTTGCAATGCTTTCCTTTTTCCTGCCAAGTTTCAGTTAGGAATATAGCCTAAGGCATGTGGTGGTACATGTAATGACGACCTACAGTACATTCAAAAACGTGATCAGTTCGACGAGGGTGCACCCGGTCAAACGACTGCGAGATGGTGGGGGGCGAGAATAGAAGTCCCTCTTACATGTTTTTTCAATGCACAAACATTTCTCACGACTGCCCGGACCTCTCCAACTCTCACAGCTGTGGTTAAGCCCTTGGTTTATGGTAACTATTTTGTGTTCCAATCATTGCTGGGTCTGCCAAGTGTGGTTGACACAAAATATTGACCATGCTTCAGACTACAAGGCCTATGGTTCCCATTCCGAAACAGAGACTAGTGCTCGTAATCATCGCAGGAGTACCATGAACAGCGATTTATTGACACTGGCCACAAAGCGTGAGGCAAGGTAACACACGAGATGTTCGGGATCAGGTCCGAGCGGTGGGAGAGATGTGAGATAGCGGAATAGATAAAACATGTCACTGTCCATCTGTTAGTAGACGACGAGAGCGGCTACGGTAAGAAGAGGGAAGTTCTCCAATTACACAAGAGGACTGAGTACATCTCTAGAGATTTTAAGCAGAAAATCATGCTATCATTTTTTCATCAATCCTTTTCTTATGAAATTCATTGCAGTAGAAGAGATGATCTGGAGGGGAGACAAATGGGGGGAAGGAAGGAATTCAGTTTTGTGGGATGCCTCTCCTATAATATTAACAGTGATACTGAGGCGCGGTTCTAGAGATGGTAGATAATCGGTGGGCCTGAGGTTACCTTGGTTTTTTCACACGATTATGTATGAGGCAGCGAACACTATCGTCCGCCAGTGTTAAGGGTTCAAGTTAACTCAGAAAAACAAGGATCCCCAGTTACCGGGAAGAGAACTCCTCCAGTTGCGAATGGACATCAAATCATTGTCCAACTCGGAACATTATATAATTTTTCCATGCTTTCCATGATTCATTCAGGTGTAGAATTCATCCGATGATGTGGTTTTGACAGGGGGGTTCAGACTGGAATCGTTATTTGTGGTTTCTGGATCCCGGCTTCACGCAAGTAAAGGGGAGGATTGGATTCTTGGCTTGATTGGACGTTTTTTTTTTTTTTTTCAAGTTTCCTTGAAGAAGATATTGTTGTCCATGAGCTAGTTAGCAACTAGTTGAGAGTGAGACCTCACCTAGAGTATTCTGTCCGGTTCTTCTCGCCAAAAATAGCAAGTAATTGCAAAAAACGTTCAGCTGAGGACTCCTCGAATCATTCACTGTCTTAAGATTTTACCTCACGGAGGAAAGATTAAGGAGTCTCTCGGTCTGACTTAAAATGTAGCTGAAGACAGGGGGGTGATTTGAATTCAGGTTTTTAAAATTGTTCATGGATTAGAATGCCTTTCCTTGACACATTCTCTTTGAGTTTTCTAGTGTTACACCCCCCCACCCCAATAGGGTCTTTTGCCTCAAAGCTCATGAAACACTGTAGATTGGGACATTTGTAACTATATCTTCTCGCAGGGAGTTATCAATGAGTGGAATATTCTTCCTGGCCTGGGGATGCTTGTTCTGTCTAAGAGGGTGAAGCCGTTCAGAACAGTCTTGATTTTATTTTCCAAGAATGTTGGGCAAATTCTTTAAGGCATCTTCTGGGTTATTCTTTCTATTTTAGATGTGCATCTGGCATGGTTCTTCATGAGGATTAGTCCTCCCTGACCCTTTTTCATTAACTGAACTAAACAGGAGGTTGCGCCACAGTGAACTCCTGAGAGAACTGAGTAGAATGAAATATCTGTCTACATGTTGAACTCCACCAAGCGACACCATAATGTTTTCTGATTTCAGTGGATGTCTATCATCTCTCACATCCTACAACCTGCACTGCTGCCACTGAGCTGAGATCGATCCCTACCAGTGAATGATTGCAATAAAATGAATGCCCCTCCGCCAACCCCTCCCTATGTGAAAATGTTCAATGCAGCCCCTATAATCATGGCCCGACCAAGCCTATAACTAGTGGGCAAGTAAGAAGGGGTTAGGGATGGTGGTCCAACCATGCATAGAGGTGGCTGCAAGGTCCAGTATGGGGTATCTGAGGTTAGAGTATACAGGATGTGTAGGGGATTGGTTGATTGGTTGCTATTCCGCATGTATCATCAGCGGTCAGTTAACATATATCCAAATAGCTCAAGTTGTGTGAAAGTACGGCTCACTTCCTACGTGCATGAACGACGACAAGCTCCTTATTCACCCAATCTCTTTCATGGATAGGAAACCCCCTGCCTGTGAGTGGGCGCCGCGCAAGCCAAGTTTTTTGTTTTTTCTCTCTCCTTTTCTAATTTTCCCTCATGTCAGATGCTTCAAATCAATTCCCCATTTCCCTGATTGTTTCTACCTATTATATTCCTTCCATTCTCCTCCTAAATCCAGAATTGACCTCTGCTTTCTCCAGTGCTTTACATTATTCGCGATGACTGAATTTTAATTTAACTACCGGCCCCCGATTTGTAGTCTCGATAAGATCAACTAATCCCATCCTGTTCCCGGATCCGTCAATATCAAAATGGAACAATAAACATTGCTTCGGATATGAAGGAAGAGGTTGCTGGTCAACCGGGATCAATACAAAACGCATAGAATCTTGGCGATTCGAGAAGAAGGCATTACGATTGGTGATGCCAAAGAGTACTAGACTGATCGTGATAACTGAATGATGCTTTAGCACAGGTTCCATATAGTGTTGTCTATTGGATCCCTTTCAGTCTGCAGACAAAATTTATCATAAACCAACTACTGCAGACATATCTAAGGATCCACCGCAAGGTTTGTGATCAATGATAGAAGTCCCACGCGTTGAACTGAGGAGTGACTGGAGTAGGCCATGCACACCCTTCAACCCCTAGCCCGCCCCCAGGAAACTCCTTGGCAATTGTGCTCCCATCCTTTATATGTAACATAACTTTTGCATTGCATCATTGCGCGTTAATAATTAAAGGTCGTTTCTTTTGGCATACCCACAGATATCGAAGGCAAGGTCTATACTGGACCATGTGTCACGCACTCTATCCATCACCCTAACTCCTGGCCCTCTGTCCTCACCACTGATTCCTTATAGAGATGAGACAGGGATAATTATGGGGGGGAAGGGAATTCAATATGCAAGCCCCCACAGAACAGGCAGCTTAGAAAGTGCCTTAACAAACCCAGAGAAGAAAGGATCCAAGACAGCCAATCAGCGAGAGGTTGATAAAGACGGGCAAAGCGCCAGTTTTAATTGCCAGGCTCAATCGGCTGTGCTGCGTGGTATGGGCAATTTACAGCGTGTTCACAAAGACAGGGCATCACCACGGCTATATATCCTGCAGGGTTGTTTAACGCAAACTGGAAGTTTCCAAATAATATAGACAGTCCTGAAAATACGAAGGACAGATCACTGATGCATTTTCCCCTAGTTCAGATAGCGGGGATCGCATTTTGGGCAAATTCAAACAAACTGGTACTGAGTATAAGGTTGTATGTATATCCGGGGCATAGTTAGCCGTCCGAAATTAAATTGCCCGTTCAGTGTTTTATTGGTTGAAGTGCTGAGCTTGTAAAATTTGAACAAACTAGCTCCAAGTGATGATACTTAAGTATCGGGCCTTCATGTTACAGATGAAATGATGAATGCAACTAGGCTGTATGCGGGTTGATGGCTCCAAGAAGATATGTGACTTTAGCTTCCACTCCCAAGAACAGGTTTAAATAAGCAACAACATGCCATTCATCGTGTGCATCAATGAACGTTGTGTGAACAATTGACAGTAGGGAGGGGTTAAGTGTATAAATGATGGGCACAGTCCCCTTGGGTCCTGACCGCAAAAACCCCCCTCACCTAGGACAATCTCTTCGGTTGCCACTGAACATTTTGACATAAGGAATCCATGTTAGCTTGCTGGATAAGACAGTGGACCTGACCTTCTTCACTCTACCCTATTTTGGGCCAATGTTTGATAGCCTAGGCCTCACCAGGATCACCTAGATACAATGCCAACGACAACACTGGTCACCCTGAACTAAGGAGACACCACTAATGTCATAAGAGTATGGCAAGTAAAATAGCATTGTAGAGTGGGAAGCAGGGCACAATATAGGGGGGGGGGGTGCGGTTGATATGTTAAAACAATAACCATATTCATTCTAATTAAAGCTCACATCCTAATAAAAGCACATATGCATTTCTCACCAAATGTGCAATTTTCGTGAATTGGGAACACTGACAGAATCAAATGAACAAGGGTTTTGTTGAAATTTTTGGTTGTCTCCGCCAGGCAGACCAACATGAAATTGAGCCGTCATTCCATCAAATGGAGTGTTCTGTCATCATCTTGTCGAATTCTTTTGCTTGCTCTGATTTGTTACGTTGGTACATCACATACAATGTGCCATGAGCATATATAAGAGTAAGTACCATTGTTTACATGCTCTAGTTCTGGAATCAATGTTCTATCAAACCATGCCTACTTGATTGTTTGCATTTGTGCATTGCCTTTCTATCAGAATAGGTAAGGTATTGTATATTGTGTCTCTAACTAAGTACAAACTCAACAGAAAGGCCTGGGACGTTTGTGAATCTGTGAACTATGATCACTTACCTCTTACCGGATCATGCAGCCACCCTAAAAACATATTAAATAAACATCCGGGTTGGCAACCCCATCGCTCTTCTCATGTATCCAGGTGATTAAAAGAGTAGTTTGGGCTTTTTTTCTTAATAGGCTGTGGTTCTCTTTCATGATAATACGCAGTCAATTTCCCCATGAAATTCATGTGTCGGATGATAATATTGTTTCGGGACGAATTATCACTTTTTCTTGGAAGATCAGATGATGTGGGTTGATAATCTAGCCTGAAAGTATAGCACATGGGGCATATCTGATACCTTTTTGGCAATAGAAATCACTACAGGCTTCCGGGAGCTTACCTTGCCAGCTGCTTAGCCATTCTTCAGGAAAACATTAACATTTCAGGTAATGCAAGAGTGCAATCGAGGTGCTAGATGCCGTGATTAGTAAGCGCTATATAAGCACCGGTCATTATTATTATTATTATCAGGATTCCAGGGTCACAGAGTATTTTCTTCCTAATTCCAATAGCTGACCAATTTTTCTTCCTATTGTTCAATATTCCTACCCTTTGAAGACTATGATTTTATGTTGTTTTTTTAAATTCTCTTTATTGATACTTTCACGCAAGTAGTGATTTCAGGAAAATTTGTTCATGAAATTCAACAACACTTGTATTATTCTGAGACAGAAAAAGCCAAGAAACACTTCCCACAATAAAAAGAATTTTATTTAGGAAAAGAAATAAAAAGAACAGATTGATAAACGCTAGCTAAACAAACTTTGAATACAATCACCTTGCACTCAAATTTCAGCTGAATAATGGATGAAGCAATGTCAAATTTAAATTTTGAGTCGAGACTGTTCATGGGTCATGACACAATAAAAGTAAAAAAAAATATGTACACAGTATCGTTGGCGAATAACTGGTTTGGATTTTACCCTATTCCGAGGCAATCTCGTCCTGCCACCAAGGTCATTAATGAAATGCCCCAGAGATGGTAAACTATGTGGAGTTAGTTAGCTCAGACAGGCCACTAACTAATTGGGCTGCGCATAAAATGCCCTTCGAGATGGCTCTGGATTTGCGGTGCCAAACAGCCGGCAGCAAATGAAGCGATTCCATAAACACAAATCAACACGATATACTTCCCAACTGGAATCATCACATGCTGGAAAGGAATTAACTTCAGCTGGAAGAGTTGGATCAATTTAGCCAGTGATAGATTGCCAACACTGTAAAATTGTGAACCTGATGTTTGAACTTGACTGAAAGTTGAAAGGCATATTGGATCACTCGGGCCCGCCAGACTCTAGAGCCATGACGGGCACCACTACCCTGTCAAAAGTGTGGGAAAAGTGGGAAGGGGGAGGGGGCCATGACCCCCGTCCTCCATCTGTTGACGCTTCATGAGAGACATAGAACGCAGTCTCGTAGGGGGTAGGTAATATTAAGGTACATGGTATTACAAGATGCAAATATTGGTTTAGGCTTTTGTTACATACCCGCAACACAAGAAGTATGCAGGGATATTGTAATTTTGGGTGTGGTGCAGCCGTCATAGTCTCAGCTGCCCCCATGAGTGCAATAATTTTTCAACACATTGCTGGTTGACTCGAACGTGGCACAATGTCTGCCATGGAGAAATTTCAAATAGGTTTGGAAGAGGGCGTCGCCTCATGACTGAAGATAGCTTTAAATATCTATATACATTGAATGGGGGGATCCAGGGGGGATATTGTCTTGTTGGGGTTGATGTGTATTTAGGAAGTTAATCTGACCAACTAAATGGTGCCTACCCATTGAAACATCCTATTGAAGTTAATTCAAGCAGCCAAAACAGCTCAAATGACGATCTGGAAGAAGATCAACCAACTATTTGAATGTGATCAATTTTTCTCTTGTTCATTTCCGAAGCCAATTTTCATCCTGGTAATGACAAACAATGATTACTACGTTGAAGATTTGAGCATGGTGAACTGCTCAGAAGAGAGGTTGTATTGAAAAGTACCCAGTAAAAAAAATACATGGATGCTGTTTTGCTCGTATACCATATTAGAAACTTCACAAATAAATAGGAAGAAAAAGAAGAAGCAATATACAAAACAATGATGACATGCCAAGGGCATAGCCATAGGGAGTGTGGGGTTGTGCGGGTGAGTGGTGTAACCCCAACTGTTATGAGGGCTTCTATACATACTAGCTTTTCCACAACCAGAAAAGTGTTCATTGTTGCTTTGGAACCCCCTCCCCCCCCCCATTTATTCTGTCACCACTCTCAACTTTCAACATGTGGTTGGGCCCTTGATAACATGGATAAATGGGCAGGGCTATTCATTTTCTGGAATTGCACAGTTTTCTAAAGCCTGGAACATTCCATATCATGTTTTTCATTGCATTTTGTGGGAACATAATTGAAACCACAGTCATGCCAATGTAACCAACTATCTGAGCACTATTTCCAATTTGCAAACTCTTCCAACAGTGTCAAATCGAATCCCATTCCACCTGAGTTGAAAGGAAAGGAGCTCTGTGAAGTGGCTAGGCTAAAATCAATTAATTCGAACACTGAAGCCACCCAATCTCCCTCCCTCCCGAACCAGTCTGTTAAAACATTGGACGGTGCAATAATTTATTTTATGCTGTCGGGCGATAAGCAGCCAAGCGGTCGAGTTCCTGTCCTCATCATCGAGTCGCCGATGGTGGCAATCCATGTGGAACCGACGGATGCAGGCAACACTACACTGCAGAAATTGAAGCACCGGGGGGATTTAAATTTGAAATCCAATGTGAGTTGCGGTGCGCTCCGCCCGCACGATTATCAGGAACCAATATGAAAACATACAATGCGGCAACACATGCCCTCGGGCAATTCTTCAATGCAATTATAGGATAGAGCCCTATACCTCTGGTTTGATTGGAAATATGGCAATGCTCGCCGTAATTACCTTCAATATGAGATCCAATGCATATACGCGGTCGGCATAATTGCCCATGAAAACGTCCATACGATCACTATACCCACTGCAGCGTATGCAACACTGTATTCACCACGCTCCTCCTATCTGATGTGATGTGACATAATTATGTTAAATTAGCTGAAATAATCTGGTACTTATTCAGTGCTTTCCCATCAATTGGATTGAAGCACTTTATTAGTATAGAATCCACAAAACAGAATGGGTGCGTGAAAATCTGTGAACTACAAATACTCACCCCTTAACAGCAATCCTGCAACCCCCCCCCCCTTCATAATGCTGACAAGTATCTGGCAATTTCCCAAATCCAGGCTGGCCACCCCAACCGTCCTTCTCATTTTCCCAGGCCAAGCGTTAGGTTTGGGAGGTCAAAACTGATGATTATCATGTACTCTGTCTGGCAATATGAGGATGGTTGGGGTGGCCAGCCCGATTTGTGTAATTGGAAGGAATAAACTGCCACTGGAAGAATCACTGGCGAATAAACAGTCAAGACTCTGAATTTAAGACGAGGTGCAGCTGAGTTCGTTATCAAGCTGTTGTCTGTTGAGACTGTTTATGAACCAGCCAAAGTCGACTTGCTGTAGTTTATTCCTATTCTACTACCGGCAAATTAAGAATACCAAATGATTAGAGATATGAGTAGAGATTCTTATTCTGTATCTATAAAGAGTAAATAGCAGCTGGGGTAACTATTGCGTTAGTTTGATCTAAGTAAATGCTTGCGTACCATACTCAAAAGATTAGTAGTGAGTGCTGTGCGTATTTCCACAGGACGCAATACACCATGCATCATACCAAAACGGAGGGTTCTGCGCGTGTGAATATGATGTTCATGAATCAACGAGCAACGCGTCGTGGCAGTCGTTTGTATTCGGTTAAGGCAGTACACCTTCTAAAGCATGTGTAACTGAGACAGGAGATCTGCGTGTGTAAACAAACTTCCAAAGGCTCACGCAACCTTTACATTTGCGTTAAAAAAGTACTGCCTTTACAAAAGATGCAGCAAATCGAGCCGGTAATCGATTGTTGTTTACTCTGACCAGCTGCCTGTTATTGCAAAAATACTGCCTGTTATTACGAAAATAATGGACGGCCACGTGATTGGGATCAGCCAATCAGAATCCTGTGATCGCAATAACGGATAGCTGGGGTTGTAGAATTGCCAGACATCGTCAGCATTACGGGGGTATGCAGGGTTGCCGATAAGGGGGAAAGTTGATTAAGTGAAGTATATCATGTTGAGTTGCCACCATTTATGGGTTACAGCCAAACAGCCTTCGTATGAATGGAGCTGCTATCATTTTCATGTGGTTCCCTCATCAGAGGTCCCAAATTAGTCAGTCTGGGGGAGTGGGAACTGAGAGAAGTTTCCTTCCCATGAGTGCACACCAGAGGACCCCATCAGGATGTCTGAGCCTATTTTAAATTGAATCCTCACAGAGGGTATGTGGGAAAGACAACTCTCACCACTCTATATCAGCAAATGAAATTGATCCATTGGATCACTACACACAAATGGTGTAATATTCGGAGAAAAAAACTCTCAATTTAACTTTACTCGGGTCAGGAGGCCACCCCCAAAAAAATTCTCCTGTGGCTATATATAGATTGGATATCCTCACCTCTATGTACCAAGCAACTGACATATTGTCAATTTGTAGATTGGGGGGAGGGATTGCCCTATTCCAGTTCTGGGATGATTTTGACTAGAGTTACAACAACTAAGAAATTGGTTCCCTGTGACTGATAGGAGGCCTGCAGTCACACGAGACTCACACCTTCACCAGAGCCTCCCCTCCTGCATCATCAAGTTAACACCAAAAGGACATGATCACAACAACCAACACACATGAAGGTCAAGGGACAGGACACAGACAGTGCTGTATTGCAATCTTGCCTGGGCCAATTAAGTGTCATAAGCACTAGTGTTAGACAATCTCATAAACTATTCTGCCCTAAATGTGTGTATACATGCGTTCCTACAATTCTAGGGATATAGCATATCGGACATTCAGAGTTGTGCAGTCTCCGGCCACTAACATAAATGCCCAAACAGTACTGAGAAGATTGCCTAGTGCTGGTTAGGCCATGTTTATTCGGCATCAACATAGACATATCTTTATGTCCTTCAAGTCCTAACGAAGTCAACCATGCCTCCCCCCCCTCCTTTCTGGTGAGTTGCCTCTCATTACAGATAGTCAGATTCTACAACCACCAGCCTATGAAATTGCCTGGATATAGAAGTAATTATATCCCCGGCAACAATTGTAAGCGTCTGATTTAATGGTTTTGGGGGTGTGCCGCCGCCGTCTCCGCAGCCGCCGGAAACTTTATCTTAAGCGCAATACTCTTTATATGCTTTATCCGATCGATCTGCAACTGGGTAAACATGTCCGTCCTAGCAAAATCTCAGACGAGTTCAAAAGTGGGCGGGGGGGGTCACCTGGCACGGTTGATGCCCTCTATTTTGCAGGTTTTGAACGAAAAAACAGAGCTGGTCCGATTTGCATGAAACTTGGTGGGTGGGGACAAAATATGGTACCGATAAAAAGTCATGACAGTGATTCAATGGTCACCGGAGTTATTTATGTTTATTTTTTTTCGAAAAATATAGAGTTAGTCTGATTACATGAAACTTTGTAAGTGGGGACAAATTGGTCCCGAATAACTTGACGGTAATTTCAAAGTCACCAGAGGTTCAAAATTGTGTGGGATTCAAGATTTTTCTAACTTGTCGGATGTGAACGAAACTTGGAGAATGTGACTACAGTTGGTCTTGAACAAACAGGGCAGGAATTGTGAAGTCACCAGGGGTCAAATTGAACATAAACTTCAACGTGCTTTCTTCAAACGAGGTCAACAAAGGCCAAATCTGCGGAGATATACACGTCGGCGGTTTACCCGCCTCTGCCTGCACATGTCTAGTTCACTATGTATTTTTCCTGGCAATTAGTCCAGTTTCGGAAACCTTTATACCTGAATTATTGCAATACTAAACTTCAACATAGTGTTTCTTCCATATGTTGCATGAGTTGTTAACATAAGCAGAATAATAAAAGATATATTATATAAAGAAATATTCTATAAACCAATTTCTATGGGAATCACAAGGACGAATGTTCCTTCAATATATTTTACAGCTACCCATTGATTTTTCCATAGTGAGGCCACAGATATTGGCTATTTGAAGTCAAAGATGACCCAATGGAATCAATACCCACCCAAGTGTGATATGTAAACAAGGTATTGTCATTGTCAATTTCTTAGATGAACTGAATATGACCATCAAATTGTTAAGGTTACAACCATTTTTAAGCATAGGTGTCTTCATTCAAGTTGAGGCAATGTACTGTTTTTTTTTTTTTTCTTGTTTGATGGGTACAGATTTCTGCGCCTTCTCCAGGTAGGGGGACACATAACCCAAATCCAACTTTTGCTGCCTGTTGGGGGATGTAGAGGCGATTAGTGCAAGATCCATTCGCGTAATTGCTTTTCAAAGTTCCAATGACACCGATGTTGGGGTTCAGCAACTGTCAGCAGAGGGTATTGTGCAAGAAGCGGGGACCCACATTTTCTCGGCAATAGGTCCAATCAGTTACAGGCATACGTTAAAAGGCAGAATTTGTGCTGCCACTATCAACTGGCACACAACACACAAGAAATTTTGAGATATTGGGACTGGCAAAAAGGCATTGAATGATTGGCTAATTTAGGGCCTTTGTCTTTTTCATGCATTTTGTGTACAATTTTTTCCTTTGGGGGAGAAGGGGGGCGGGGCTCAGAAGAATCTTGAGACTGAATCCATCCTCAACGTCTCCCCCTGAACTCACAAGAACCAGCCCCTTTAACGGCCAGCACCAAGTCTTCAGTGATATTTGCAGTGCAGGCTGTGAGCTACAGGCCGGGGAAAGCTTTACTTCACCCTTAAGCAGGTAAATATAACCCACGAATGCCACGATATACTGTACTAAGCATATGTACAAACTGAACAATAAAGTTGGAAAGTCCAGAGAAATAAGATGTTCGCTTGTAGGATTTGTTGCCAAAAAAAAAAGTGTTAGATCTTAACGTTGTTGTTTTATTTTGGATTTGGAAATAAACAAGTTTTTGTTTTAAACCAAAGCCAAATTAATGTCAGACATCATTTCCTCAATTTCACAATGTCCCAATTAATGATGCATGTAGTGTTTGAGATAGGTCGCTTCCTTTATCTTTCCTTATGCCACAAAAATAGAATGTTCGCATGTAAAAAATTCTACTACAGCATTGTTCGAAAAAGATTTCGTTTGGTTTCCATTTTGAAGGTTATTTTTGGCTTTCAGGAATAATTATTTTTGAAGCCATGGCCAAGGTAATGACGGACATAATTTCTCCAATCTTACAAAGTCTCAATATATAGCAAATCTTTTTTCAACTTGTCTGTCGTTTTACATCATTGTCGGTGATGGCCTGTGTGTGCGTAACCACTTAATGTCAAAGCCCACTTCACAAACCTTGAAGGGCCTGATTGCTACACAATCCATCAAATCAATGCCTTGTCGTCAACTTAACGAGGACAGTCAAAAATAGCCGGAGATCGTCTCTGCCGTGCAACGTGACGCAAGATGGCAGCTCGATGACGTTTACGAGAAACTACAAAATACCAAAAGACAATTACAGAGAGCTTGATCACTGAATAACCTTCAAATCATTGCAAAAGGTGAGTTCATGACATTTTTGTGAGATTTCATTCTTCTGACAGCGCGTGAGGCGCACAGATGGCGGGACTGTGCCTGTGTGCAAACTTCTTTCTTCGGGGGTGGGAGGGGTGTGAGAAAAGACGGAGAAAGTTTCAAGATGCCTCTTAAAGATGTAAAAATGCTGGCATATAAATGGCAGTAGTTTCGGTGTTTTAGAAAGCCATATCCACAGAGAGTGGCATTTCGAGAAAATTGTGAGGAGATGGGGTGATGGCCATGGGAGCAGTTTTAACCTTTCCAGCTCATGCTCCATTTGCTAGTCTTGCCTGTTTTGCGGTCAGTGGTTGTTTCTGTTTGTAAGGTGTTTTAGTAAAAAACACTACAGGACGGATTATGAGAGGCTGATATATAGCTGGGGAAATGAATGCGTCAGTCCGAACCCGAAGTTCATACGACTTCCCGTTACGGAGTTACAGCCCTTTGAAATTGTGCATGTTTATTGCCCAAGATCGAAAGGCATCCCATCGTGCAATAATGAACGATGTCATGCTTGCACAACCCTTTGTTTCTATGAATTCACACGTATTTTCACTTCGAAAAGCATTTAATCTATTGGAGAGGATGGAGTAGTGGTTGGTAGGTGGTATGGGGACTTTGGTGACAGCAAGACAACAGAACTTGTGCGAAATGTAGACTCATACAACAAATGAAAACAAGAAGATACATGACATAACCCGTGTTGTCCAAGTGTTACGTCATACGTTATTGCATTCTTGCATAATGGACCAAACTTTGAAAGCCAATAACTCAACATAGGAACATCGTATTGAAATGGGGTTTGGGCTTACAGATACAGTTTTCCATTCACCACGATATTACCTCTGTGTATTCAAGAGTGGAGTTGTCCTCTAAGGTATTCCAAACATTTCAACCATCTTCAACCACCTTCTAATTGTTGGGATGATGGTTGCATGAAGTAGTGTGAAAATGTGACAAAATAAATCATTGCATAAATCATGAAAAGTACTATCTAATTAATCAGTCATATGATACCTGCTTAAATGTTCAAAACCACATCACTATAGCTCCATAATTTTGTGAACAAACTCAAACAATGAAATACATAACATAGGCTAATGAGAAAAAGTTATGATAAAAATAATTGAATTGAATCAACAGAATCCATTTGAACAAAATCACAATTTATTTTCTTCAAAACAACCAGATATATGCCAATTATAACCAATGCTTCCAGCATGTCTACAGGATTCTCTCCAGTCTTTGACACCCTGGGTTATGATGATTCAACACTGGGATCTCTTGAATCGGAAAACAATATCACAGACTCATCATTTAATGTATTCTGAATGCTATATGGCCATATCAACTCATTGCCATATCCCAGACTGGCAGTTACGGCCACTTAGAAGTCACAGGATAAACCAGCCTGAATATTACGCATCAAAAGATAATATGAAACAGAAGTTTGGAGGATCACATATTTTTTCGTATGTCGTTTATGTTAGATATCACCATCGCAGTTTAATGAGATTTTTGCCTTTTTGCATGTTCAATTGATTTCTCTGTAACACAGTCGCATAGGCAGGATTTCAGTGAAGTCAAGCATTTCACGGATCATTAACAATGTATCATATACCCGAACTTTTGCATATTATTGGCGTTTATTTATTTAGCTCATAGGGGAGGGGTAGGAGGAATACAGTACCTACCTTATCTGATATCTACAATACCCAGACACCCAGCATCCTATAAACATCCTACTCCAACCATGCAGCTAACACAAAGATAATGGGCAGAAGATTTGCACCAAAAAGAAAAATATGCAGAAATTTCAAGGATATTTCTTGAGACAAAATGTGCAGGTAGGAACTTACAGGCAATGTTTAAACTAGAGAACCAATGGTTCAGTAGCTCAAACCGGACAGATAATCAATATGTAGTGAACTGTTATGATGTGTTATCGGACTGTTGTGCAACCTTCTTTGCACTGCCAGTTCTTGGAGAGCTCAGGTCACTTGTCCACACAGACTAGGGGATTCTGTTAAAGTGGGAGTATTTCACATGAGGCGGAACAGTCTGCACTCTGCATTCTAGAGAGGTTTGTAAAGATCTCTGGTTAAAAAAGATACAAAATTCTTATTGGCAAATTTTATGGGAGAACACATGTTTTACAAGTTCACATATGATAGGACCCCTCAATAACCTTGGACCTTAAATTCCTGGCCATCCCACAGTAACTAGCTATGATCACACTGACAGAAACATCCATGGCAATCCAGTCAACTCTGTTGCAGAGGTAGCATTTAGGATTTTGGGCAACTTTTTCACATAATTGCCCATCACGCTCCTTCAATGACTCTTGACCTGAAATTCCCAATGCCCCTTAGGTACCACTAGGCAATGATGACATTGAATGAGCATCATGCAAATGCAACTTTTTTTGTAAGAGGAGGTACATTTTAGTTTTCACACAATGGCCCTTTAGGCTCCTTTAATTAACCTTTGACCTTGACCTTTGGGTGGTCAAAGGTCACCCAGCAGTCAATGATTATTGTGTCCAACTTGGTCAACATCCATCAAAGCATTAGAATTTAAGAGCCGAAAACATGCAATTCGCATATTATTTTAAATTTGCCTACTACACCCTCCCCCTTACTGACCCTTCACCTTCATTTCTTGTGGAACCCATAGGTATCACTAGTCGATGATTACACTAGCCATGTATCATGGCAATCTGACCTAAGTTGCAGGACGGGAGCGTTTTGCAGTTTTACACATAATAGCCCAATGTGCTTCTTTAATACCACTTGACCTTGTTCTTCAGATGGTCAAAGGTCACTGAGCAGTCCATGAATATTATGTCCAACTTGGTCAACATCCATCAAAGCATGAATATTCAAGGGCCAAAAACATGCAATTTGCATATTATTTTACAATTTGAACAAATTGCCTGCTACTCCCCTTCGATGACCTCTCCACATCAATTTCTGAACAACATATAGGTACCACTAGTCAAAGATAACACTGGTTACGTATCAGAAGTAGGTTTTGCAGTTTTCCACATAATGGCCCAATGTGCCCCTTCAATGCCATTTGACCTTGACCTCAGGTGGTCAATGGCCACCCATCAGTCATTAAAGATTGTGACCAAGTTTGGTCAAGATCCATCAAAGCACAAACATTTGGTGGCCAGAAATGAGGATAAATGAGACAGACAGACAAATAGATAGACAGATAGATAGATAGATAGATAGATAGAATGACATGGCATCACAATAGCTCATAGCTGGTTCAAGCCAGAAAACAAGCAATGTTTCAATATTTTAAATCAGTGCGCAAAGGACAATGTGCACACAATGGTGAATGATGTTCAGTGTAGTAAAATGGAGTTCACTGTCGCAAAAGAGCTCAATGTCACAAAAATAGGCCCTGATGCGCTGAAAGGGCATCTCAATGTGGCAGAAAGGTCTTCATTGTTGTAAGAAGGTGTACATCATCGTGTGAATAGACACTCTGCACCGGGGAGAGTTTCCAATACCTGCGAGTCTAATTGACCCAAATTTCTAGTTGAGACGAGATGAGCCGACAATGACATGTTACAACCATAATAATGAGCCATCTGATAATGCAGAAGTCTATTGATGTTTGTATAACTAGACGTGTAATGACAGCCCATGGACTTAATTAGCAACCCAATTGAATGGGTATATGGCGGAAAAAACCCGATGATGGTACGGGAGGTATTACCATTGGTCTATCGAGAGGGAGGGGGGTTGTGGGGGGGGGGGGGGGGGGGGGGGGGGGGGGGGGGGGGGGGGGGGGGGGGGGGGGGGGGGGGGGGGGGGGGGGGGGGGGGGGGGGGGGGGGGGGGGGGGGGGGGGGGTACCACATGTATTTATTGGAAGCGGCAGAACATTCTCTGGACCAATTCCCGGAAACTTGTTCTTCATATCTAGAATTGTATTTCATAGATTGCACATAGGCAACTGAAGTTCTCATATACTTGAATACCTCTGGCCATCTAAGACCTTATCAGATCCATATAACGCTGTCTGAAGATAATTGGCGCATTTGGCACATTTGCATGGTGTTTTGCAAAAAAATTTGGTCTCAATGCAGTTTTTACAGAAGAATATGGCATAATGGTCACTATGGGATGTCAATACAGTATCAACTTCAATGATACAACACTGTGGGAGGTTTTTTTTTCCTTTTTTCGCATGTCGTGCACATCAGTGATGTTATTTGTTGTGGTATTCAAATGGCACACGTTAATGTTTCATGTGAATGTTATGAGACTAAATGCCTCTAAAACAGAAAGTCATTGATTTGTGATGCAACCATATGAGGGAGGGGGAAGGGGGGATCCCCAAAATCTACTTAATAGTGCCTTCTCTACTATGAGCACACCTCACAATAATATGAAAAGTGGAAGCACCACTTTGAAGCATGAGACATCTCATTTCAGCTCAGCTTAAGCTTACAGCAAAACGTAGATAAAGTCGGCGGCCATGAACAGGCCTATTATTCCACATTTGCAGTATAAACCAACCTGGAAAATCTGAAAGAAACTAAACCCATGAACACAGTGAGACTTGAAATTCAACGACGCTGACTTGTGCGTGATATGCGGGACTCTACATAGTGAAGCAGTGCAGTTAAAAGCCTGCAACAGTACTTACAAGTGCCAAATTGAGGTAAGTATGTCACACAGGCTGTCATACCCTGAAACAGCCCCCACCACAGTGGTAGTGCTTCCAGACATCACAAAAAGGTTTTTCCAGCCAATCAGAGGGTGAATTTCCCAAAATCCTCCTCACAAGTGCTCACTCGCACCGGTCCCATCAACTGCCAATCACCTGACAGGTTGACCAGAGCGTACATCCAAGGCATGTATAGCAAGCAGCTTCAGCTTAGGGTTCAGGTTTTAATTTGTCTCCACTCTCTAACTAACCTCTCGGTTCAACTCGCAGTGTATTTCCAGTTTGAGATGCTGGGTTGAGACGGGTGAATTGCTAGGCTGAGATGGGGGAATGACTGTCCTAGATCTAAGCCACTGCAGGTGCTGGTACGTTCTGTGTACGCCTCAACTGCAACTGCTCCTGTGATAAGGAGTGTTCGTCATGCTCAAACATCTTCACAAAACCTTTTGAAACTCACGCAAGTCAAGGGAAACTCAACCAAAAAGTCTTTGAAAATGCTGGAGAAACCCAACGTAGGGTATAAGAGGTAAATAGGTACGCCAGAAAATGCATCAAAGAAACAATTTGGGCGAAATTTTCAGAGCCAAAAACTCGAAGTAAAAAGGGAAGGTCAATGGGGTGGCCAACCGGATTTGTGTGATTGCCAGAAGCTTGATATTATTTACTGTTGTCATGCATGGTGCACCGCGTTAGCAATATCCATATGAAATGAGTTACTCAAGTTGCAAATGGACAGAGTTATTAACTTAGTTTTTGAGGGGTTGTTTTCTGTTAGAGTTACTGCTAGAGTGTGCAAAACTGGGGTGAAAATCCATAACCCTTACTCATTTCAATAAGAGTTACATTTTTCCAACTGGGTTGCACACATAAACAGTGACTCTGACCATATGGAATATTGCTTAAGCAAAGCACCATGCGTATTGGCAGTTGGTCCTGCTTTCAAGTCCTCCGTACATGACAATTTAGCACACTGACAAACTGAATATCTCTAAAAAATCAAAGAAAAAAAATGGTAGCCCAAGTTCTCAGCGATACTATCTGATACTAACTGTCAAGTCTGCTAGAGGGATATGTTCTCCTACTTTGCAATGATAGGTGTACTGGGTAACTAACTTCAGTCAGTTACATGGTAGTTCTTGTTCTGAAGACAAATATCCATAATTTCTCTTCATTTTTTGTTTATCAAACTGAAACAACAACAAACTAACCCAATAGGGCAAGATAAGGAGCCACTCTGCCCATATACCTATGATTTCACATAGCACCTTGGTGCTACCATATTGATCTACTCTCATGGTGCAATATACCCCACCTATCCTAATAACTTCTGGCAAAAGCACACGTACACATGCACTTTTTAAAGTAACATTCACCACCAGATATGCACACACAGTGCACCAAAAATTTTCATGAGGCTACACTATTATAAGTTATATATGAAGTTTCCTATTTACATAAATATGAAGTATTTTTTTCTTATGGTAGTTGGTATAGGGACCATTCTTCCATTTGAAAGTTGATGAACTTTCACAACCTATAATTACTTCCATTCAAGGAGATCTCTTAACTAGGTATCATTGTTAACTCTTTGAAGTATTTACTTTTTCAGTAACAACACACACACAAAAGCTACTCCAGGAATAGATAGAAACCATTGTTAGCATCAATGAAGAAAAAAAAACAACAAAAAACTTTCTCCAGTTTCTTTTTTCAAATAACTCAAACATTGAAACTGAATCCTCTAAAGTTTACCTACATGAAAGCTGTCCTAAGTAGAAATCCACCCCTTCAGCCCCCTCTCTACCCTTCCATCGACACACTGCCTCAGTACTATAAAATAACTCACGTTTGTAATGATCCTCCCAGTCGTTAAACAATCCAACGAATGCACCACCCTGAAATGAGCGAAGCTGCAGCACAAACTTTTGAGGAGCGAGTGCCTACGACTCACAGACGGTGGCGGCAGTACTCGCATTCAAGCTAATGTATAATGCATCATCCCCAGGTTGCGCGGAGGACTGTGCGTGCATGTGACAGAGCCCCAGATGTCCGTGGGAAGGCTGCCGGGGCAATCCACATAATGAGAAAGCTCTCGCAATTAGGACGGCGAGGGGCAGCTCACTCCACGCCGCCGATTTTACTTTCTCTTTCGGAATCAATTTGTGCCGGCTGACGTAGCTCGGGCGGCCTGTGTTTTCGCGGGGAACTGCCAAATTATCAAGGTCAACGGTCTGTAATTTGTTACATGTTGTCCCATAAATTGGAGTGCTTAATAGCGCCATAATGGGGGGGGGGAAATTCAGGCACTCAATTTCAAAGCTATCTGGCAATGCTGGAACTTGCCTTGGTCTGCAGTAGATGATTATTACAGTTTAATGCCAATAGCAGATCTATGATGAAAAAACTGTTTTAGGCCATCAGGGATTGAAACAGAAAGAATGTTTTCCAAATGGAGGGATCAGAATATGGGTGTGTAAAATAGCTAGCATAATGTCCACAGTGATGTGAAAGGTTATATTAGACCTCAGAGTGAGATTTGAGCATCTAGCAGCGGTATGCCCTCAGTTTGTCTGTTGGGGGGGGGGGATGCTATGCAAAGACACCGGCATTTTTGCATTATGATAAATGATAACAGGAAGATGGAAAATTTTCCACTTGGGATTGACTGAGATTTAGGAAAATTTGACAGATATGAGGGCCTTTGTTGCAGAATTAAAACCAGGATGACGTCATAATAGGTTAGAAAAGCCCGAAGGCTTTCCCGGACTAATATGACGTCAAACCGGTTTTAATTCGAAAACGAAGGCCGAGTATCTGTTTATCATTCCCATTCATAAAAAACCCAATCACTTTACAGTTCTATACAGAAAGTGTGATAATAATGCAAAAATTGGCAGCAAAGCGTTCCAAGAGTGTTCGATAAACTGTGCAAGCTACACGCGCGCCTGCTACTTGTACATCGCGTATCGTGTTTGCAACAGCTAAACCGTGTCAAATTACTTGCGCGCGTTCGATTTTGTGCGCGTATATCTGAACGCAAGGCTCATCCTTATTTGGTCAGCCGGTGTTTAGTATCAGGATTATAACCGATTATAATTCACTTTACACACTAATTCTACATACATAGGTGACATGGTATTTATGAATGTCCTTTAATATTCTGTGACAATTCGGTAGGGTTTCATTCGGATCCCATCTTGGTTTTGAAAAGTACATGTATTATATTGACTTTCTGTGTATCCCCCCCCCCCCCCTCCTGGGAGGTCACAAGGTTAATTTTGCAATACTTGATTGTGCTCAATGAGATACTCGAATCGGTGGAAGTTCGGCCTGGGGTTTCACCAGACAGCATGTAAAATAGATAGTACCAAAAGTCCAGTCATATTGACATGACCATTGGCCTTTAAGCCATTAAAAGTTGCATGAAACCTACAGTAGGACAATTCCATTTCAGGTAAGCAGCGAAGCAATCATGATGTCTCTCTGTTTATTCATCTATTCGTTTCCTGTTCGTTTTGGCATTTTCATCAGCATCACCTAAACCGTTCATGCTATTAGGATGAAAGTGGTAGGAACCGGGAAGGGTCCAAGTCCTTGAAGGAAATATTCACAAAAATATTCAATGATTACCAAGGATTGTTAGCATTTTGATGATGAACATCTAACAAAAATTTGAACCAAAATACTACTAAATTGCATGAATATATGCTAAATTTTACATTACAGATTCACAGGAAAGTTGGTATATACAGTACATAAAGGTGGTGAAACTGCTCATGGGGTCATTCAGAGTTCAGTGATGTGCTAAATTAAAAATTTCAATGATGAGAAAAATGGACAAAAAAAAAAAAAAAAAAAGAAAACTTGAAACATAGAAGTATCCCGTGGTGAAAATGTTGGAGGCCATTTTGAGTTAGGTGACCAGAGGTATCCAAGGTAAACTTACCAAAAATTGTTGTGATGAAATTAGACATGTTTTCAAGAATAATTTTCAAGTTGCAAAATGGACTCGCCTAGCTGGAGGTCAGATGGGGAAGGGGGGAGGGGGAACACAACCTCTGACAGGAAAAAGCCAGAAAATCAATGGGAGGAGATAGGGGAGAGAAGGGGGATGGTGGAAATAGTGTCACTGGTGTTAACGAAACCCACGTTCCTTCCCGCAACCTTACGGCACCCAGTGCCATGATCCACGGCCAAAACGGCTGGAGGGGGCTGAAAGGGAGGGGGGGGGAAAATGACCCCTCCGAACAGGCTTAGCTGCGAAAAACAACCAGAAAATCACAGGGAGGAGATTCCAGGAGAGAGAGAAAAGGAAGGAGGCGGAGAAGAGACTAGCGAGATGTCACCCTGTAAGCACACCCTATTACCCCCCTTCCTCCCACGCCACGCGCCATGGCGACGATGCCAGGGATCAACTGCAAAGAGGAAATGGTGGAAACTGTCAAATCCAGAGAATCTCATTGTCATCATAATCCCCTTTGTGCCCTCCCCCCCCAACTGATGACCCACGACGTCACTGAGTGACAAATCCCATGAGTCACCTCCTATTGACCGTGTGAGAATCCCAGACCTGTTCAATGCCACCAGTGTGAAGAGGGAGCAGCAATCTATAGGAAGCTTCAATTATTTTGGATTTGTGTAGAGGCGTGAGTTAGTAAGGCCTTGTATATCCAGATTGTATATATTTGCCTTTTTTTCAAAATGAAATAAGACGGCGAATACAGCCCACAAAGTCCCCCGAAATGAATTAACATTCCAAAAGTCTCGATTAGGGCATCATACAAGGCACTGAAACGTCAATTGCAGCTTGGGATTGGAACTCAGCAACATTATATCTTCTCATCACCATTATTCTGTATCACCCGTCGAATGCTCGCAGGAGAGTCGGGGGTCTACGAGACAAAATCACATCATGCACATAAAATCGAGGCAACAAGCTAGGGGGAGAGTAAACACGGCGATCATGCAGGCCTAGTCCTTGCGCCCTTAGTATTCTCACGTGTGTCCCTGTAGAATGAGAACCGATACAAGGGTTATGCAAAAAATGCCACGAGGGGTTGCATTAGTGATGAGGTGGGGCTGATGAATATGGAAGGAGTGTTGGTTCGCCGAGTCCCATGCAGAGAGCGGGAGAGGTTGCGGCTGGGTACGGGCAGCAGCAGCAGTGCGATGTGAGGCTCAGCCGTATGCATCTCCTCAGGTTGATAGGTGCGATAGATTTAATGTAATCCGTGCTGCTCAGAAAAACCTACGATGTCAGAAATCCTTGTGAAGATTGATGATGAAACCACAGACACGAGAAACATGGAAAACGGGTATGATTTCATTTCCATCGGAAAGGTGATAGAATGCAGATGAAAAATGTTGACTTGAAAACTTGTGTACTACTGCTGGTTGGTAGCAGACATGAACTTGTGAATGCACCGGTGGGATCCGATGTTTACATGATATTTTTTTTAGAGAGCCAGTGTTTTCTCTAAGGCATGGAGGAGGCGTTTTGACACAGTGCCTCACCAATTTGATGCACTGACCTTCAGAACAATGAGTTGTAAAAAGAGGGCTTCGTACTGCAAATCAGGCACACACTAGGAAATTTCGACCCAACACGATTTACAAAATGGAGAAATATGGCAATTTTGACTCACTGTTAAGAAAATTTGGAAGGAACACTGGAGAGAGCCCATAATGAAAGATGGATCAGCAGGTTAAATAATGCTTTGAAGCTGAAGACATTGTGGTATTTTGCCGATATGAGCCAAGCTTGTTGAAAATACCATCCTGCTTAGCTGACGAGGATAATGGTCAATGGCGGAGGGAGGCTAATATACTAGCTGGAGAAAAAACTGAATGCGTCAGCCCAAACACGAAGTTCATTGACTCTCCGTTACGGAGTTACAATCCTTTGAAGTTTGTGCATTTGAGGGAACAAGATAGCACGAGCATGCATCATGCGATAATAAATGATTTTGTACTTGCACAAAACACTGGCAAACAATCTTGTTTTTCTATTGAAATTACAACATTTCACTTTGAAAAGCCAATTAGTCTATGGGAGAGGATTGCTGTAAGGGGTTGGGAGGTGTTTGTTGATAGTTACTTCGGTAAGAGGAAAGACAACAGAACGTTGCGAATGTTGACTTATATAACAAAATGAAACAATGAAACAAATGACAACTTTCAGAGTCGTCCGAGTGTGACGTCATTCGTTATTGCACAATTGGCATTCTTCCACACATCCTGCATAATGGACCAAAATTTAAACCCGCCAATAACTCCCATAGGAACATCGTATTGCAATGGGGTTTGGACCACAGATAGTTTTCCCATTCCCACGACTAAACCTCTGTGTATCAGCCTGCAGTTGGCCTTTGATGCCGTGATGTAGTATAGTAACAGTGCTGGCAGAGGCTCATCAAGTCATCAAAGAGTATATTGTAATAGGGGAAGTGATGACAATCACAGTAGTCCCAGAGTTCTTTCTACCTAGAACTTTTGTTTGAATAGAGTATCTGCCTACAAATAATAGGAAAGCCACTTCACCTGAGAGAGGCCCTTCACCATTAATATTCATTTCTGTGGGTGTCCATCAACCTGCACAGTTTATAATCCCATTGTTGTAGCCAGGTGCATAGGGTATAGGGCATTTTCAGCCTTCCGAGGTCAGAGGAGGCAGGCCACCCCCCAGACCCATTCTCCGGAAAAAACAATTTGGGGGAGGGGAGTAGGTGATCTCCAACTCTGCAGCAGCGTCAGAAAAAGCAGGCTTCCCCATACCTCACCATCACCCTCTGTGCCATTTCTTTGGACCACTTAGTTTGCTTGGATCTATGCCCATTTTTTCCAACGTTACTGGTTGAGGTTTTTCCCAATGTCCTTCCCATTTTTTTACCCTTTCCTCCTCCTTTTACCTTTCAATTTCCTGTTTTTGAGCCTTCCATTTGCATCTCGATATTGTCGGGGGGGGGGGGGGGGACAAGTTGACACTGCTGGTAGTACCATACATATACAGTCTCAAACTGGGTCAGAGTAACAATTTTAGCATTTTATAGCGGCCTTTCAGATGCTTTCTTTTTAGCTGCGGGAGAGCAGCTCTACAGTCCCTCATGTCTCTCTCCGTCGGTTAGTTTGTTCGTTCTTTCTGTTCGTCCATTCTGTTTGCCACGTTCATTCATAACTTCTAACCACCATCTATCAGGTTGAAACTTGATGAAGCTTGCTACTTGCTAGCCTTAGCTACATTATGTTCGCATAGTGTTATTAGATTTTAATTAAATCCAATTAATTACCCCAATTTCCAACTTTATTTTGAGCTCTCCTGCTGCCAGACATGTTTGTTTACAGTACTCCATCCTCTGCTGAGCAGTGTTTACCTTATCTATCGAAGGTCCAGTTCTGCAAAGTAGTGACAATGAAACCTATTGTCGAGGGGGTGTTGCTTTGTCCGTTCATCAAACATTTAATCGCATCTCGCGCCCCTAGTTTACATTAGGAACCCTGGCCCCACAGGATTTGTTTACATTACATCTCGGACCAATTCCTCAGTGGTGACCTAGAAATGGGCTTGTGCCCTCCCCCCCCCCACCCAATGTGTTTGATGGTAACTTGTGGAGTGGTTCAACTAAACTATGAGTGTCAACAATGTTAGATATTCATTTCTGTGGGAAGTGGTTCCCACTGTTCACTGACAGGCTTAGGAAGGGCCTGATAGCAAAACTATTAGGCCTAATGTGTAGACAGTTCCAAGTCATTCCATGGGTATGTCAGATGTCAGTAAAGTTCAATTGAATGGTGCAACAAACAAAAAATGTGAAATGGCGAAAAAAATGCAGTCTATTGACACAAGAGTTTCTTCGCAGCTACCAAGACGTTCCGACTTGCACTTGTACCTAAGGAAGTGTTGGGGCTACTCTCCCTAGACCTCAGACCCCCCCCCCTCCCACTAACCTAGCAGAGAGGGTAGGACGTGATGGACATATCAACACATGCAAGTAATATGGACCTCCCAATTAGTACCTTTACAAGGGGGAGGTGAGGAGGGGGGGGGGGGGGGGGGGGGGGGGGGGCAATCACAGATGGAATTCAAAGAGGGACAGCCAGATTAATGTTGACCTGACACCCAATATCTCCACTGGCTGCTTATTCTAATCCATCACCCACCAATCTAATCAAGTCAATGAACTTTCCGATTAATGGAATGAAGGCAATTCGCCTGACCTAGGCGACAGTGGTGGTTTGAGCTGGCGATGCTCCAACCATCTCGATGATTAATTCGCCGGGAGTGCAATGAGTGCGAGGGATACGGTTACGCCAGCGAAAGTATCGTTCGTGGGCTCATCACAAAATGCAGAACAAGGCAGCATTAATGAGTGAGTATCGCCATGGCAACAGCATCATGAGCCATTGGCTGTCCTCTTCGGGAAGGACAGCACGGATCATGTGGTGGGAGCTGAGGCAATCCCCCAGAGGCGAGAGAAAACAAAAGCGGCGGAAGAGCACTTCTGGCCACTGGGCAATTAGCATCAATAAATTGCATGGAATGAAAACCCCATCGAGAAGTGTGCTGAAATGCTGCGAGCGAGTCAACGGCAATAAACGAAAACTCATGTTCCGCAAGGTGGTCTGTTCAATGCAGGGAAAGATCGACGAGGCTGCAGCAGGTTTACTACGGGCTAAACATTTGTTGGATAAAAAAGGAGCAGCGGAGCTTCAAGATCATTGAGTCCTTGAACCAAATTTATTGCATTTATGAAAGAAATGGATGATCCGTCATCGTACGCCATGTAGCATGAGTGCGAAGGGTAATAACTCACAGGATGTGGTTAGGAGAAAGTCACAGTGAGACGTGATTAATTCCACTACAGATTTTAAGGACCAAAAAGAGGGGTTGCCAACATGGCACGCCTTCTCAATGATGAGAATTGTATTGTGAACATCCTGAAAAACCCAAGGCAACATTGTGTGATTCCAATAACTGTCCGTTTTTTAAAGAAAAAAAAAAAAAATTCAACTAATTGAAGTTGAGCTTTTGGAAAAAAAAGTTTTTTAAATAGTATAAGGCACCCAAACTATCCCACTGTTATGAGGACAGACCTAAATTCCGGCAAATTTACGGACTTTAAACCTATAAATTTTTATTCAATATAATCCTCTGCTCTGACCAGTTTTTGCTGAAGATGAGATGGCGACATCTGCAATATGGTGATTCTCCAGCGCTGATGAACTGTCCCTCACCGTGGTGATGACATCATTCATCAAGCCCATGCTCAAGAAATCTTTGGGGTAGACATGGACCAAACATCTACTATGGATGATCAGATTGAATTTATCTGCAGATCTACAATGTGCCATATCAGGCAAGTTGGCCAAATTAGGAAAAACAGCAAACTTGCCAACTTGGTGACTATCAGGGAGTCTGCTGTGCACCCATGATCAGAGGAAGGCAAGATTTGGCAAATAATCCTCCTCTGCTGGAAGTTATCAGAGAAATTATAGAAGAGTGCTACTGAAGATATTTTGGACTTTGAATTGCTACCATTTATTGGGTGGGTTCTTGATTTCAGGCAGCACTGGCCCCATTGCCTGACATTCACAGCGGTCGGACTCGACAAGGCAACATTCACAAGTGTATGCTCCTAACTTTTCTTGTTTTTTTGTTTTTTTCATGATGAAACTGATTATCTCAGAACAAATCTATGTGACATATACAATATGAGTTCAGGTACCAGTGGACAAAAAAACAAAACAAACAATTAGCCACTCCAATTCATGGTCGTAAAATTGCTCAACTAACTTGCATAGCAGCCTTCGAAGGTACAGGCAAATGATGTGCTTCATATAAGGTAATCAAATCATAGAAGAAGCCATTCATTGCCATCTGCTTCTCAATATTTTTTGGGCTAAATACTGAGGACACAACATACCTGAAGGATCAGACCTAGCTAATGTCCTAAACCCTGACCATATTTTCTCAAATAATCAGAACAATCTACAAATCAAATCAGATAGGATATATCAATGTGGGAATAGAAATAAGACTGGGTGGCCTATAATCTAAAGCCTACCTCACACTGTGCCGAGTTCAAAGCGCAATGCTTACAGTGACGTTGCGGTACGCGGCGGAGTTTTTGACCGCTTGCGAAAGATTCGCTCGACTGCGGATCAACCGTAAGCTTTCGCGGGCGGTGACCGTATTGTTTTATGACACGTACTGGAGAAAGTCGCCGAAGGGATATATTCAATTTCGAAGGTATTGTGTGAACGCCTTCCAAGAGCTACTGAGGAAAGTTGGTACACTCAGAGTATAAACGGTATTACTTCTAGTCGCCCAACTTTGAATTGATTTATTGCCCTTACAAAGTACGTTGTCCTTGCGGAATCCCTAATTTTTTAAACTCGTTCAAAACATTGCATTCGAAGTTCGCAAGGCTTGCGGCGGGTTGGCCGCTCGCGGCAGTAACTGCTTTGCGGTCTTTGCCTCACACTTTGCGGTCACACGGAGACTATTGGCATGACCGTATGCTGTCGCAAGCCCTGCGGAGAACGAATTCCGAAGAGTGTGATGGCAGGCATAAGTTCCCTCTGAAATCTACCGAACAGAAGCAAGAGAACTGTATGGAATTACCTGAAGCAAATTGCAATCTGAATTAAAACCAGCAAGCCAAAAGCTTAGTAACTTCCTTGACCCTTTCCCTGACAACCTAAGGACATAAGGGAGATTGTACCAGCTAATTAATGACAACTGATGTCTGACAAATTTCCCATTTTCACCACCCAACGCATAGGGTTTCCTGTACACTCTGATAAGAAAGCTACACATTAAATTTTCAAGGTTTTCAGACTTTGACCTCTGGTGACCTCAGTGACCTCTGACCTGACCCAAACATAGTGTTCGTGCACTTTGGAACTCTTGGGGAACTCCATAGCAGATGGATCTCTCTATCCAGGTGGGGTCGAGTTATCTTGTTCAAAGCCAAACTGGCCAAAGTGACTTTTCACTAATTTTCTCTCTTTTTGATGACCAAATTCCATCCCTAGCCACATACCAAAAACATTCCTGCACTCCCCGAATTAAGCAGCTACACATCAAATTTCCCCCTGATCCGACTGCACCATTTCTTGGACTTATCCTGTTCATACAAGGTTTTCTGACTTATGACCTCTGAGACCTCAGATGACCTCCTACCTGATCGTAAAACAAAATTCATGCACTTATCATGGGAACACGCATACCAAGTAGAAGCTTCATCCATCCAGGTGGGGTCAAGTTATCCTAGGCTTTTACCAACCCACATACATACACACATACATACATACCAACCACACACAGTCTGATCCGCATAGATTCCTCTGACTTCGTCAAGGCATAAAAAAGAAGCTAAGCCTGATAAAGAAAGACTGCAATTGGCAACCAAACCATTATCGATCCTGCCACTATGGAACACCTTGTTTGGCCCGCAAGACAACGTTTATTATAACAGCTCCACATTGAGGCCTGGCAATCACTTGGATTAACTAGAAGCCTCCGAGGCCATATATTCATCAAAACGATACTTTTGAGCTGCACAGAGGGATTTGAATGCTGATTTTTTTATAATCCGTGCCAAGCCGTACTGAACAGGCTAATAAATTAATGTGATGATGTATCATTTGCACGGTAATCATTGCTAAGTGATACGTTTTGCCATAAAATTTTTTTGAAATTTATTAATTAATATTTATTTAATATTTTTGATCAAACGACACACAACCAGTTCATCTGTCATCTATAGACTGCCATGCACATTTCTTTTGGCAGAATGAAATCCACAATTTTGGGCAAAGGGGGACTCAAACCATATTGCCATATATCATGTCTAGTTTAATCCGGTGTGGTCACTGAAAGCGGGGTGCCGGATTCACTTACTCTGACAGCATGTCTTTACTACTGGATGCCCTAACCTAAGGTCAAACGTTTACAAACAGGAAACGGATACCTTATCGTGGTACCACACTAGATGAGTCCCTGACCAAGGCTGAAGAGCCTATTCCACCCTCCAAGCGGTTTTGCAATCAGAGGTTCCTCCTACTATGTTGGAATTGCCTTCGATTACAAGCTAAGGAGCCCACTCCCCAAGGGGACGTAACCCTGCCAGGGGGGCAAAAGGTGCTAGCCCTTGACCAAGGGCCACCCAGGCACAAGGACAGGAGTACCTCCACTGTGAGGACCTAAGGTACCTGCATACACGGAATACATACGCTACATAACCCAGCTAGCCTGGCTAACAGCGTATGAACTTGCTGGTAAAGGATCAAAGGATAATGATCTATACTAGTTGCAGTTAGGGTACACTTATAGGAATGCAGAGCCATTACCTTTATATTTTTGTGAGACCAAAGGCGATTTAACATGGTATTTTCAGTCACCTGAGCAAATCAAATACAGCCAGTGTTCCCTCTGGCCGTTGTTCCAGGCCTTTACCTTTTTTTTTCTATGTGATGCCAATGTTAAATGCCAACGGTTACTGCGTTCCACAGTAAACATTGAAAACCCCCCCGGCACCGCCACGTAATATGTTTTTTACGCCTGCACTGTCCATGCAGGTCTAAGGCCACCTATCAAACCTAATTTCCTGAACAGTTATGTATGACTACCCCTCCGAAGTCCGTAAATCCCCCTGCCTCAAAGGAGAGAAAAGAGTTGGCGGAGGAAATTGGAAAATCAAGCCCGCAACAAACGACAAACTGTTTTCATCGACAACGGAGAGGATCACTCGGCCCCGAGAGCGCAATAGCGTGTTTGCCGAGGAATTCAATGGGGGCGATTGTTCTGGTTATTGAAACTGCCAGTAATAACCAACCGCCTTTGGTGCTCTGTCGTATTGGGTTACTGCGGCTCGTACATCAGGCCTTGGCAAGTGGCAATGAATGAGTCTGGGATGGTTGTCGTGATGCATCGGCGTAGCTGGCAATAACATATGAGGGTCGGTTGGAAGGCAGCCGCCTGTGGTTGTCGCTCGCTATTAGAGGATTGCCCTAATACCACCAATCATCTCCTTCCCTCGAACTGCCGGAAAAAAATGCTCGCAGAAGGTTTGGAGACGTTTCACCAGGAATGAGGCGGAGAAGAAGCTCGTTCAGCAGATCTCCAGATTCTAGATTGCGATATCCCAGTTGAAGCAGAGGCGATTTTTCACAATGCTGTTAGATGAAGTCTGTCTCCTTGATTGGCCCACGCTACCCACGGGTGGAAGTGGCCGGCCCGTGAGTAACAGACTGGGTGCCGATGCATCACTGGCCGGAGGGGGTCGTTACAGGCCGTGATGAACTACCCCCCTACCTGGGGTACAGCTAGCAAGGGTACGTCATCAAGTGATCAGGTTGCTAGTTGTGTTGAGGTGGCAATGCCTAGTCCGAGACAATATTAAACCTGAATTTTATCTCCAAGTCCTGAAGGGCAGTTATGCTTGGATACAGTGTATGTCTTTGTCCACGGGGAGTTGCCAAAGATCGACAATACCCTTGATGCCAAGGTAAAAAAAAAAAAATGAAACGGGCTATTGTACGCATCACAATTATTATGTTCTAACATGTGAATGACTCGCAGTGGCATACCGAGAGATTTGTTCAGGAGGGGGATCAGGTCCGGACCCAAAGGAACTGCACCTCATTACAGGCCTCACCCCCCCTAGGGTCAGGAGGGGTTCTGACCCATAACCCCCCTTCTGCATAGGTAGGAAGGACTATTTAGGACTGACCTTTGAGCTCAGGCCAATCATGCCATGTAGCAATGATTTAGTCACCTACACAGCCATTCTTAACAGGTCTTGCAATTGACAAAATTTACGACTTAGGACACTAATATAGAATTATTCAAATACATATTTTTCAATTAATATCATGACGATGAATAGAATCAGCTTGATTCAAATAAAACAACCAAATCGTCCTGTAAAGTTCAAACTCACGCGGTGAATGTACAGGGAATAACCTGGCTACGCTGTTATCACTATTTCTTGTTTTATCGGGAGGACACAGTTGATGGGTAATTAGTACGGCTCTCAAGGCCTCCACACCGTAATTGCTGCTTACAAAGAGACATAAACTCATCAACGAGATACGGCCGGAACGAAGCAGACAGATAAATAACGAGGACAGGAAAGGACGGGAGGATGCGCAGAGATTCGAAGGATAGATAGCCGGAATGATTTACAATGATTTAGGAGAAAGATCACCGGGATGGCAACGAAAAATGTGGACTGTTACTAAGGCAGGGGTAGGTCAACAGGTCGCTTCCTCTGCAAACAGAAACATGGAGTTCATTCGGACATGTTGGCCAACCCCAATGATGCAGCATTCGCAATGATCATAGTGGTTATTTCATTGACTAACAATCATCTGAAAATGTCAGAGATGGAGCAAGATGGGGCATATTTCAGGCTTTAGAAGAGATGGAGGAGAGATGCAGCAGGCATGTACCACGAAATTGTCAAGGGGAGGGGTGGGAGGGGTGGGGAGGAGTGGGCTTTTGAGATTTGGAGAAAGTAGCATGTACCTCCTCTCCCTGGGCAAGAACAAAATGCAATTAGAAGGCCTCAGGATGCTAAATGGTGCAAGTCAGGTTACCACTGCTCCCAGAATTCCAAAGAAAAGTGTGTGTTTTCGACTGAGAATTAGCAGATACCGCCGTTCAATCACATAGGAAACCGTCATATTCTTCCTCTAACCCTACTCTACAATTTTTTTTGCCAAATATCCTGATGTGCGTTCTGATCTGTCTGACTCAGAGATTCCCAGGTACCTTACAGTCTTGGAACTAGTGAATTTTGCAATCAACACTGTATTCTGATACCGATCTTCAACAGTGTTTCATTACCGGGAGGTGGCTATGGCAGATGACTAAACAGTGATCTCTGTGGCTGATTCATGGATAACAAACAGGCATTGGTGCCCAGGCACGCCTGTCACGGGTAATGATATCTCAGAAAGTTTAGGAGAGTGGGACTTTCCACGGGGGAAGAAAAACTGCCTAGTTTCATCAATTATGGATCAGTCTGGGCTCGCGCAATACTGTCATTGAGGAGGCTCCTTCACTTCACGATGTAACCATGTTTACCGAGATGTGGGCTGGACAGACACATCAAAATCAGTGAGCATAGCCTTGTGTGTCTTCCTGCATTGACAATACCCTGTCAACCATAAGGTATACTGATTCAGTTGTGTTGGTGCTACAAGCATGTGAACAGTGGCATACTTTCATTATATCCCCGTACAACATTTTTTGGGCAAAATTAAGTTTGACAGGTTAATAATCAGTGGGCGTGACCTAGAGTGTCTCCCTGCCGTTGCAAGACCCTCCAACCAACCATTATTTTGGCAGAAGAATTTTAAAATCTTGAAATGCCCATGGCTTGGCGCAGTCAGCATACTGTGTGGCGTGGGGTTGGGGGCGAGGGCCTGGGGAGTGGGGGGGGAGGCATTGAGCCCAATCTATATTGGGTTTAATGTGCATTTTTTATATACTGTGCTAGAGATAAGGGCCATGATTGGTTTTATTTTGCATATAATGTAAGACTGCCCCTGGCAACATCTCCCTCTCCCGATTTCGTAGAATAGGTCACATAAATCATTGTGTGGAAGTAGTAATGATGTTTGTTATTATTCAGTGAGGGGGTTGAACTAAGGATCTTATTATTGCGCAGTGCGCACGCATTTGATGAAAAATTCAGAGAATCATGAGCAATGAGCACATAATGCAGCCAAACCCACACCAACTTCCATCCGATCCAAGTACACCAACACTTAAAATACCATAGTCCACGAAAAACCTACTTTATTATAATTCTTAGGAAGTTATCAAGAGATTCAAATATCCCTTGAAATTGCCAAGACTGACTTCACTGACAATGACAATTAGATTTTTCCTGCTAATTGTGCTGTGAAATCTTATAAACAACCCTGTATGCGCGTCCAAAAGATTCCGATAACATTGCAAAACGCACAAAAACACTCACTGAGTGTGATTTTTGAGCGCAGACGTCCATCTCGATTGGCGGAGAGTTTCGTCAAAAACGACCACACTTGCGTCTGTTCCTCTTAAGCCAGATGTTTGGCCCCACGTAGTTAGGCGTAGACTGTATGTAGGCGCCAGCCACCGCTGGCCTTTCTAGAAATCACAGTGCCGTATTCCTGGAAGTTTATTATTTTTGAATTACTTTGGTCAATAAACGCAGACAAATCATGAATAATTGGTGCATGGATTCAATGGGGACATATAGAACAGCCCGTGAATTTGAAGAAATTTCATTCTGATCAGGCGTACAGAGAAGAGATTCGTCTTGGAGGGGGGGGGGTTGTCCTTGTTGGGGGGGGGTTTGAGGGTTGGGACCCCCCATACATGGGCACGCCTCCCTATTGGCAAATAATAAATTATTGGTCCCCAAGACCATACTGCTCATACTTGCTAATACAGCTGCGAACCCTCTAATGTCAAATTTGCGAAAAAATTAAGTTTTTGTGTTAACATTTATTGGTCACCTTTTCATGGGGGGGGGGTTCTGACCCTCAACCCCCCCCCCCACTCCCCATGGGTACGCCCCTGATTTATAAAGTAACTGGCGAGCCTTCATTCAGTGATAAGTGAGATTGAAGTTCCCAGTCGTAGGGTGCACATCTATATCACGCTCTCTGGGACCCCTCCCCCCCCACACACTTTGCTAACGCTGGATAGGTGGGTGAGGCTGAAAATATAAGATACATTCTCCGACACTATAGTACTATTTAAACGAGACAAGCAACAACATTCATCCTTTTCCCCCCTCTCCTTATGCCAGACAGGAAATATCATTGGCCCTTTCACTTGGCAGCCTCAAAAAACCCCACAGGTAGGCAACAGGCTCATAAGAGTTGGTCTATTCTTAGTTATTTCCACTCCGACCCGGTAACATTATCATTTTTCGACATTTGATAAAGGATGAGCAGCGCGCGAGGGCTTGATCCACTAAAAACCATGCAAACACGGATGCAAAGGAAGCACCTAGGGGTTTTGAATAAGAGCTTCCCAATTGGGGTAATAACACCGCGGATAGGTCGTTGCAACCGTGGTAGTTCATTGCGAGCAGGACAATCTCCAAAGCACTCGACTGCCCCGGGAAGGTCAAGAGGACAAATATTGTAGACCTCAAACAGTAGGCAAGGCAGGATGAAGGGATTAAATATCCTCTGAAGGAGGAGCTGATTCCAAAATGAACCCGGTCTATCGCACGTCCAATGTGCAAGGACAAATTCCTGCTGAAATCAAAAGTGGGTTGGCCATTCTAGTTTATTTGCGTTAACATCACAACAGGGTGGGGTGTGCGGTCAATCATCCCTCCACAACCCTCATTTGGGGGGGATTATTATGTTACGTCCGTCTACTCAGTCATCCTGTCTGCCAGAATATTACCTGTTAGGGTGAAATAACTTCCCAGCACTAGTCTAATTTTGATTTGCGAAAAATGGGCCTGCACGGTCCTGCACTGCATAGTCAAATCTTGGATGGGTTTCGTCAGTGGGCATCCCCACAGGATTGGGCCCACTATAGTTGCCGGTTTTCAGATTCATTTCAAAGTGTGTCAGATTTCAATAAACTTGACAGATGCAATAAATCCGGTCCCGTAACCAGAGTGTGAGAGCATTTTGTGTGCGGGCTAAACTACTTGCAAAAGTCCGCGGCCATTTTCCTAACTTTGGGTGGACTGATGATACTTGTATAAGACTAAAATTGGTACCCCGGAAAATTTAGATCACAGGATACACTGAATTTCCTAAATTATTCTAATTGCATTCTTTGTTGTGGCCATGGAATCTTTTAATATCATTTGGGTGGCATCGTCCCCACTGATTGATCAAATATTACCTGTCTGCATATGTCTAGTTTATAGCTGGTTCTGCAATATCCATGTCTTATTTGGTTCCAGTAGTGGGCAGGGCAGGCTTGATCTCGCTACTCCAATGCTTGTTTGAGGTGCCCTCACACGGAGACTGTCTCCGAAGCCCAATGGTTCATGTATTTTTTTATTCCACCTGAGTACGTTCCATTGTAATACAACATTAATTACAATGGTCAAGACATGGATTTTCGTCAAAATTAATAGTAATCGGAAAGATAGAATCACTTTCCCTGCTTGTAAACGATCTGTCAACCAGCTGTCGAACCTGCTTACCGCATTAAAGTACAATGGTCCACGTAATGGATTTTTCTGAAATTCACAGACTGTTTCTGTATGTCCCATACAGAATACCGCACCGTTGGTATTCTAGTGAAGCACAAATGCAGCTAGTGCATTCCTACATCCCCGCTCTAACAAAGTTGCCCAAAAGCTACGCGTTAGAGAAACAGACACACTTGTGCATCGTTTTTGTATCGGATTCTCTGCAATCACATTTGCCAACCATAAAGCACAAGCTTATTGATTATCCTTGACTGTTCTGTTCAACCCAAGCCAGAAACACACGGACAAATGGGAGATAGTACCAATTCATTATGGGCAACAAACGTCGCCAATTTCCTAATTTTACCAACCAACTAATAGGTTCCTGTACCTTGGTAAGAAAGCTACACCCTAACTTTCAAGGTTCCAGACTTTGAACTCTGGTAACCTTAGGTGACCTCCGATCTGAACCCCAAAACAATAGTGTTCATGTACTCATCATGGGATACCAACCAAGTTGAGCCCATCACCCCACCCTTTACCAAAAACATAGGGTTCATGTACTCCCCATACAGGAATATACACACCCCTATTTAAACCTGATGCAGACAACGTTCTGGCTTATCGGTGTTTACAAGGTTTTCATTCATGACTTTTACCTATGGTGGACCGCAGATGACCTCTGACCTGAAACCCCAAACATAGGGTTCATTACTCATCATGGGAACAATAACATACCAAGTATTGCCTCCATCCATTCAGGTGGGGTCAAGTTATCATGTTTTACAAGCTAAATTTGCTAAAGACAAATTTCACAAATTTCTATTTTTTGATCAAAATTCACTCCTGACCTTAACCAAAAACATTCGGGGTTCCCTGTACTCCCCATAAGAAAGCTTACACCTACTTTCAACGTGTCAATGCAACATATGACTTATCGTGTTCCACAAGGTTTTCATACTTTGACCTCTGGGTGACCTTCATAATGACCTCTGACCTGACCCCAAAACATACGGGTTCAGTACTCATCCTGGGGAACGCAAAAACATACCCAGTTATGAACTTCATCCATCTGGTGGGGTAAGAAGTTATCATGTTTCCAAGCAAAATTGGCTAAAATATCAAATTTTCCACAAATTATCATTTTCGACAAAATTCACTCCGACCTGAACCAAAAACAATAAGGGTTCTGTACTCCCCCCAAGGAAGCTATACACCTCAATTCAACTTGATCATACCAACAATTATGAACTTAACGTGTTTACAACAAAGGTTTTCAACTTTGACCTCTGGTGACCTCATATGACCTCTGACCTACCCCAAAACAATAGGGTTCATGTACTCATCATGGGGAACACACATACCAATTATGAGCTTCATCCATCCAGGTGGGGTCAGTTATCGTGTTTTTACACCCAAAATTTGCCCAAAATATCGAATTTTCACACTTTTCTATTTTCGCCCAAATTCACTCCCGGACCTGAACCAAAACAACAGGTTTCACCTCCCCATAATAAAGCTATACACCTATTTCAACTTGATCAGGCCAAACCATTCTGACTTACTGTGTTTACAAGGTTTTCAGACTTTGACTCTGTGACCTCAAATGACCGTCTAACTGCCTACCCCCAACACAACATGGTTCCTGTATCATTATGGGGAACCCACATACCAAGTATGTACTTCATCCATCCATGTGGGGTCGAGTTAGCGTGTTTTACAGCCAAAATTTGGCCAAAATATCAAATTTTCACAAATTTTTCTCTTTTCGCCAAAATTCACTCCGCGCCCCTGAACTAAAAACAATAGGTTCCTGTCTCCCCATAAGAAAGCTATACAACCAAATTTCAACTTGAATCAGACCAACCATTCTGGACTTATCGTGTTAAAGGATTTTCAGAACTCTGACCTTGGGTGACCTAAGATGACCTCTGACCCGACCCCAAAACACTCGGTTCTGTACTCAAGCATGGGGAACAAACCTACCCAGTATGAGCTTCATCCTCCACGTGGGGGTTGAGTTATCGTGTTTACAAGCCAAAATTGGCCCAAATATCAAATTTTCACAATTTTCCATTTCGCCAAATGCACTCCGACCTGAACCAAAACAATAGGGTTCCTGTCTCCCCCCATGAAAACGCTATACACCAAATATCAATCTTGACCTGACCAACAATTCTGACTTATCGTGTTTACAAGGTTTTCAGACTTGACCTCTGGTGACCCAGCTGACTCTGACCTGACCCAAAAACCTAGGTTCATGTACTCATCATGGGACAACACATACAAGTATGAGCCTAACCTACCCAGACCTGATCAAGTTATCCTGTTGAAAAGCTGGGCGTACCCACACCACACACACCCACAACACAACCGACGTGACTCATAATCCTCTGACTTCGTCAAGAATCAAAAATTCGAAACCGTGCAACTCTGCTGCATCAGTACATGTTTCGGGCGTGCCATGTTTAGTAATCTTTGGATGTGCATGTTGTTTATTGAAATTCCAATAGCATAATCAGCAGAAAAAAATCCCTTGTGCCGTCCTGAGGGTTTTTTTCCCTCTGCACTGTACAACTCGAATTTTTACTGTCCTTGAAGTCAGTTCTTGGCAACTTCAAGGGCCATTTGCATCTCTTGATATCATTCCCAATAGGTGTATTAGTTTATTTTTGTGCCTCATTGTACTTTAACAGGCAGCCACCAGCCTACATTGAGTTTCAGCTGATCTGAGTGCGTTGATTAGGCAAATCTGCTTTTCCCAAATTCTTCTTTGTACTTCACCGTGGAACATGTATCTTACCATAGATGGGATCTGAGAAAGAGTACCTCTCTAATTCCTGTCTTTATGTATGGACGCGCGAGATGTCAGCATTCACTGTCAGAAATTCCCTTAAATAATTGGCTACCAATTTGGCCAAATTTTTTGAAATTTCGAGCCCCTCTGATCCTTGGCAAAGGCCTGTTTTCAAGATTTGGAAATCTCATAATCAACCCCTCCTCCCCCCCCCCCCCCTCCCTCTTGCCCCCCACATGAACTACAAACCAGCTATGCATGCAGTGCAACACAGTTTTAACCATTCGTCCATCCAAAACACCATCCAGTGGTTCATCTCATTCACAATATCATCGCATCATATATGTAAGCTACACACTATTTTAACCTACCCCCCCCCAAAACCACACGCCACTGCGCACGCGCGCATACATCTGTTCAGAGGATCGATGACCGATGAAGACGAAACAATCAATGAAGGTGGGGTCCATCAAGGGCCCATGGGACTCACGCCACGCGCTCTCTGAAAGTGTGTTTGCACCGAGAGGAAAATCAAATATCGCAGGTTCTATGGTCCGCCAGCATCTCCACTTCCCAACAAGATCGGGTCAGCCAGCTGAAGAGGGGGGAATATGAGTCTAACCAAGTGCCGAGTGATCTTTCCAGCATGTTGACCTAGCCAATTACTACTCTTGTAGAGTCATTATCTATTTTACTCCCCGAGCCTTGTACTGGAAGAGTACTTCTCTTGAGGCTCATGATTTGGGAGCAGTGTTGTAAGTCAAGCAGCCTTCTGGTTGCGACCAAACCCCCCCCCCTCCCCCCCCCCCCCCTGCTGTGGGTAACCTGATGACGAGTTGCTCCTGTCTACCCAGGGGACACTTTCTGCTCACGGCCAACTACACCCTGACACACCTGGCAGTGGACTTTTTTCCCGTGGGTTCGGAGACGATCATGGATAGCCTTGCCTGATACCACTGTTGAAAAGCCCTTTGCCATTTCAATGAGTTCCGTATCACTAAATCCGTGCTAATTATTCACTGACCCAATGACCATATTTCGAGTGAAACTGACAACAGATAGAAATCCTATGGCGTTAACACTCGCAAATGTAAATCAAATATCAGTTTATAGTTATATGTTTTAAGCTGGAACAGCTAGTAACCAAACAGCCAAAAGGCTTAGTGACTCCTCAACTGCCACAGATAATTTTTGAACTCAGATAATGAAGCAATGTGCAGCAAATAGGATACTGATCAGCACAACATTGTAGGCCTATTAGTCTAGATTTCAAGAATTCCAACCTCTGTTTCCTGGCAGATAACCTTTGACCTGCCCCCAAAATAGGATCATGTATCAATATGAGGAACACTCCTAATATGAGCTGCACCCAGCCAGGCCTGGTTGATTATTGTGTTTAATGAAGACAAGCAAAGAAATGAATAAACCCACTCCCATTACAGTTTAGACAGTAGCGTATTCCCATAAAACTACCTGGGGGCTTATAATATGCCAAATAGAATTCCATTAACAGGCCACAAGGCACACGTGTAGAGGCTTGTTCCCAGTCCCAGTCCTTGTCACAATTTGTGTCTCCCCAACTAATCAACGATCTTGTACACTCCCCTCCAGGCATGAGGTCGGCATAATCAAATTTAGTTCTTCCCGATAAAGCCCTGGTGTTATGTTTTCCCTTTCAAAATACTCCCGAAGGTCCATTCGAGGCTGTACTGCCCTCTTAAAGCTATGGCTAGGCCACACCTATGCAGTACATGTAGGTTCACTGGCGGGTAACCTTAATACAGCCATCAGTACATCATGTTATACGGGGTCTCTAGAGGAGTTTGAATCAAAATTTGCCCTAGTTTATTCACTTCTAAAGAGGGGGATGAAGGAAAAAAAAAAAAAAAAAAATCACATGTCTATAGTAGGACCAGGCCATGGGGGCTAATAAACAGAACAGTATCGTGGCTTGATTTTCCTGGTTATCTAGTAGGTAAGTTCTGTACTCTCACAGAACTATTACCTACTTCACTTTCGAATGGATTGTGTAGTTGTCAACGGTACAACATTGAAACTATTTTGAAACAAAAAACAATCCACTGGCAACAATCAGTCGGGCACGCCCCATCTCGGGAAGGTCATGATTGGTCAGTCAACCACCGAGGACGGAGAATGGTTCCTCTGTTAAAAATACAGATCAGTAATGTGCTGAACATTGCTAATTTCTTTCAACAGAGGAAATGCCGATCAGCAACAGTACACATCGCCGTGGATCGATCACACACACCTTAGTCCCTGCGAATGGAAAATATCCTCACAGAATACAGACAAAATTCCTGGTTTAAAGCAGAAGCTCTCCTATGCCTGCAAATATATGGAGTGATCAGAAATGTTTCACCACAAATTTTTCACCAACGCTCCAAAGAATAATAAAGATTGTCAGTTGTTTCCTGAACCTTGCTGTGCTTGATATACATTACCAGTGTGGTTGTTATAAGTTCTGCGGATGTGACCGACATACCCAAAATGAAATGGACACCATGTTCCACAGATCAGGAAATGATTCAAAGCATCGCCTCACTAGTAGTGTAGAAATCTGAGGGAATCAAGCTTTTATGTTTAAGACAAACCAACTGGTATAAAACAAGCCATTTTTATAGGCGCCATCTAGACAACTTCAGCCAGACTTACATAGTCAGACTTAGCTTGGCAGAGCTTTGATTCAGTCAAATGTGTTTGACAGTGCTCAAGGGCACGCCTATTAACAGTGAGACCCAAGGCATTTCTTCTGTTGATGGTATGAAATGCTACCTCTTCAACCAAGTGTCGTGTGATGGTGTTAGGTAGACAACCTAATTTCCTGTGTACTGGATTGTCTTACCGTCCTTTAAAGTACGATGGTTCTCGAAAAAAACAACCCTTTGCATAATTCTCTCGAGAATGTGATCAAAAGATAGATTGTGCTGTCAACTCCTAAAAAACAGCATGGCACGTCTATAAGATTACTACTTTGTGAACTACTATGGTCAATGAAATGCAAAACAAATCATGAATCAAAATGATTTTAGGTGAAGGAATTAATGGGACAATACAGAAAGAAAGAAGAAGAACAGTCCGTGAATTTCAAAGAAAATCCATTTCGTGACCATTGTACTTCAATGCTGGTACAGCAGGTTCGACTTGTTAACAGATTATTTAAATCAAAGCGGACACAGTGAAGTTCTATCTTCTTTCTGTTTTCTAAAGGCGTTATATAACAATGTTACACAAGCCTATGTTTTCCCTTGTCTAGTCTGAGTAAATTTGTTTACTGTTATTAGCTTTGAACATTTGATGCTCTCAGACTTGATATGAAAGCGTTCCCCGGCGAGAACGCTGATTAGTTGGAAGTTTGTCAAAGGTTGTCGAATACCTGTCTTGTCTAGCTCAATGCTCCAATGAGAGGTCTTGCCTGCATTTATGCCCTGTATAGGCTCCGCCCAAGCTCCTCTCAACTCTCTTAATGAATAATTTATGAGTTGGTTGTACGAATATGGCTTCTCCTTCCGTGATTGGCTGGTGCCAGTCAATGCCAATACAATGCTCTGATTGGTGCCAATGGGGGATATCTTTGCGGGAAACGGCACTGCTCCTGTTGAGCGGCAGGGACCGGGAGTTCAGAGTAGGAAGAAGAGAGAGAGTAAGCTAACCGATAGGAGGTTTGCATTCCAGGTATCGTTCAGGGCGAGCAATTAATTGAATCAAGTGATCTTTAGATTTTGGCACATTAGTAATTCCTAATGATTCCTAGGTTGCACGGTGATGGCTTGTATAACAGTGTTTCCCTCTTCTCCCCCCCCCCCCCCTTTCCCATCACAACATTCTGCAGGTTCTCCCACCAATCACCAATGTCCTGAGGACCCCCTCCACCTCACAAAATACCCAGTTCCTTCTCATCCCACTACAATCAATGACACATATGAGCTCCCCCTCCATATCAGGATATACTAAGGTTCCCCTTCCGACATCACACAATATCTACTGTCCCCCCCTCCCCCCCCCCCCCCCCCCCCCCCCCCTAGAATAAATTGCATTTATGAGGTTCCTCCTCCATATCATGACAATCTGAGGTTCCCCCTCCACATAACAGCAGATCTCCAACAGATCTCCACATCACAAATCACAACATATATGAGTTCCCCTTCCCCAACCAACCAATGTACAAGCAACAAAATACCCAACATTACTTGGTCTTCAGCTAGATTCTCACTGCCAGAGTCCTTGCGGAGTTGACCTCTGGCTAAATCAAGGATTTTGTAATCCACTGCTGTTGTGTCTGGTACTACCGGAGCATCAGGAGGGTGGGGGGAGGGGGGGGAGGCAGAAAACTCTCCCCCAAAGTTTTTACGCACATTAAAAAAAAAAAAATTATCGCTCCTCATAGTTGATAACATCCTCCTCACAGTGTGACACCACACAACAGGCAACAAACTGATCATCCCCAGAACATTCAGGCAAGATGGGAAGGGGGGAAGCAGGCAGAGCAAGTGAGTACACATCCCTTGTTGTGGCAAAAATACTCAAGAAAACTCCCCTGTAACCTTTTATGACAAACCCACTCCCTTGCACCCTTCTCTCACCTCTCTTTGTCGGGGAGCAACCCACCCTGAATGTGAGAACACATCCCTCTGTGAGCAGCAACCAGCTACACTGAGGGCGCAACCAGATGTTTGAAGTTCGGGGAACCCCGAGAGATGGGAGTCGGGGGGGGGAAGGGGTCCACCTGCAGTGATTGAACATTTTTTAAGTAGGCAAAGGATGAATGTAGGTCCGTGAACCCCTCCCGCAACCCCCTCCGTGGATTGCATCCTTTGTGGCCTACACCAGCGTAAGTTGCAGCAGGGACGAGCTGGCTGCAATATGCTATCAACACACCCACACCAGCACACACTAGGACGGGAACACCCGTGAAAAAAATACAGTGGGTACTCACCGTAGTCCACCCCGAAATGCTCGAAGTTTGCCCTGAGGCAGTAGATGGGTACGATTCCCTGTTGTAATCTCCTGCGCGTATCGCTTACCCAACCGTCCTTATGATACAGTACCAGTTCTGGTCGGGTGGGTAGGTGTCGACAATCTCCACGATCTGTCCTTGCTTCAATCAAAACGGATACCTGTTTCCGTGCTGAACTGGCGCGTCAAAGGTCCATCCAGGCCGTTGCGTATTCACGCGAATAACCCGTGAATCCTAGAGGGGACAACATGGGTAAACAGGCGGTCACTCTTCCATCCAAGTATTAAATGCATTATGCATAGTATATGACCGCATGATGAACTCCCAGACGCTGATATCAACACGACCATACTGGCATATTTTTTTGTAACTCGCTTCTCAACCAAACAATGTTCCACATTGATTGAGACAGTACATTAATCTTCACTTCTTTTTCCTGCTCACATTTTTTCTTTCAATGGGAGGCAAGAAACACCAAAACCTCACTTATCACCTGATTACACATTGGATAGTGGGAGACAATTGCTGAAAAGAAAATCGGTAGTACAGTTAATACACACCAACCTATACATACTAACCCCCGCACTTAACTTATGCCCGTTAGTACTAAATTCCCTTATGAGTTATATAAGCTCTTTTTTTAGTAGTTCCTTACAACAGTCAGGGAGCACAGTCAGTTTAAGCTTTTTCTCTTCAATATACTTGTAGGATATATTCCTCTTCTTTGTTACAGTCAGGAGTCAAACTACTGACTGAGTGTTTGTCAGTCAATTCCTCTGTGGATTTTTTCTGTAGTTGCTGTTGCCAGATCCAGATCATTCGAGGTGAATGATAGGACAGGCATTCAAGTCAGAGATTGGTTGATTGTTTCAACGTGTTCCAATTTGGGTGAGATTGAACGTAAAATGAACAACAACATATTTTACCACCCCAGCCACGGAATGGATAGGACCAAAACCAACAAAAGTGTAGAAGACTTAGGTGTGAACCAGGTATCCATGGCACTACAGTGCTCCCTCCCCCCCTCCCCCCTCCCCTCCCCCCCCCCCTCCACCCTCATGGAACCTATATTCCTGCAGACGAACCCCCATGCGGGTGCATAAAATATCAGAGGCATGATTGTCTTGCAACACTAACAAAACATAGTTGGTATGGTAGAGCACATGAGTATGTTCTCACCCCTCCAGTTTACTTTTGTACAAAATTCTCCTACATTAGGCTGAGCCTAAGCTAACAAACCAGGGTTCCACCTCCTATTGTTTGTATGTTATCACGAACAAAAAACTTCCCCATTTATTATTGCATTGAATATCATGGTGCGATTACACATATTGAATTGCCATCAAGACGTTTTTTGGTTGTGACGTCATGCAAAACAAAAAACGATGCTGTCGCTCGCCCCCAGTAGCTAGGCAAATGATGGAGTCTCAAATACATACACAGCATCTGATTGGTTCAATTGTTAAGGGACTGTCTAGAAGGGATTGACTGTGTATATGATACAAGATTGGATATAACACCCTATACATATGTCTCACCTCATTAGGCAATCATTCTTACATGATATAAATTAAATATAACGGAGATATCATAATTTGATCACCTAGACGAGTAACAAATAATCTCCTATTTTTCTGGCAGTGTCATTTACTGCATCAGATTTTCCAGATGCCACATTTGAATTGATTTCAGGAATAATTATTGAGAAGGAATGCTGAAGTCAGTTGCTATTCACAGCTCAGCAACTCAGTGTTATCATGAGTCAATCACTGCAGTGACTTCTGCAATTAGCTGCTGAACATTTAAAGTTCCATTCAGCGTTTGGAATATTCGAGAAAATGAGCATCAATGGATATTGAAAATTGATGCATCGTTCGTACTCTTACAAGAACTCCAGGAAAAATTACAGCACTCAATTATTCTATTCTTGGAAAAAATTTGGTGAACAGTCCGCGAAATTAAAAAAAGGGACGGGGTAGCAACAACTGTATAAGTTTCGTCACAGGGAAATTACAGAATTACTATTACTATCGGCTCACAGCTTTTTTTTTCATTGCAAGTTCTTGTATCAGGCAATACAATAGATCACCACGTATGGGTGCTTCGTGGCTGAAGAAGAGGACATGAAATAACGACTGAATGGAATATAACAAAATTTGATTAATGTGTGTAACGGTCTGCTGATGCATACTGGGATACATCAGTTGGTGTTAGCTGTATTGAGAAGATTCATATATTCGAATTATTTTTTCGGACTGTGAGTACATTCATCTCCAATTTTGTTAAATTATTCAACACAATTTTCTATGTTCTTGCTGTGACGAATTCCACCAAATCTGTGTTTCTGAGACCGATAAATCAAAGATTTATGGCTGGAAAACTCAAAGGCCTTTCTATAGATCACAGCGTCCACCCCTTTACTATCTCATAATATTTGTGATGGCCATTTGCAAAATTGTGGGGGAACTATTTTACTCTTTTATTTGTCATTATCTGTAAATCGTATCCGTATTATTCGGATTGACCTATGAGTATGTACGGAATGACGACTGACTGACGACTGACGGCTGAGTGTGTGTCTGTCTGTATTCTGTGCATCGCTGCTCACCTTTTCAACTCTGAATACAAGGGTGGTGCAGCGTCCTGCTGGTCAATGAAAGATTCGCAACAAGGCTCTCCTCAGAGTGGCCACTCCTGAACACAAAAGAAGTAAAAAAAAAAAAAAAAAGAGAAGTGGCAACAGTGAAAATATACCGTAATCTATACATGGAACTGCAATAAGATAGTTTTTTTGTGGTGGCATCAAGCAAATGCCGATTTCACAGTTGCTTGCAGATAATAAAGCTCTTAGGATAAAGGCAAATGATTTGAAAACAATTAGACAGGATCTTTTCCCTTGCCTTCCGAGGGGGAAAAAATCCATCGAAGAGATTGAAAACCGATTGATCCACCAGGGGTTGCTGCCCAAAGTGTTTGAATCAAGTGTTCTGCTCATGAACTTGGTTTCCAAAATTCATTTCCTTGTAAACCCTCGGCAGACGGAGTCTCAGAACCTACACACTTGAAACATAATTTTATATGCCTTTCCAGAGGCTGTGAGGTGCTTGAAAACATTGAAATATCATAGCGATAGGCAGATTGGATGTCAGAGTAGAAATGGCACTTTCAACTTTACCAAGAAAAAAGACGAAAGCAATAGCAGACAAGTCGCCTGACCAATAAGACTCATGTTCCCTTCGTTTCGAATCAAAAATCATTTGTGAAGTTTTACCCGTAAGTGACTCAACCAATTCGAGTACGAGATTTTGTATCATAGCCCCACTCTCTTTCCCGGCTCTTCTTCATACCTCTGAATGACTTGATAATGTACAACATAAGCTTCTTGTGAAACCTTGCAGGTGCGGGCATTCAGGAGTATTTCTTTTGTCGCAAGAAGTGATCAATGAGTGGTATAGCCGCCCTGAAGAATCGGTCTGTCAAAGAGAGGTAATGCTTCCAAGAATGGACTTGAATTGTTTTTCGGTAACGTGCGAGAATCTTCAAGTTCGGTTGTTCTTAATGCCCAGGGGTTCTGTGTTCCAGGGTCATTCATGAGGAATCAGTTTCTTCTTAAACCCTTGACTGTTAACTAAACTGAACAAATATCAACTCAAAACAACTTTCCTGCCTTCAGGGAATCATATCTCATGACTTTTGATGATTGCCCTGAACAAAGGACATATTCATGCCATCTCTCTTCCCTGTCTTAATACAGTTGACACTAATCACAGCAAACTTGAAGCAAATGTGAGGAGAATAATACTTTTGGCATCACGAGGGAATACTATTTGATATTGTGAGTGACAATAGACACGAGTCCTTGTGAAAATTTTCCGGACTTGCTACAATTCTCCTAATGTGATGAGAACAACACTTCTGGCATCACAAGTGGAAATTCTATTTGATATTATGAGTAACGATGCACATGTTCCTTTCTAAACATTTCTGTGCTTTCTCAATCTTTTAAAACGTCAATAATTCCAAACTCATGGGATCCATGCCTAATGTTTTGTCTTTGATGGATAACAATAATCCTATCACAAGTGAAGACAGGGAAACGCTGCAGGTTTATCCTGTCAACATCACCTCACTAGCGTCATACGGTCATTGACTAGCATACTGTCCTGTACCGAGCACGATAAACCTGTTGCTCGGCTGTCAGCCTGATTGGGGCTCGGCTAATCACTTAGACTCTCTGACTGTGTTCATGTTATTCCTTTAAAGTGACATCATACTTTTATTGTTAAACAATGCCACCTTAATTCACCTGTAGAAGAACTTCTCAGGAAAATCATCAAAATTTAGGGACAGCCCCGCACTATCGAGGGCACAAACTATAACCGCAATACGGATAGTGTTAGTCTTTCCACAATTTCCGAATTGCATACGATTGAGTCAGCCATATGTCATTTTGAGAGTGCAGGGAGGTGATTTCGATGGTGGTGTTAATTTTCAAATCCTAGTTCTGATGAGAGAGACTTTTCAAATCTTAGTTTTGATGAGAGAAAGAAACAGTTAGGTTTCTGGGTGTCAAAATGACAAACCATGCTACGTCCTGCTGATTTCTGGCTAAAAGTACTAAGGGGGGATGGTGTCCTTCTCCCAAGGTAGTTTTGATATCTCGATGGTATCGGCCAGCCCTGAAAAAGTGCAGGAATGATTCAGGGATGAAGATTATTTTACATGTTTTATTCATTTCCTTCAGAGAAAAACAATATATCTATTGGGAAGAAAATAATGCCACAAAAGCATGAAAGCATTACTGTAATGAATCCCACCAGCAAACTGGTGAATACACAGGCAAGGCTAATACCTGAGGCAGAAAATCTTGCGATGGAAACGAGAGCTAAATCTTGAGGTGCGCTGGACGGAAATATAGACCCAGTGGGGCTCGGTCGCGTGGGGTTCCATTAGTATGTTTCTCCTCACGTCAAATTTGAGCTAGATAATATGACTTGTGTATTGTGTGCACGGGTGATGATGAGCACACCGTGAATTGGTAGTATTTATCAGAAAATTCAAAGTTTAGTTCATCATGCACCCTATTTGTATTAGGCACACTATTGAAGACGCATCAATGCAAGTAGTTATATAGAAGGATAAAAATAACTTGGGAGCTTGGAAAAATTATTGCTACAAGGTGAAAGTAATTTTAGCTTTTTCCAAGAAATACCTATTTCTGGGGGTAAATATTTCACTCTAGCCAATAGCCACCATTATCCCTAGATAAGGTTGTCGAATTTTCCTTCTATCACGTAAATAATGAGGAAAAGTTTGACTGAACTACATAATATGCTAATTCAGTTTAGACAGACCTGACAAGGATTCTGTATTATGGTCTGAGGTGTATAAATGATTAAAATGTTCCCCCTCAACCCGCTCGGAATGGGCTTGCCTTCCCTGACAACTCCGGAGCCGGCGGCCCAGTCATGCTTCACTCCAGAGATGAGGCCTGCAACAAGTAAGTGGATCACTGGTTGTTAACATATCTCATCATACATTTTCCTTAGCAACAACCATCAGCTACTACTCACAAGAATCTCATGTATGGGGTAAGGAGAATTTTATTCCTAGAATTTCAGTTTGATCTTGCCACAGTTTTTTTTTTACACGTGTAGGAAGGACACATGATTATTTACCAGGTCCAAATAGCATGAGGGGGTAATTCCCTTAGTGTCTTTGGTATATATTGCAACAAGGAGTGGACCCCTCCCCCCCCCTCCACCCACCCCTTCTATAGATCAACACCCCCCCCCCCCCCCTCCACCCCCACCCTTCTATAGATCAACAAAGTACCAGGAACCAGAACTAGCAAGGCTTGGAATATTCAAGAGGGAACACTGACCACGTTTCTGTGCGCCATTTCAACTCAAGTGTACTGCAGTTAGCCAATGCTCCTCATAGGGATCCTTCAGTACCTTCTCAGTACCAGGCCTCTACCTCAGGACCTGCAGGCCAGTCAGATGGCAACTTAAGTGCCGTTGGGTGACCACTGGATTCACCTGTTTTCTTGGCTCCCATCTAGGTCCCCAATGTTTCGCAAGTGTTTCTGTTGGAATACAACAACCTAGCATTCTCAAACTTCCAAGTTCCTTGGTAACCCTGCCGCATCAAGTATCATAGGTTGAGGGCCTGTTGACGAAAGAAAGACAACTTACCTTCAGGATGATTTCGATTGTCTGACAGGGCGTGTGTCCAGTCCACAAGGCAAATTTACATGGATCTCCCTCTATGTGCTCTGTGATACCGATATCCGTAGTCTTTAACGAAGAATTTGAGATATGAGAAGAAGGTTATCGGACATTGACAAAACCAAGAAGAAGAAAAGTGAAAGATTTAAAGGATACAGCCAACCAAAAGTGACTGGTATCACACAAGGAAATGTGTTTTCAACACAAAAGTTATGATACAAAAACCTCTACACCCTACCTGCCAAGTTATACCCGGTCACTTCTGGTACAGAAGTGTTTAAAAGAAATGGAGCAACTTGACTCCGTCTTTTGTTTCTATTAAGTTTTAGATGTTTCAGGATGTAACCGCACGCAATTGACAGTCTCATCTAATGCCCCCCCATCAACTCGTCATTGTAATTTGAGAAAGGTCCGGTGAAATTTCCAAACGGAATGGTAAAATGATTCAATTGACTTGGGACGGAGTGAGGATTTTTGGTCCGAGAATTGTTGAACGCCGCAAAAGTCAGGATGGCTTTGTAATTCCTTGACTGAGCCTGACTTAAATCAAAGGCTGAGCATTGTCCAACTTCACATGCATCCAAAATTTACATTGGGATCATGTAGTAGCTCGTTTTTTTGGGAACTTGCTACAAGTTTTGAACTTGATCATCCAGGTGAGGTTTTACCAAATTTCAAAACCTGATCCAACCAGGTGTTCTGGACTTATTGTGTTAACAAGATTTTCAGACTTTTGGAACCTCTCTTGACGCTCAGATGAACTCTGCCCTGACCCCAAAAACGATAGGGATCATGTAACTCATAATGGGGAACCCAAAGACCAAGTAAGGAGCTCCATCCACCATCCAGGTGGGGTAGAGTTATTGTGTTTAATGAGCTAAAATTTGCCAAATCATCAGTTTTTCACAATCAATTTTCCATTTTTTTTTCCTCAAAACTGACACCCGTCCGAACCAAAAAAAATGGGTTCCTGTATTCCCCATAAATGAGCTTGTATATGAATTTCAACCTCTATCGGCACAGGCTTCTGGACGTATCAATGATTACCAATATTTTCAGATTTTGACCCTCAGATGACCTTCAACCTGAACGTCAAACACTAGGGATAATTCTCATAACAGCCAGGTTGTCCTGAACCCCTTCAACGCTACTCCTCGACCACCGCTTTTGCTCTTGTGCAGGTATCGGTATCCTACCGGCACGTTCCCTTGACTCCTTGCTGAATACGAGGACAGGTCAAAGAGGAAGATGTGCCTCTCGGCCCGGCCTGTCCTGAAAGATCTGTTTTATCCCAGACTGCAACTGTCCCTTTAGTCCAGTACTACTTTCACCTGGGCTTCAAGGTTCCCCTGAATAGAGGGAAGAGGTCGTAAAAGAAGAATAATCTGCAAATGGTTTGTGAATGCGCCGCTCACATGAAACAACTTGGATGGTATAAGACCAAAAAGAAATCCTCCCCATAGCCCTATCATTACGGCCAATTTTTGGCTGCCGCCGCTCTTCTGAAACGCGACCAATACTCCATCCCATCTTCTCAGATGTCCATCATTGATCATTATGTAGGAGAATCCAAAAAGTTGTTCTGGTAAGATTATTGTGAAATTTAGGGCTCTCGAAGATTATTCTACCACACTGCTTTTGTAACATCGAACAGGCAGTGGAACCTCTATGACCTGTGACACAATAGTATTAATCTATCTCATTGACTGCTACGGTGAAGAGTTGCATTGAACTACATCCCTCAGGATCTATTACGATGTGTAGCCAAGATTGCTATTAACGATCGCTTGCGTGTCCCTGTTTTGCATTAGTCTTCACTCACAAAACTTACGTGAACCGTTTTGTGAATCTGTGAACTATGAACACTCACACCCATATGGACCAGGCACCCACCCCTGCCATTGAACATCTGATTCTCTGTGGTCCTAATTCTTTATTCGTTCAGCTGACCAAGATAATCAGCCCTCTATGTGAGTCCACAAAGCAGAACTTAACCCGTGTTGAGTTATACACCCCACTGCGTGCTGTGGCGAATAACACAAATTGAGTTGGCCACCTCATTGCCCTCCTCTTTTTGCAAGCTTTCTAACTATAAGCTTTTGGCTAGATTCAGTGAAAATTCATGGTCGAATTCTCGCTGATCCGTCATTGTTCCTGCTAAGTTAGTTCATCTTTTATTCACCCCATTATCTTTTTTTTCGGAACAACAATTCTTGGTTGTTAGGTCGTATCGGGAAGATTTAGTTCTCTTTCGCACAGTATTTTGAACCTAAGCTGTTCTTGACACAGTGTTTCCTTATCTTAAGCCTTGGCTGTCGAACATTGATTCCATCACATCATCTAACAAAACCATCGTTTCCGGACGACTGGGAGTTGTTTTCATTGCTACAGTCAGCGTTAAAATAACGAGTTGCCAAAACATTTCTGGCTGCACTCTAATTAACCTTTGGAGTCAATGTGAAAATGAAATCAAACAGGTAATGATGTTCATGGTGGCAATTATTCTTCTTCATGAGTTAAAAGATCACGGTATAAGACAAATTAAAGTGATTTGTAAAGCTTAACACAAAATACTTACCCTTTATTGTTATTGACCATGAACCTAATTATGCCATATAACAAGCTCTGGAGTACCAGCTGACAACCCCAATCGCCTCCAAATTTACTTGGAATTTCTTCTGCTTTTTTGAGTCTCTCCATCGCTCAAATTGAGCTTTTCAGCAATATTGTTCCTCAACAAGGGTTTTGGGATTGTATCCATTATTACTGGGTGGATTTTGAAGGATTTTTATTTCTCTCTCGATCACCATTTTCTCGTGCTAGCAGCGCTTAACATTGTGGATTTGTGTTGCATTTCTATTCAACACGACTAGACACAACGTAGACCATATTCACCAAGTGTCTGGAAATTGAATAACTTTCGAATTCTGTATAATTATGCAATTGGACTACTTGATCAGCATATATCATGCTGAAAATATAATCGTGATCACTACTTTACTTCCTTTACCAATGTGCCAAACTGCATCACCGAACAGTTTGTCCAGAATATCGCTAACAGTATAACACCTTAATCGGGCTAATTACCCTATTTAATTGGTGACTTCCGTGCCAGACAAATTATTCACATCGTGTTCCCCCAACCCTGACTCCATATACAAAATTTCACTAAAAACATTTCCACAATTTTTGCAGATATATTGCTACAGAAAGTGTGACACCCATACACTACATTCTCTACCTGACTTTCATTCAGGCGGACATAAACCGCTCTTGAAGCATACAAACAGAATATACTCACATCGAATCCATCCAGCATGCTGAGATGCATGGCGTCATTGGCTTTCTTTGGTACCATCAGCATAACGTCTAACGCCCCTGGATTCCCCCGTCCTTCCTCACAACAGGCCAGATGTCCTGCCAAAAAAATACCAAAATTATTAAGCGCCTTTAATACACCTGCTTTCCATTTTCGACCGAGTGTGCATCTGGACAGAATTTGAAAAATGCCTTTATCCTCCAGACGATGAACGAACAAAACAGCTTCCAGAGTAATAATGAATTAATGCTTCTGAATGACCAAAGAGCAATAACTCAGCAGTTTACATTGTGAAACAATGATCAGTTATAGGCTCTCAATCATCAAATAAAGTTATAAACACATTCTTTGCTCGTTTGGCCAAGATTTTCAAAAGAAATACCTCCAATGTATCCATGATACAAATGTATAATGTCACTTTTCGACATAGGTGGGTGTTTTTGGGACCATGTGACCTGAATGTCCTGCCCCAAAATATATTAAACATTTGCACAAAGCTAACTCATTTTCAATGACGATTGTACAGTGGCTTTTAACAGAACTCCTTTGAAGCATGGCATTCACTTCCATTATTTACTATCTATATTAATAAAATGCCAGCCATGGACCTACCTTTAGAAGGAGTTGTATTTGGTGATTCGCTGTACTGGTTTAATGATGTAAGCTTGAAACTGATAAGATACTTCGGCTTCTTCTGCAACATCTGTAGGAGAAGAGATCAGAGTATTAGCAGACTTACATTATACACTCTCAACGTTCAAGAACTGTAGTCACTATCTTACAACGCACACAGGCAAAGGTATCTGGAGGTCTGTGCTTCGGTGCAGGGTACTTAGCAGTTCATCAAAACGGAATGATCAGTTCATGGTTACAGGAGTTGTGCCCTGGACAACACCCCCCCCCCCCCCCCCCCCCCCCCCCCCCCCTAGATGATTACCTGAAAGAGTTGGGATTAAAGTATCGGTTTGGGGGGCATACACATTCCCGGGGTATGGGTGATTGATTGTCTGCGAGTGCATGCTGACAGCAAAAACATTCTGTGAGAACAAACAGGATTAGCCTCCCATGACACTGGATCAGACAATGAGGAACCAGTGGTCCATGGGCCAAATCCAGCACACGTCGATTCCCTGCCAGTGGAGAGCTCAATAAAACCTGTCCTGTTAGCAGATATCTTGACTGGTCTGTATACCTTCATGCCATAGAACGAATCAAATTGAGACGTGAACGCTTGGTAATATTCGTTCTATCAATAATCAATTCACCTCATCTTAGCCCATGGGGCTTCATTGTTCCTAAAGTGGTCATGTGACCCCCATAACAACTTTAGGAACATAACCACTCCATTCCACCCCTTCAGATGCCCCATACATTGCAAGAATATCACAGGTCTGTCTAACCACTCTAGCCATGAGAGGGCTATACACTAACAAAGAATACCCCACATACAAATTACAACAGTGGTTCTCCATCTGTCATCGAGTAATTCAACTCAAACATTGCTCGGGAGAAATCTCTCTGGAGTAAACCTATACTCCTTCCAGTTTGTAGCAACCAGTCCACTATTAGAAAAAAAAAGAAGAAACTTGTATATCTTTTGTCTCGGGTTCTCTCAGGGAAGCAAATATAAGCAGCTTGAAGGTTTCCCAATCCCACCTTCTTGGGTATGATCATCTCTGCCTCTTAGCTACTAGACGGCGAGTTGTGGAATCTCGCTAAGTCACTAGCTTTTGGACATTTTCTTTCTTTAATCTATTGGAATTGGGGTCGCTGAACTTACGTCAAAGAATGTTCCCGCTTGATCAACGATGAGCGTGTTGGAATCTGGCTTGTTCTTGCAGTAACTCACGTAGGATTCAAACTTGTCAGCCTGGAAAAGAAAGACAGATACAGGTTATTGATTGATTAGACAATATCTTGTGGCACATCAAGATATAGCTGTTACACAGCAGGTTCAAGTTATAAAAGGAGAAACGAGACCTTTTCTCCTGATATACATGGAAATATTTCAAACATACATACCTTTGGTGGTATTTACCAGACAGGATATAAAGAAGTCACCTCTGGTCACTTTTCATGAAAGGCGTCGGAATGCATATGACCATGGAGGGTAATAATCGATTAGTAAAGTTGTAAAAAATAGATGACCATTGGCTACAAAATAAACTCCAATTAACCCTCCAACTGCACTCGAAGTGACCCTGGAAATTACTTTAGCCCCCAGAAATGTTTGTACATCGGAGTCATCATGAGTTGATCACGTAACAGAATTTTTCCCATTTCTCCCATATCACATTCAGAGTACCATAATTTTGCAAGGCATATATGATATCATACCATGATATTCTCCTGTGATATATATCACTTTATCAAATATTTACCTCTTCATAGTAATTCTTATCTGTAAAAATATGTTCAATTGGTTATTATTTGGGTCACGGGTTAGATTAGCTCTTTGCTAACAGAGTCTTTCCCCCATCATTCATTAATGTAATGTATATAAATCACTAAATAAATAAATAAATAAATATTTATTTGATAAGATTCTTTCGGTTGGTATAGTTTTCCAATAATTACTGAGAAAGGATGCCTGAATGCTTTACATATTTTCTTTCAGTTTGATGGGTTGCACTCCTCCTTATGAATATGCTATATTTATGCTGGTTTCAACGAGGGTCAGTCACTGTTGCACAGCTCAAGAGTTATTTTGGGTTGATCACGGTGGTGGTTGGGCATTTGCTGCTAAACCTGAACAAAATGTGACAACATAAGAGAATATGTCTGATGAAAATATTTTCTTTAGGCATAAAATTGAAAAGAACAATCAAAGAAATGACTATATCCACCAATTGGTGGCCATTTGAAAAGAAAAAAAATGTTCATCCAGATTTACCCCTAATTTGGGGAAAATTTGAATTGGCATTCTATGAGTAAAAAAGAAAACAATCATTCGGAAAATGCCTCGATTTGATGAATCCCGATACACTGTTTACACTCAATTCATAGAGATCTGCATGCACTGCTAGTATCTACTTCATGCGAACTGATAGACTCAAAATAATGATAGACTCGTGATAACGCTACCATACAACCAATTTTAACACCTCGCCTGAGTTCCACTGAATAGTATGTGTTGAGCAAGATGAACACTGAAGTATGTTATACTGAAGAGGAATGCCTCCAGGAATTTGAAAGGATTCTGGCAATCTCCTAATCTTGACCTTGATCAAAATTCTCATATTGAACTAATCTTCCTCTTGAGGCTAATCTCTCCTCAATGGGAATAAACAGGAAGAACGAACATTCTGCTATTTCAGGAAAGTGTTTGTCAATTTCTTCTTTATTTTACCTGATGCACCAGTTTTTTCGCTCCTCTGTTTTTTATTTTTATGACAGACTGAAATAACTTTGAAATGTGAACAGCACAATGAAGGCGATGGTAGGCCGAATACGAGTAGAATTTCTTTCTAAAGGCATCAACCTTTTCTTGTTACATATAATGACAGGAAGATTTTGTCCTGGCCGGTATATTTTGTCCCACAATATTCATATACTATTCCGTGTGAATGCCGACACCTAACCAAACACAATTATTAGAACTTTGATTGACGAACTAGGAAAAAAAAGGAAAGTTTTGGAGCATAACTATAGAACAGCGCCTGGCTGCGGAGTCTGTCCAATGGTCCCGACACCTCGGCTTGAGCGCTGCCTGAACAGCAGTTTCCTTCCCTATCCTAGTCTCTTGTGCCGAGTGCCCAGCGAGAAGGCAGCAGGTACCATTTTTAAATTCTTTGGTATTACCCGACCAGGATTCGAACCCTGTTCTCCAGACGCTCTATCAATCACACCAACCACTAGGACTAGCACTACGACCAAGGCGCACCAGCCACTAGAACTAGCACTACGACCAAGGCGCACCAACCACTAGGACTAGCACTACGACCAAGGCGCACCAGCCACTAGAACTAGCACTACGACCAAGGCCCACCAGCCACTACGACTAGCACTACGACCAAGGCGCACCGCCACTAGGACTAGCACTACGACCAAGGCGCACCAACCACTAGGACTAGCACTACACCAAGGCGCACCAAGCCACTAGGACGAGCACTACTGACCAAGGCACACCGCCACTAGGACTATCACTACGACAATGGTAGGTAACTAACCGACCGAATCAGAGCCAAAAGCATATCTACAACAAAAGAAGAACCACCCTTTAGTGTAACATGGCTTAATTTTTTTTTTCATAAATTTTTTCGACACTGTGTGGGACAAAAACCTGAAGTTAGTTGAAATGCATGTGCTTTTTTGGGGGCATGAGCTTTCTATCAGAAATTTTTACAGTATTTTTGGTGATTTTCATTTGATTCTAGCAGTTCCCCATTCATAAATCATTAGGTCCATCATATCAACCGCTGACGCTGGAGAAGTCCAGTTGATATGTTGGTGTGCACTTAACATGTCCTCGTAAGGTACTGCTATATAATGTCCCCCCACCCACTATTATAATTAGAAATACCATAACTATAACATGATCAAGCGTACAATTAAAGCCATTCTGTTTCTACATTCGTTGGGTTCTCATTCATCAGTACGAGAGGTGTCTATCTTTTCACAAGCTTTCGTAGCTTTTCTGTAGTAACTCTGGCCATTCTTTCTACTTTATCATGACCATAATGTTTTATGTCTATGCTCGAATAAAGCTCAGAATCAATCAATCCATCACTCCACACATGACCAAGGGACAAGGGTATTACCTATCACACATGGCAGTGTGGGGACACTTGCATCAAATGAATAGCTTGGTATTAGCAGCCTGTTGATTAGCAAGTCAGCTTTTGTCTCCGTGCAGCATCATAGGTTCATCTGGGACAAGAACCAAAACTTGTTGTTTTACAGAACGGGATACATCCGGCTTACTTCACCAACACCAACCGGAAATATGAGGTGGAGCCTTTAAACATGTTTTACTGTTCATAAAGAATTGGCCATATTTCCTCTACACGCATGTGCTACTCTACACTGCTCCCCCCCCCCCACCACCCCAGCTTCTCCCTCCTCTTGTTCAACTTCTCCATCTCCTAGGCATGGCCAGTCGCTGCAGTAAACCCAAACCTGATAATTTGTCACATCGTGTGTGGAAGTTTGCAGAAACTGGATGAGTGCTTACCCACGTCACAAAACAATGGCCGACATTCCTATGGCATAGCTTCATACTTTCCGTTCCCTCGGAAGATACGATGAGGATGGAAATCTGGAAGGTTCATAGAACAGATCTCGTGATAAATGAGAAATAGGAAATATGGCTCAAGACCGATTTAGTCTGAAAAAAACGTGAATCAATATACTGATGCCATGTTTAGTCTCACTATGCATAGTGTAGTTCAACTTCTTACCGTGGAGCCCTTGATATTGGTGCCTCTCTCTGGTAATTAAATTCATTTTTCCTTGTTCCTCTGAACTTTGCTGGGAACCAGTACCAAATCTTACCAATGTATGGACTGTATTTGCTTCAGTGATATTGGTTAATTAGCATACATTCAATGAATAGCGAGGTCAGTGTTTTCCGAATGGTTCGTCCAACGCCCACGTTTTGATTCAAGAGGAGCTTGTAGGGCAATAACGAACAGAAGCTCAAAATACGAGTGAGCATCAAATTTTTTATATGTCAGTCTGCTTAATGCTCAGGCATTCCGTCATAACAAGTTAGGTGATCAATGTTCTCTCATTTGTCTAATGGTACAACAAAGGCAATTAAGCGATGTTTTAGGAATGCAACTTCAACACACTGCGTGTTTTCTGCTATGTGTAGAAGCATGCCATTTAATTGCTGCCTCAAAGCATTCCACATTTACCTACGTGCCCATTCAAACCGCATTTCCCCCAACAATAACCCCTCAGTGGATTACCATCCTAGGATAGGGGTCAATAAGGATTAGATTTTCATCTTTGTTCACTCCATTACCCAAAAGGCCCTTCGACCGCACTTCTATTATCCTTTGCAACTGCCAATAGTAATTGTTATTTACTATGTAACTCATTATGGACACATGTTATAAATATCGACAGATAGGGTTCTGTATCAGAATAGGGTTCATGTTCAGAAATAGGGTTCTGTCTCAGAATAGGTCCCATGTATCAGAAATAGGGTCCATGTATCAGAAATATGGTCCATGTATCAGGCATAGGTAGACAGACAGCTAGTTAAGATAGTGCTCCATCCATCCAGGCATGGGTTTACTTGATCCATTTAAATTGTCAATGTTTCACAAATTTTCACTTTCCCCCACAAATGACTCCAGGGTATTCACACACACTCCACACATTCACCACACTCACGTGTACGCATGCGCATGCGCACACACACCCACTGAGATGACTGCATAGATTTATCCTGATTTTGTCAAGGTAATCAAAGATAGAAAACCGTCAGGCTTTTGTAGAGACTGCAGAATTTGACATTCACATACAAAATTGCCCATACTTACAATCAATAAGATCAGAATTTTTTTTTTTCATGTTCCGTCTCAATTCAAGAAACGTGACAACCATTTTGTTTTCCTGATTCATCATATCAACATTAAGGAATTTAAGGTCAATGGGACTTACACTTTTTAGAAAATCATATATTTCCTCGTGTTCCCGAAGATTATATGTTGTTTACCCACAATGCCTGGGGGCACGTCCTCCACCGCACACACATTTCGCATAATTCTGTAATTGACAAATTAAAATCAAAATAAATATTCAAAATGGAGTCAACAACTGAATTCCAATTGTCTCCAAGATGATCAATTAATTGTTACCCAGGCATCAACCCTAGTCCTCACTGTTGAATCCAGGGTGTAGAGAAGGACAGATTTAGTCAACATTAATCTGGCGAGGGAGACTACAGCGGCTATTAACAAACCTAATCTCAATGACAGGGCCACTTGAAGGCAATTACATTCCACAGCACCCGCTAATATTGACGTGCCGCTGCCTGTACAGTTCACACTCGAGATTGGCGCATCAGCAGGTTTGCGTTGAAACTCTGTTCAGGAAAGGGCGTATTTCATACCCTTGATCTCAAATTTAGATTTTCCAACTCATCTCGCTTTTTTGTTACCTACATATCAAACCGTCAATATTGTGTCGCACCCTTGTTACAGGTAATGGATGATTCCGTTGCTGATAACTACAGCGAAGAATATCAACCTACGATATGTCAGAAATTCTGTATCAACATATTATTGTGACATATACTGTACCATTATCGAATTGCACAGGGATGGTTTTTGGTTTTCCATAGTGACATGCAAATGACGCAAGCTTGTTGACAGTTGAAACCAGAAGTCAATGGCTCTCTAACTCTCTGTAATATAATGCTAGAATCTGGCTTGTCAGAAATCACCACCATGGCCCACTCTTGCAGAAGAAATTGAAGATGAAGGTAGTATACCAATATGAAGGTGAAGCCTGCCCTCAATTGAATTTGGAGTGGTAGGTTGGGTGGAACAGTTAACAGCCAATGTGAGGTTAGGCATGGTGAGGTCAGGCAATGATGAAGTTAGGCAAGGATGTCCAAATTATGATAAATTTCCGAGGCTGGAAAGAGGTTCAATTACATAATGGAAACACTAACCAAGCGGGTAGTGCTAATTGGTTATAGGGCGGCATTCCACCAGGCACCCCTGTTGCATTCTCAGCACAAGAGGAGTGGGGGGGGGGGGGGCAAATGGTGGCTAGCCAATTTGCAAGATGCGGGTGAGATTCTGACAAGCTGGCTACAACGTGAAGTTTCCAGATCTGCACCCTTGCCGGGCCTTGAATAGGTTCGATTCTCTGCTCAGCCAAGTTATGAAGGAAAAAAAAAAGATAGCAAGAGCATTTGTAAGCGAGACTTCATCTCCGACCTGGACGAAACACATCAAGGTTCCTGACATAGGTTCTCTCAGTCTCCAGTAGCTCGGACATGATATAGTCTCTCTTGCGAGCCGATTTCCTCTTCTAATAGTGAGGCCCTTGGCGGCCATCCTGGAGCTTCGTTCCAGGTGGTGTCTGACATGCGATCTCAGACTGGGCTCCCTCACTTCCTCCTGTAATCGGAGATGGAGCTTCACATGAAATGGCAACTTATCAAAAAATAACTGTTTAGTTATCATAATACCCATAGTCCTCAATAATGCATGCAATTCATAGAGCACGTATAAAGTATATGAAGGTGAAGCTGAGACATGGACTTGAGACGGATTTGGAACAGCTTACCTGTCAATGCCACTCAGTGCATGAATTTATTGAAGTGTAAAACAAATATCTTGAAGATATTGGAGCGTAACTACTATTTTCCATCTAGGTCATATTCACAAGCTGTTTGGATTGACTCTTGTGGGGAGAGAATAGACTGGTAGTATGCAGTTTTGATAGGGTTCCTCTCAAACCATGGTATTGACCACATACATTTCACTACCGTGGTGAAAACCAAATAGATGTATAAAATATCCATCATCTACAGTCTTCGAGTTATCGGGGCTATGATCATGTGATGAGAATAGATCACGGTCCACTTATGTGAATCAAGATGAGAGTAACTTTGAACTAAAATACTTTTGGAGGGAGGAATCTGTGCCAAATCCTTTCAAGTCGGACCAAGTGTTCATGACCATAGATTGTGAGGAATCGTGAGCATATTTCACTGTGGCTTGTATTGGCCAATGAATTATCACATATAATAAAACAACAAATTCCAAGAAGATTGAAAAAGTTAGTTTATCTTGTGTTATTTACCATTTCTTCTCGAATCATGACCAAAAAACATATCAACGTGAACATTGGATGGAGAGAGTAACTTCCTCAAAAAGAATTACCTCATGTTCACACCAAGTTTTGCCTGCCAGTTGGCTTGCGGTATTTGTCCATCCGGAGGGAGAAGTCCCTGGTACTCTCATCGACTGCTGCCACCCAGCTCTTGATGCTGGAGGCATGGGGAGTGGCCACGCTCGACCAGGCTGTCAGCCAACTGACGAAGCAGCTTCACCTTCTCACGAGTCTCCTGGTGAAGAAATTGAAGAAATAGATATAATATCATTATTGATATGCCACAGGATTAGTAAAATAAATATTATTAGAGATTAGTACGTAACCTAAAGTAGATGAAGCTATAGAATAGAATATATAAAAATTGTGAAGCGCACTATCAACAACAGTTATCTAATGCGCTGTACCAAACAGAACCTAAACCCTAGAGGCACTCCAGTCTTAAGTTGTGACTTGAACTGTGACATTGTTTTAGCTTGTCGTTATCTATACAAATGAAAAGTAGCACAATGTGAGACAGTTGATATGAAGAGCATGGATGAAAAGGAATAGAAGATAAGGGGACCCCCTTGATACTCTTTGAGAATAAAAATATTGCCGATCTGCTTTTTCCCTGACCTAATGAGTACTTCAATGGAATCACATTAGAGGGTGATCTCCATGAATTAGGTACATCTTCTGAGTAGCTATTCCACTCCCTAATCACTCTGGGTAAAGAAATATTTCAACATGTCCAGCCTGTAGTGGATGCCATGGAAGCTTGGGACAATGACATTTATCAGTAGTAATATGGGGAATTAAGAGTAGTAATCAAAAGGAAGGCTATCAAATCCATAAATGATTTTATGAAACCTGAGAACAAATCACCCCAAATTTGCTTCTATGTCTTCTGAGTCACCACCGAGACGCTCCAGAGCATACGAGAATGAAGTGGGCAAGTCTGGTTGGCTCTGGCGATAGTGAAGGCCAATGCGAGAGTTCTTCCGTTTAAGACAGTTTTTGTCTCTTTCAGGGCTCTGCAAAGCACACTACTCGATGAGTAGTGAAAGATCAGGGGAGACTTAAGAGTGCAACCCCTCGGATCACACTAAACAAGCTTTACAGCAGGGACTTCACTGATGGCCAAATCAGCATCCTGATAATCGCATTGACACTGACACGTTCTTCAAAGTACCATTTGAAATACATCAAGTGATGACCCGTTATGTAGATATTCCAATAGTACCCCAGCTTTCTTCAATAACAGTGGCTGCCCTAGCTATGATCGCAAGTGGAACCAAACTGTTGGGGTTGTAATTCGACATAGGCATGGCTGAGGGTAGGGGCTATGTTTTTTTGTTGATCATATGCAATAAAACAATCATCAGTTCTGTAGAGCAGGTGGGTGCTTGCTTGCATTATTGGCTGCCAAGTAGCTACCAGACCAGCAAACCATTTCCAGTGACGCTTTGACACATTACCTTAGCGGTTCCCTTGAATTCATTGTGTTCCTTGAGGAGGTCGGTCGTCTCCTCTGCATTCTTGCCCAGGTTGGTGTGGGTCGACAAGTAGAATTCACCCGTGTCGTGAATCCAATCCAATGCCTGACAACAAATGAAGTATCCACAAAATTGGATATACTGCATATTCAGTGGAAGAATTATCTTTGGAAACAATAATTCTCATGATGATAAATATGTGATGGATGCAATAGGTCTATCTCCAAGCACAGAGAGTGATAACTTTTAGGAAAACCTTTTTTTATTACAACATGCACCTACTCCTCTACTCCTCGTCTACCCATACACTGCAGGATTCTTATTTTGAGAATGAATTCCGTCCACAACGTGACCTCATAAGAAATATGCCTATGTAAAACAGCTAACTGTTAGTTTATATATAACTATCCACCCTTTCAGACATTCTAGTAACTTAAAAACTGCACCTTCCTAAAAGTGACAAATCTAAATAATGATAATCTAGCTGGATAGCTCACAATCAACTTGGAAAATTTCACTTTTAACTATGATTATTCCTTAGTTTAGTTATACAACATAGTTGAACGTTTCCGAGAGGTTGATTTGTATCATCATCAAGATCGCTTTCATCTCTTAGGCTGTCAGTTGCCCTGGTTCAACTATGAACAACCCCCTCAGGCCTTGGCAAATGCTTTTTCACCTACCGCGGCCCTGAGTCACACAAGTCCATCCTTTACCAACCTGTAATCCTCTCAAACAACCTGTGGATGTTGGAAATATCCCACCTTTGGAACAAACTGAATTGCCCATTTGGTATTTTGACTTGCAACCATTCAAAATGCCTGCATATTCATCATTTTTTCTTGCTGTCATCCATAACCCTAACCTGTCGTGCGCTCCTCTCAAAGAGCACAAACTGCAGACATTGGTCCAGCCTCTTCTTCTTGTCGTCCATCTCTCTAATACCCTGTCCTCCTGCGTAACACTCCTTCTAATGTTTCTAGTGGAGAGGGAATGAAAACAACAAATGAAAAAGGTGAAAGAAGTCTTCATTCACCACTTTTTCAATGCGCCTCAGTTTCCTTTATTCCTGTGGGTTGAACTGGCAGCCCATGATTCATGTTGTGGCACACTGGATCATCACTACTGGGATTCTGAGATGCCGCATGACATCATTGAGTGGGGCTTCACCAGAGCAAAAATGAGGAAAGTGTCTGAATGAACTACATATGGTTTGAGGAGATAAGGCTCCAATAGTGGCATGAATTTATCCGAATAATATGGAAGAGAAGCACGGTGTGGGGAAACACTACAACGTGTACCAACAATTTACAGGCATCCAAACAAAGTAAACGAATGCAATATAACTGCATCTGTACCTATCGCATTCTTCCTACTTGCATACTACGTTGGACCGCCCATCATGGTGGTGGCGATTCCATGCTCATTCCGTAGTTTAACCAAATTTGAACTCCACCTGACTCCCTGGATTATTATAGGTTGGATGTGTTAACTAACTGACAATGCAGTAAATGATCTCTGACGTCAAAAGAATGGCACGACGAAATACATTTTTCATGTCCTCAGATAGGCATTCCTCCCATAGGCATTGTGGCCCTTACAGCCACTGTCTGATCGCCACTGTATATACCTGTCACTTATAAACAAGAACTCCATTACACACACTTTTTCTTATATCCAGCCTATATGACTTGGTTCAGTCAGTAATCCTCAATTTGCACATGTCGATGTGAAATTGGGGGGGGGGGGGGGGGGGAAGTTCACTTTTAGTAACACCAGGACGCAAAGCATTTTTTTCTGATTGTTGTTCGTTTGCAATCATTCCCTTTTCATCTAAAAATTCTACCCTGGCCAAGGATACAACCGGCCATGGCCTAAGGTCCAATCAAATGACAGCCATTAGGTACATAAATCTCAGAAAATGTCACCAAGCACCAAACCCCCTTTTCTTACTTTTGGTATAAGCCTCAGGCCCCCTCGCCTTCTCGACCAGCAGCTGTGGTCCATTGCACTTTTTGAGATATTTCATTTCCATGAAGTTCTCGTGCTCCTCCGGCCATGGTGCATGGCCTTGAGGAAGCTCTCCTTCTGGTCCTGGTGTCGGTTGATCATCTTCAGCATCTCGCCTTCACTGATTGGCTGGCGCTCCTGGCCCCCACACCAATCGTCGTCCCTGGTGTACTCCCGCTCAAGGTCTTCTAGAACTGACTGCACCTGTGTGTGAACAAATCGTAGTCAATCGATCAGCGAATGTTTGAAGACATATTTTTCAGTTCGATTTGATTTGAATTCCATTCAATGGGGGCTGTTGTCTCAAGCTTTGTGGTAAACGTTGCGGATCAGACACTCTTCAGAATATTTTCTGCCACTAGAGATTGATGAATGGAATAGCCTTCACGCTGGCAGCTGTTGTGTGGTGTAAGAGTTTCATGCCTTCAAGAACAGTCTTGACTTGTTTTTCAGAATTGTGGGAGAATTCTTTGAGTTCTGTTGTTCTTCTTCTTGAGTTGCTGTGGTTTTGGGGTTGTCCATGAGACCAAAACTAACCTAACCATGGAGAGTGAACACAAACCATACAAGTCAGGAGCCAGGCTACAGTCAGGCTGCAGCAACCTCAGCTTTGCTGCAGCCCTGCTGCAGGTTAGGATGCAACTATGTGGAAGAGTTCTGTTGTACTTCTTCCTTGGTTGTTGTGGTTTCAGAATCATTCATATGAATCGCTTACCCTTTCCCACCAAACCAAAATAAATCATGAGCAACCACACAAGAGCATCCACGAACCCTAGTACCTGATAAAGTCCACTGTATTACAGCAGAACCATGACTAAGACCTCAGAGTGTGATCCAACGAAATACAGCCACATAGGGCAAAACCGTCCCGTGACTGCTGGAATTCAAACCCAGAATGTTTGCTTGCAAGCGTTAGTGCATAGCGTTGCAGATCAAACACTCGGAGGTATTTCTTTTCACAAAGAGTGCATAACGTGTGGAACAGTCTCTCTGCAGATTTGGTTCGGTCTAAGGCTGGGATTCCGAGCTGCGTATGCGTATGTGGGAAATCGCCAATTTTCGTTGACTAGCGGGTGCTAGTTGCTTGAATAGGTCTATTGTAGCTTGCAAAAGATAGATATTGGTTCCACAGAAGCCAAAAATCATAAATAAAGGCAACCACGCTGAATGGGAATACGCACATTTATCAATGCGTATGCGGATGCTTATTCCCGCGAATGAATATATGACTTATCTTCCTTAAAAGCCAAGCACGACAATATTCATGGTTTGTTGGCTTTATTGTCTTTTCGCATAATCTTAGAGTGTTTTCTCTTCTAAACAAACGTTTGTTTTCGTAAATATGTGATTTTAACATCCAACCCGGATACGCATACTCATCTATGGAATCCCAGCGCTAAGAGTGTTAATGCCCTTCAAAATCCTTGACTATGTTTTCAAGATTGTGGAGAATTCTTTGATTCTGTTGTTCTTCTTCTTGGGTTGTTATGGTTTCGGTCATTCATGAAGACCCTTCCCTACTGAACTGAAGTGAACTAGATCATGAGCAACCACGTGAGAGCATTCACACCACACAGTTTCTGACACATTGGAGGTATTCAGATATTCACAGATGTAGACTAAAACCTCGCCAACAGTAACTTATCAACAGGACATGTCAAAATGGAAAGTGTCCTTGTGATAACCCATCTGGAGGATATGATCAACCCGTTCCTCAAGCGGCACGATACCAGCATTGCTCTTCCTCACTTCCATCTTAACTATTGGATGTTAGATTTCTACCACAGCCCACCCTGAAGGCTTCCTGACAAGGTACTACTAACCGACACTACCATGTTATCTTTTTGTATTAGAGAATTGATCAGGACAAATTTCACAGGATGGTGCCAAAGTGAGGCCTTCGACGGGGCCCTGATTACGCTTGACTATTGAATGATAAAGAAGGTTGCAAAACCAAATTTGCCCCCCATCTAAACACATATTGACATAGCTTAGGGCCCTCCTGTTGGAACACATACCGATCATTCCTGGTCATTGTATAATTATCCAACAAGGATCAATTCCCAAAAACTGTCTGTCATGCCAAAAAACAAAATCTTCATCTTCACTCCACTCCACACAGTACCTGTGTGATACTTTGTAGAAGCTGCATGCATACTGAAAGAGCTTCCTCCGGTCCTCCGCTGCATGATACTGTGACCAGCGCTCTCGATGTCAGAGTGATGTCCATTATTCCTCTCCTGCGTCAAAGTGGTTGGACTCCACCAGCCGTAAGCCCTTGTCGTGGAGACGGATTGCACTTTCTTGGGTTTTCTGGGGATCAAGGTCGAGCAGACTTAGTTTGGGAAGAGTAGGCCGCGCATTTTGGTGTGAGGCACTTCTCGCAAAAGGAAAGCCAAAATGTTAATTCTAGCCACACAACACATGTGACCATTAACAAGTTCACATGTTTGTTTGGAGTGGCAAAGCCATTCAACCAAAATGACAATTTTGTATCACTTAGGGCATGCTTATATCCAGGTATTTTAATTCTTTCAATGAAGTGAATGAAACCAAACAAAGGCAATGTTTCATAAGCAACTAATTCTGATTTTTGTTCCCACTGTAATAGAATGGTAACATTATTTTTCTCTGGAGGTTAGTTGGAAAAGTGAAAAATTCCGAATTGTAGAGAGCTACCTTTCATTTTAATATTCTAATTGATAATACAGGAAAATATTCACAGACACTGAATACCTAAAGATTTTGCATAGTTGTCATGTGCATTTCCCCAATTATCACGGAAAATTAAGAACTTATAATCTTGCATCAGTAATATAAAAGGCGCCAGTTCAATGGCCTATACAACAAATCTGACTTTTTGCATTGTGCAAATAGAAAAAAGATCTCTGAGAGATTTTGTTCAGATTAAACTGTTTCCAGGTCGTGATATGTAAAAGACCCAAAGGCAGCCACCCCCCCTCCCCTCCCCTCCCCTCTCCACGGAGTTGTGAAATATCATTGTCGATCCTGTAAATTATTTCATGTTTTTCTTGTGTGCACCTAATTACTAGCCCTCTGACACGATTGGCCACTATAAAACAGTATCCTAATATCCACAGTGAATGCTAACACCCCCACCATCGATGGTGGCCATAGCCAACATAGTTACAACACCAACTTACAGTGGCTACACGGCAACAAAAATGGGGCTGAGTATACATCCAACCCATGGGGCAGCGAGGGGGGGGGGGGGGGAGAGATTAAATAAATACTCCAGGGCTGTCTCGAACTGTGATGTTCTGCGGCATCTCCTCTGCCTCCCGCAGGAGGTTGGTATCGCCGGGTGGGGCAACAAGCAGGATCTTCTCTGACGTACTGATCCACTTCTCCACCTGGGTTGTGAAAAATGAGAGCAAGTTACTTGTCAATAGAAGCAAATTCATTTCACTTGTGCGACCGTATACATTGTCTTCACAAATGAGCCAGTATGCAGCGTACTGGTAATGATATGGCTTTTTGTCCCTGTTAATTTGGGTACATGGCACTGTGACTTTTTACACAATAACAGTGTGTGAAAAAAACAATTTTTCGAAAACTCCATGGTCAACAATTACACAACTTAACAGAAAAAGATTAGATGATCCCTCTGTTTTTGGAGTGAGTTACGAAAGTCATGAGGTCAAAGTCTGGAGGTTTGTAAGCATGATAACTGTCAATGTGATAGATGAGTTCATATAAGGTCGTGGTCATGCAAATCTACATTACTTTCTTTAAGGCATGGCCAAAAAAACATATCCCTTCAGTTTCCGTTTGTCATCTCTAAATGGGACTCTCTCGAACATAGAAGAGATTTGCCCGACATATCACCTGCCAAATATAAAATTCGTCATTGAAATTAGAGTTTCTCAATCATGGTTATTTCGTTCCCCCTACTAGTGATACTCCGTTCAAACCACACAATCCTTCAAAAATATATATGCCGTGTAGATGCCCGAAGGGTCCTACTTCAAGGACCGTATTAATGGAAACAAGCTCCCTCCAGATGATGAAACTGGATGATGAGAATGCCTTCATAGAGGGGTGGTGATTATGGTACAGGGCCAATTAAATGTTTGTTTGCACACCAAAACTGATCATCCAATCAAAATGCCCGAACGGGAGCTTTGGAGTACTTTGTGAAGATGAGGTATCCCTAGGCCTCCAGATTCTGTAGAAGAATGGTGGCAGTTTAAAAATAAGCGTTGATGATAGTGTTATGGGGAAGTATTGTCTGATTGGCCCAGTGGTGATTCATGTGCCGGCACACTATCCTCTATTACGACCTTCACATTTATGCATGATAGTGTATACAAACTTTAAAATGTCATACTCACTCAGTATCTGGTCCCAGAATCATCCATTGGGACACTGTCCTGGCAACGGGAAGATTGCTTGTAAGATGGCAAGGAGCTCATCATAACTCAGTTTTGAACTAATAAACTCAGTGGGGAGGACCGCCAGTCCCAGTCCTTAGCAGCTCTTACCGTCTTGATAGCTGCAATAATAATTTCGCAATGGTTTCTCGTCAGACTCTCCTGATACTCAGCCTGTTCAGCCCGTACAGGAAAACTGGTCTCTGTTCGCCACCAGACACTAGGTGAGAGCCATCAAGCTCACTACTGAGAAGTAGGACAAGGGAAGAAATCTGGATGGTTTATCTACTTGCTAGCTGACCACATTACTTAGTCAAGAATTAACCTGATCTTAGCAATACAGTGTTTATTCTGTCTAAAGGTAGCGCTCAAAGCTGCTGACGAGACCCTCTTGGCAAATGTCCCAGAATAAACCCCTAATCCACAGTCCTTGCTAACGCTGGAACAATGATGTAAACCAAGCTCTGGCCCATCTAATTGCAATCAAGCCCCCAGGGAAAAAAAACGCTTGTTGGATGTAACTTCTCTCGTTATGTTGGTTTGCGAAGCGTCACGGCTACCACTCGGCCAATTTTCTGCCATGTTCCCTAGTCCGCTTCCCGCTCTAGCACCCATCCCCTACGGGGTCATCAGAGAGCCATGCTGGCTCGTTTTTGAGGCAACACCCTATCTACCTATCAGCCTCTTGCTCAAACTGCGGATCCCTTAACTGTTCCGGTGCCTCCTTGCCGGTACTCAGCAACATCCTCCAGCTCCGGTACCCGTGCTCTGACGTCCTCCCTCAGGACGCTGACTCCTGGTCCTCGGGTGGCCTCGTCATTGGCCGCAGGTTCCCATGAAGAGTTTTCTAGCGCTGGAGGATAACCCTTCCCTTGGGAGAAAAAAAAAAAAAATATCATGAAATGAATATTCAAAACCTATTTAGAATCCATTGTACATTGGAGTTATCTACAGACATTATCTTGTCTGTAAAACAGTACCAACTCTAACAAATTCGAACAGCAGGTTTTGTTTTTATTTGATTTTCTTATGGGTTTGGAAGCCAATTGAGGCTCCCTAAGGACCCTGGCCGTATTGATTGTTTAGAGCACCGTCAGGAATGGGTGTAACCAATCCCAACCTGCTCCCGGGACCACCATTTACGTCCCCATCCAAACGGATTATTAGTGAACTCCATGGCCCGACCACTTTCTCAGAACCTGGAGGGATGTGACTGCTCACAGCCGCCAGACGAGACTTATTGCGATCCCGTAACAAACCCCAGTGACCCCAGAGAACCCACTGCATCACAGTAGAAACAGAATGAAGACCAGACCTCACCCATCGCAACTGCAATTGCAGCCACTTAGGGGGAACGCCCGTGACTGCGGAATTTTGAATTTGGAATATTTTGGTTCTAAAGTGTCACTGATACCACTCTACCATTCTTCCGCTCAAAGCAACAGCAGATGGAAGCAACTAAGCATCTAGTTCCACTTGATTCCTCCCAGAGATCCCCAATCGGCACCTTGGTGAGGGGAAAATTAATCGAGGCGTAACTCCTGGCTCAAACAGAATAGCTGCTCAGTCTTATCAACCTCCTCTCGCAAAATAAATAATGCAGCTCAGGGTCATGACTTGGTCTGGTATCTGCCGATTCAAGGGTTGCCAGAAGGCCGAAGTTCAGTCATAAATTCTAATCCTGCTGCATGCCTGAATTCCACAAAACATGACTGGTTGGTGGACCTGTGAACTACAACCCAACCCCCACCCCCGCCCCCCCACCACCCACGCCTGCTGCTCATATTGGACATTTGCCAGGCAAAATGAGGAAGGGCGAGATGGGGTGGCCACAAACTTGATTTGCATTACCTGCCACGGTGCTCGATAGCGCACATTTGGGGCAGGTTTGGCAGGAGGGTCATAATAGGGGTAAGTTAAACATGTCAAATAGATTATTTTATCCTAATCCCGTCCCCATCTATATGAATTCAAGTCTACGGGCTGGAAGATCGTGACAAGCCTAGCAGACACGACTCTGCAAGCGGGCCAGACGAGGCCCAGCGATGTATCCAACTAGACATGTAAATCAACTTGACAACTCATTACAACTACTTTCAATGGCCACGAGGAGCTACGGAGCCGTCAAACAGCAGAGCCAAAACAGCTTTCTTAAGATGATGAGCCAGGCAACCACTGAGTTAGATAGAAAGGCCCGGAACTTCCTGCGAAGCTTTTCACTTATTCTAATACACACAAATAACCCAGTGCTGAATATCTAGCAATTCATGTGAACATACGTGGGGGAAGGAGGGACGGGTGGTGTGTGTGTAAGATGCTAATCTGTCTTGTCTTGTCTTAATTTAAAACATTTGCTATGACAAAAATATTATGAGACAAACTGACAGTGAGTAGTAGCTCCACTCCAAACCTTCATGATGTCATCACTATTATTTTTATATTCACGCATTCTCTGAGATACTACATGCTTGCTAGGTACTACTCTGATGGGCCCACTTGTTCTGTATTATAGAGCTGTTCTACCAGAGGAGGGGTGTTACCTAATGTAGCTAAACCAAACATTACTATCAAGCAGCATTTTTCAGACTACTTGAATTATAACGACATCAGTCCATGCCACCGCACACAGAGAGAGATACTTGAATCAGACGCCTGAATCACTTGAAGGTGCGTTGTGATCAAATCACACCAAAGAAACAGGCACCAGACTGCTTATGTAGTGTAATTGGAGGTATGCATGTAATGAATTGTTGATTTATCCATACATACTGTAACGCACCCCTGCTAGACCATCACAATACACACTATCACAATATTATGCACACCACGAATAGGGCAACAGATATATTTCTGTTTCCAATGCCAAATTTCCCGGACTGGAGAGGATTAGGGGAATATTGTGAATTGATCCGCAGCATCAACATATTGCCATGAAGGTGTCAATCAAAACCATTTTCAACAACACCATGACCACTATCCACTTTTTCCTTTTTTTTTAATCTTTTTTTCCCATACATTTTAACCCTATATGCTGTGAATTATTCGCCTGTGTTCATTCATTGGAGTAATGGAAAGACTTACTTTCGCACCTTATCCAGTCCTTTTCAAATAGTAGATATTTTGTTTCTAGACCTATATCCCCCACATCCATGATTAGCCTTCTATACTGAATTGATGCTGGTAGCGAATATGGGATAAACAATCCGCATGTTTTCGTAACCTTGAAAAGTTCCCGTGGAGGCACGCCCACCTAGTTTCGGCTCACTTCTCAACCTTATATGCCCAGAAGGAAAATGGTCCCACACACCTGTCAGGAAAGGTGAATCGCACCCTGCATTGATATTAATGCACACATCTGGGCAATCCTCCACATCCCAATTGCTTTATCTAGAATTTGTCTGAGCTTGCATCCAATGTTACAACGTGTGAATGCACATGCTTTATTCGGTGTACTCGCACTGGAATTTTTTTACAACTCTACAACTGATTTCATGCATTTGCCAGGCCATTGCTATCCCGTTTTATATATAACTCCATGCTTGACCATACCAGATATTCCTTTTCGTCCTTCTTGAGGCAGGTCATGGTCCTTCAATTGGGAATATGATTTTCCTCCTCTTTGTTAGAGAAATCCAGTCCGCGCAAAAAACTAGCAAGGTTTCTATGCGGACACACCCAAGCTGGCAACTCCCACGTCTCGTGCGAGCATCATGCAACAATTTAACCTTGGTTATTGAAGGGTAGCAGAATGTTCATCCGCCCCAACACTTGACGGCATTTTGCTGCCTGAGCTGGGTACCACACCCTTGAAGTTGGGGAACACAGGCCATGGCTCCAGTGCCCTATATCCTCTAGTTCAGATAGGCAGGCTCCTTGCCCCCCATCCTGTACCCCCCATCAGTCCACAGTCAATACCACCCCCCCATCAGTCCCAGTCCACCCTTCCCCTGCACAGTTCTGTCTGTATCAGACATCGGCATTCCTTCCTTGGGTAAACCAGACCTCCGAGGTCCTCTCAGTCAAGTTCAGCGCCTCATTTCCCCCTCACTTACACCCCTAACCTTGTATAACCCTGCACAGGTTTTTTGTCTTGTATACTGTCAAATCTGCATTTGGTTCCTTGAGTTTAGGGTCTGACATCTCTCAGTCAAGCTCAAAATCAGTGGCCTATATCTCAATCCCCCCAGTAACCCCCCCCCCCACCCCCCCCCCCCCTCACCTTACTGCGCCACTCTCCTCTTTATAAACCTTGTCCTTGAGCAGGATATGTGCCATAAGTCCAAGAGGCAACACCTCCACACATTTGCTTTGTAACTTAACTTTTATGAAGAGCAATCTGATGGGAAGAAACACCTCCAACAGCCCCCTAACTTAACCACCTCCTTACACCCAACCCCCCTCCCACTCCCCTTCTGTATAACCTGCACAGTTTGTGTCCCTGTATACTGGCAAAAATCTGCATGTGTTTCTTGAGTATGTATCTGACTTCTCAGGGTCCCAGGGTCAATCATTTTCTGATGTATTTCTTGGTCCAGAGAGGCAGTTCAGAAGAAAGCTTCAAGATAAGGCGAATCAAATCTTAAATGTGTTTTGTCATGAATTGTCAGAGGCTTTCAAAAGCTGTCAAAACAGCAGAACCGTGACGAGAATCAAGCTTGTTAGTGGGTGTATAAACAGGATTTCTCCTTCAGTAACATCTTTAATGGTGTTTATTTTCACCTGGTTACCACTCTCTTGAAACTTCAACCGGTTACCACTTGTCTTGAAGCTTCACCGTTTACCACTCTCTTAAGCTTCCCTGTTCCCACTCTCTTAAAGCTTCACAATCACACCGGTCCAACTCTCTTGATTGACCTTCACCGGTTACTCTACATTCTTAAACGTCACTGGTTAACCATCCTTGTTAGCCCTTCTTGAAGCTAATCTAATTCCAGCCTGATTTTTTCGATCATGTTTATTGTGCTTGGGGGTGGGAAATACGAGCAAAGTTTTTTTTTTGTTTTTCAGAGCGTTAGGTTGGGTCTGAGTGGTGGGGTCGGGTTGGGGGGGGGGAGGACCTTACCTGTAATGCCTAGCTCTCAAACCTGTTTCAAACTTGATACTCAGTTCACCTCATCCTCCAAGGTACCAAGAGCCCCTCCAGCCTCCTACAGCCCTCTCCAGGTTCTCAGAGTGAACATAGTTGGGGTCTGAGGGGTGGGGTCTAGGGGGGGGGGAATGACCTTACTGTAATGCTTCCCTCTCAAACTGTTTCAGCTGGAGGCTCAGTTCGAGGCCTCATCTGCGAGATCCCATAGCCCCTCAGCTTCCCCTCCTGCCTCCTCCATGCTTCTGAAGGATGCCCTCTATGTGGTTACAACAGCATCGCTTGTATTTGATTCTGACTCCATCGCAGTTGCCTGAGGAAGAAAGAATCGGGTCCAGTGCCCCAAAATGTTGACTTATATACTTGACACTGCCCTCCTGACAAAAATATATCTCGAGCACCCCAAGACTGTAATTGAGACGCCAGATTTTGGTATACAGGTGATACACGAAACTTCAATAATTACTGGAGTTTCAACAATTTGTCATTAGTTCCCGCTGGCTGGCCTTCTACAGACAGGGGTGAAATAATGTCACCCTCAGCCCGCAAACTTTTTTCACATCAAATTCCACAAAGATTGTTCGGTTCAGTAGAGAAAAAAAACATTACCCTACAGTCTGACACAACTGTACTGATGCCCCAAATTAATTCACGGTCAAATTGCTCATGTCAAGCAATGTCCACCTTGTTAATCTTGGTGTACAGCCCATACGACATTACCATTGATAGCTGTAATGAGAGGAGCAATGCCAGAGGCCGATCTACCCTGATACACGGCTATTAACCTGCAGGGGGCCTCATTACCTCGCAAAAACAACTACAAGAGATTGCTGCCCAGGTGGCACACGATACACAATAACCGTGCATGTGGAACAGTCGTTGGACGTTTGGGCTTCACCATACTTTTCGCATGATGCTTACTGGCAGTGTTTCAGGCCTAACGCGATACCTGATAGCGTTAGACCAGGCATTGCACTAGAGCAGTGGGGGCTTTCCACAGGTAGCTGATCCTAACATTCACCTGTGCACCGAGCCTCATAGAAAAAAGTATATTCTTATCCCAGCAGTTCATGGCGTACCTTGCAACGTTCGCACAAATGGTGTGACTTCGCATATGAGAAATACGTTGAGCATACTACTCCAATAAAAATCGGCCAAATGTGGCAGATATGCAGTGGGTGAACAGTGTGATAAAGCACTAGGCATGGCAATCAGTGATCGCACCGCTTATCCAGTGAAAATTAGGCCTCAAACTACAGTGATCACTGTCATCAAAATGTTTGCATTGGCACATCATAACATCTGCATTAATGTCAAGTATTTCACTGCTCATGATTGTCACTAACTGACAGCCTTTGTTGGACATGATGCAGTGTGGTCAGTTATAATGAGGGATAAATGTTTACCTGTTTGTAAACAAAAGTGGCATCTTGTGTTTTTTTTTTTTTTTTTTTACTTCCTCTAGACCAGGAATGAAGGGTAATCATAGCTCTTGTGATATGGTGCTGGTCAGTTGTATGAGAAGTCCCACTATGGCACTTGGCCAAATCGACACACGCACAATGCGCACACAGGGGAGTTCAGGATCCCACAAATATGGATTTTCGGAGTCTGAAGACTGAGAAAAGAAGCATCAATATTATTGAAGAATACTTCTTACATACAAAATAGAAATAGGATATTGACATCCAGGAGCATCTTTATTTTCAGTTCATGTGGCGAGCTCATTGGTGCAATATGGTGAAACAATGTCACAGGCAACACACAAAACACATCACCGCACATTCACTACCGTGACAAAAAATGGATCAGCAAGCCACAGTTTTTCATTCAGGATGACATTGGCGTGGGTTTTCTAGTGGTTGTTGATGATGGTGCGTTTTTCGTAAATGGTCTACGTCTGAGTGATAAATCTGCCACTCAAATTAGCGAAGCCTCGACATTGGCATTTCTAGAGGGAGTTTGGAAAAAACCATTTCTTTTACAAATTCTTAGTCGGCACTCTTGATTGCACATAGTGATAGTGCTTTCACAGTTTGTTTACAATAGCTTATTTGACCACCTCCCGAATATCCATGAATGGTCTACCTATAACCATTCTCATTCACACCCATTTTGTGTTAGTCCTCAAGTCGTTAGCATTGCACTTCAATTGTAATTGTTGGCATCCCATTCATGGCATAGAATGGTCTATTTGATTGCTATTATGGGATATATCCAGTATATGGGTACCCATTTTCAGTACAAACTTCTGATTTTCTCATTTTTTATCATACTATTAAGTAATTGCTTTTTGCTCTCCGGTCACCGGAAAGAGGAGATTTGAATGAGCCAAATAAAGAAACCTAGACATGTATATCCACTCATGGAGTAGCGACGACCGTCAATCTCATTTGATATCAAAGGGACTTATGACCCCCACAGACTACCATCCAACAAGTCAATTCGTTCATATCTGACAGAGTTAAAAAAACAATTGCACAAAGTAGGCAAATTAGACTCCAAAAAAAATTACTTCTATGTTGCGACCAGATCGGACAAACTTGAGAAGGAAAAAAAATACCAAACAGCAGCGAATAAGCAGCCCTAGTTATTTTGTTATTCTCATCTCTGACTCAGCCAAAAATTCCTAGGAGACAGGAATTGTGCACCAAGTCCTGACCTAATCTGAAAATGCATTGTGGGGACCTATTGGACAAAGGCGAAAAATGTGCCGCAGTCGACAGTCAGTCATAGCAAACACAGTAAACACACAAAGGAAACCAGGTCCAAACGATGTCACTGCCTACTTGACCAGGTCGTTGCAAAAAATAACGGTCAACCTCCAGTGACCAGGACCCGAAATATTTGCCTCTTCTGTCTAGGTCTGAATAGTACTGCAATTTGCATTCTTGGCACCCAAAGGTCTCTTGAGATAAAGGGAAAATTACATCGGAATCCTAAACCCATAAGTAAGCTAAGGGGGCTTCCCCAGGTGAACTACAGTATCCCTACATACAAGTTGTGTTTTTTTAACACGGGAATGGTTGTATTACCAGTAACAGAGTACCCCTGAATAAAAGACGGTATGAGGATGGCATCTGGAAACATCTGCAGATCTTCAATTCTAATTTCACAGATACTTACAACAAGGTACTAAATGTCGCTCTCTCTGTCTATTGATCGGGGGGGCCGGGCACAGTCAAGGAGCCAACCACGGTCAATAATGATGACCAAAGTACTGTGTATCTGTGGTATCGTATGGGATGCGGGGTTAGAGTTGAGAGCGCATGGAGCTGTGACCCATGACATAGAATATCAACAGAGCTTTATTTGGATAATATTGGTAAACTATGTAGATTTAGAGGTGGAGGGGGGGGGGGAGGGAGGAGTGGCAGAGCCAGAAGAGGGGGAACACTTGAGAATCTCAAAACCATTCCCCTTCCAGGATTCCTCTCCTAGTAGTACTTGAGGTGCAACAATGGGAAGACTCAGAAATGACAAAAGTTTTAATTTGGTTTTTTTCTCAGTTTTGGCCTCCACCCCCTTCTGTCCCATCGATAGGGAAGAAGTCTTTGCCTATGCTACCGTGCGGGGGATAAGGGGGGGGGGGGGGCATTTACCCGGTTAATACATGCCTTCTAGTGACTATGTGATAGTTATGTAGAATTGTGAGCAACTAATGATTGCCAGATTATTTCAATGTGAATTTGAGCTGCTGTGACATGACATTTCCAAGCCCTTCTAGGCTGTCATAACCATTCAAGCATAATGTGAATACTGAAGAAAAGTTCCCCTTCCCCCCCCCCCCCCCTCTGGATCAGGCAGCTACTAAAATTAAACCCTGTCAGCTGAAAGTGATTTCTTCATCTCCGAAATCCTCAGTTTTGAATGAAGAGGTGACCTCAGACTGGGGGGTTAAGGGGCTCATCCCGAGATAGAGACCCCTGACGTAAACGGCGCACTTGATTGACAGTATCAACAATTAGGTCAGCTATGAGGGTGGTCCCATCGACCCAAAACTCTATGAAAACCCCTGCAAGCCCAGATTTGAGAAGTTGGGGAAGTGGTATCTCAGGGAATGCAATCAGTAGAGGGCCGAAAAGCAACCATGAGCAAGAGCTCAGTTTAGATTTTGGGCTATGTTTCAGTTTGAGTGCCCCAATTCCCGAGCATTAACGATAAGTGCCAAAGCGCTTTTTGCTTCAGCCATGGGACATCAGTCAGTTCGAGTTTAGATTGGCTTTTTGGCCTCAGTTGTCTTCTTCTGGTTTGACTTGAAGTTCCTGGATGCTTCTTCAAACTGTGCATAGGACCATGGCCAGAAAAAGTAGGGAATCACGGAGCGCTCTCTTCCAAGGAAATTAAGCTTTACTGGAGAACAGAAAAATGCCAGATGTTACTGGAAATTATTGCATTGAATTTCGGTTCCCACAGAGGGCTGGAATAAGAGCTTTTTTTTCCAGTCTCTCGTTCATGTGGTGATTTGTATACTTATTGCCTGTAATTGGATGGACCCAACATTCTAGATGTTTTGTCTCAAAAACCATCTTTGTCTTGGACAATATATATTCATAGGCCACTTAGCGAATTGTGCCAAGCCAAGCTGAAACAGACAGCAGTGATCGTAGGGCTACCTCGCGAGGGGCACACCATTAGCCAATCGTAATTACTTTTAATTACGCAGCATCCCACCGGACTCGGAGGGAACCCCACCGTGATTGCTAAATAGCCCAATGACATTTCTAGGCCCCCAGACAACATAGATGGACCTGGTATAATTTAAGTGAACACTGTGATTAGCGGCACTGAAAGACAAGCAGTGCAACGTGCAATGCTTGCATCAGAGCCCTCTTAATATTACTGCTATCACAGGCAGAGGGAATAGACCAGTTGTAGGAATTCCATGTGCCAGCATTGCAAAGGTGTGCTCCGGAAGAGATTAGGTAGATAAGATTTCAATGACATGCCTAAACATTTGCCTTATATGGTCGTATTAAGTTATTAGTAGAACACAAGTCCTCCCATTTCGGTAATTGTTAGGGTAGGCGGAAATGTTGTACTTTTTTAGGTTGTTTCGGACCACCTGAACATTAAATTGATTCGCCATCAGAGATTCTTGTACATCACATTCCCTCTCTCCGACAGAACCACAACCCGGAGGAGAGGTCAAATGGCGGGTCCCGGGACAGCAAGTTGGAAACGGCTTAACACTCCTGTTCTTAATGGATATCATCTGAGCCACTAATTGAGGGAGACGGCGAGTTTATCGCCTGTTGCACATCCACAGTCAGACAGCAGGTTTTCTGTTGGGTGGGGGGTCCGGTATCTCATCCAGAATCCTTGATGAGCTACTTGGCTTTTCTGAACCCATAAAAACTACAAAATAAAATATCAAATCAAAACTCACCCCAGTTGGTCGACGATGGCTGGCCCTCGCTGACCGTGTTGACCGAAGCGTCAGGGGTTGATATCCCGTTGATGGTCAAACTTGGCTATTTCACCCTGGCCTCCTGGACGGGGACGCAGGCCTCGTACTGAGTTGAGTCCCCCTCCAACTCTTTGAACCATGAAGTTAGCTTGAAAAGAAAGGCATGGACAGAGATCACACACAAACTTGTGCAATTCAAATTTTGATTCAGAGGACAATACAAAGTGTTGTATAACCTACACAGCAACTTGCAGGCAGTGTTGGGAGTAAGGGGTCATCGATTTCATGTAGGCCTTCTCTCTCTCCCCAAAAACTGGGTACAGAATTCATGGCTACAATTGATGCATGGCCACAATTTGAAAATGCCCAACTGTATTCTTTCCAAATACCGCCACTAACACTGATGTAGAAACACAAACACGATAAAGAAGGAAGCTAACATCAGTTAACAGTTGTCTCGGTCTAATGGTTGTTAAAGTCTGAAATATCAGTGCGACAATCTATGATTTATGGTATATGAGGGAAAAATTTAGGGTTATACAGCTTTGTTTTATTCAGTCAAAAAATGCAAGCCTGACCACGCTTAAAGCACAATAGTAGTGAACGAATAACGCTAACTCCAGCCTAATTCCCAGGCCTAATGTGTGTGTCTTGGAATGTGAGTGACTTCAGTTCGTTTTTACCATAGGTTAAAATGCTTGTGTTGGACGGCTCCCAATACTTCTTTTGGAATTCTTTGCTAGAGCCCAGGACAGTTTGTAAGGGAATAAGGGAATAAAAAAGTTGGAAACCCCTGTTTTGATCCCAAAGTTTTTATGAATAAAGTGCTACCTACCAGTTTAAGAGAAAGGCAGGTAATGTTCCGAACACACAGATGTTTCCTAATCTTCCGAGAATGTTCAGAAAAAGCTACACAGTACATATCAAGATAGGTTCAAATAAAGAAACTCCCACCATACTGACAATAAAGTATCTCATCACTATGAACGAGCACAATGATAGGAATTGATATTAAACTCTCTTTGGTATTTCTCTCACAATGTTACCTGGAGCATGTAAATGCACCCTGAGATGTATTGAAATTTCATCTCTACTGTGTCTCTCCCACAACAAGTCGAGCGCGGTTAGGCTGGAATTCCATCGATGCGTTATGTCGCAAGCGAGCGACAAGTACACCAGAAATGGCGGGATTTGTCATGCGGAGCATCAAACGAACAGCCTGATATGAGCCAGCGCAGCATGGTTCGAAGAGATGGAGACAAGTTCCGTAACAGCAACAAAAAATCATCCACATGCAATGGATAGAACACGGAGTAGTAGGCAAACAATCAACATGGTCCCAGATGCGGTACAGAAGGCTACAGCACGGCTGAATTGAGTTCACTGTGGAATCTTTCCCAATAAAGCAATATAAAATTCCCTATACATGAGTTGTTAGATATTATGACCCTTTCATTATTACACAGTTCAAATTCCTTTCCCAAATTCCGAGAAAAATATTAAACCTACCTCACAAAAGTATTGATTTTCACATTCATACAGCAACGCACACCACATTTTCATTACGGAATACTAGCCTCGTCCAGAATAATACGGAGAGGGACTATCAGACGTCTGGAGCAACAACGGGTTAGAAGTAACCAAATTGCCCACGTGTTAACGAGCACTCGGTGTACGAACAGTGCACAATCGTCGGGGTAAACATGGGCTCCGTTCCAACGACACCCACCGCTTGTCAATATGCTTGCCATATCAAATTGGAATGCTGCGATCTGGGAGGGAGTGATAAGTTCCGTCTACAACTACAGGCTATGTGCATAGTGTCAGTTGTCAGTGGCATGGGCAGTCCTCTAGAGTGGTATTTCAGTTTCCGGAAGTGGTGTGGTTGTCGGATTGCTGCCCATAAACTCAGAGTGGTTATCTAGAGTAGGGAGGAGGCGATTAGGGCCACCAGTCAGTAAACCTCTAGAATGCTGGAATTACATTGGCAAGGAATTTGGGGAATGACATCAGCCGAGTGTTTTCTCAACCCTTCTTCCGTCAGAGACCTAATGAGACACATACAAGGTTTATCTGCCAGGACAATATCTGCCAGAATGGGGGAGGGGATAACCCCTCTCTTTCGATTTTTAATTCTGGGGTGCTTAAGATGCAGACGGTCAAGGATTCACTATTTTATGGCTCAATTTTCGCAAACCCTTTCCGGCTTTCACCCATTACTTTACTCATAGACCCTCTTTTAGACCCCCGGTTGCACTCCACAGACTACCAGACACTGATTGTCAGAAAGCTCTACAGGTTGGCGACCCCTCAGAAGAGTACATTCTGCCTAGGGATGGCGCATTTGCGTACAATTGCTCATTCCCCTGACACCTTAGTCGTCAAAGCGCTCAATTTTTTGTTTCTCTGGACCCCTTTTTTTAGATCAATGGCTTGCTTTCCCACTGAACTACAACCAATGGAGCTGATACGCTGTGACTCTGTGGCGATCAAAAAGTCTTGTAGCACTTTATTGGACAGTAAGTATATGAATTCGCATATGTTTCACGTATAGAGTACCGGGGCTGATCAAATACACCACAGCGTGATTACAAGGTCAGTACACAGGACTGTACCAATTGACCTTTCATTACAGTGAGTAGTAATTCGCTGTGGCATTTAGGAGCTTTGCCGTCTGAGACGTGTATCCATAGCAACATTAAAGTGCCCGCCCACCCCCCTAGGGACAAAATTTAATGAAGATTTATTTTTTTTTTTTTTGAGTCCACATGATGGTCTAACAGTTGCCAGTGACAACGAATTATTCATAGCAGCATATGAATACATCTTGATTGCATCATCATGATATCATGCCAGATTTCTGGGTAGAGTCTGAACAGTGTGTGAAAAGACGTTACTGCCTAGCAACTCCACAGGACATATACGGGAGGGAACGAGAGGGCAACGATTGGAGTTCTCCCCAAAATACTCATGGTTTGCACCCCACCCCAAGGCCATTGAACATCTGGCACTTTTACAGTAGTTCCCGCGGCTGGGCAACCCTGTCTATCGCCCTCCTATTTAGCTTAGGCTAATTACGGGAAATGGCTTGAGGAAAATCAATCAGAATCATGCAAACCGCAAAGGATATAAACTATCATGATATAGTCAGAAGTCGGGAGAATAATGCTTTTAGCGAATCTGCCGAAGAAATTTTGTAAAAAAGCAGATGGGTGATTTTCCGTGATGGAAGAATCAATGGGGAAATTTTTTTAGGCTCATGTGAACCAAACGTTCAACTGCAATATGGGGGGATAAGTTGAGTAAGCGAAATAGATTGAGTATGCCGCAGCGACTTGAGGAACGATCAATAACGCAGCATCAGACGGCCACAAGTTCTATGGGCATGTACTAGCACGTTTTCAATGTCTCATTATTTACAATGGGGAGTTTTACGGTAGGGTTTTCCCATTTGATGTTGTGGCGATTCTTGATGGTTGGAATGAGCAGTGCCCCTGCCAGTATTTAAAAGCGTTGTGCAATCTGAATTGGTTTGGAAATGAGCCTGCGCCTCTGCGAGTAACAGTAATTAATCATGATTCAGCACCACGGGGAGTCGGACGGGGCATGCCACAGTAACTATTCACAAGGTTTATTGTAACTTTGTAAGGGCTAGTCTGTAGTTTGAAAGAGTCAATGCTGGACTTCGTTTTAGTGGATTCCTGATTAATACCACAAATTGTGGTCCCAATCACTTCCAGAGACAGGCAAACAGTAAAACAAAACAAGAATTTTTTATGTTATTTATTTAATGCAAGTTACAACATTGTCTTTGCCCTGAACAGTTCAAACAACAACTACAAAAAAAACTTTCTACCTAAACTCATTTGTTCCTTCAAAATTGCCGGCGACCATACAATTTGTATTTATAGGAGCCAATTGGCGACACCGGATTTCCATCTTAGGGCCAGGTAGCAACCAAATGTGTTTCTTGTTTGGGGTAGAGGTCTGGATAGAGCGGGAGGAAAATCCAATCCAAAAAACACTCAAACCGCTAACTTCGCATTAAGGATTAATAAACTATCCTGATAGTCGTAGTCGGAAGAAAAATGCTTCCTGCAAGATTCTGCACGAGTGGTGGGTGATTTTCGGCGATGAAAAAATCGATTTGAAATTATTAGCCAAGTTGTTATGCTAATGAACTTAAAACTTGAACGTTAACTGGCAAAAAATAAGAAGGACAACAGGTTGCAGCACGGGGACTACTGTAAAGGATTGCCAGATGTTCAATTAGCGGGGGGTGCAAAAGTACAATATGGGGTATAAGTTGAGTAAGTGAACTAGATTGCATATGCATGCCGCATCGCCTCGAGGACAATCAATAACGCCTCATCAGAGAAACTACTACTGACACCTCGGGATCAGCGGCTGCTGTGATCACCTAAAGATGCAGAGCCACCGCCATTGTTTGGACAGCAGTTCACCAGCGGAACATGTTTAGTAGGGCTACAGGTGGGCCAATTCTTGGAATGGTCTGCCGGCTCACATTCGTGTCAGGCATCCTTCTTGCCTTCAGGGAGATCACTGAAGACCTCACTCTTTAAGGTAGCTTTCGGTTAGGTCCTGCCAGTCGATGTGCTTGTCCTATGTCTTGCCTTGTTGTTGTCCTCTTTCTTTTCTCTGTTTTGTATTGATGTTCTAGTTTGGAGTCTGTGTCGATACTATATTTTGTGAAGCGCCGTAGAATATCTTATAGTTACAGCCCTATATAAATATTGTAAATAAATAATACATTCAAACCCTTCATTTCTACACGAGGTTGTAGTGCCCAGGGTTTTACCAAGGAGGTATGGATGATTCGGCTTATGAGAAGAGCAATTTTACGTCCGCGTGATGGCTACAATTTCTCAGAGTTTGTACAGCACTTCTCCACAGGCAAAACGGACCTTGGGCCTATTATACTGTCTTGAATTGAAGGGGTACGCTAAGACAGGAGTTTTACAGTTGAGAGCTTTCGAAAGTGCCAGCAGTGTTAGGTTCACTGCAGGTCTATACATGGGGAAGGGTGGGATTGGGGGGTGGCTTCAGCCTCTGTCCACGACGTTTTGTCCCCCTCTCCCCAAATTTGACAAGATATGCATGCAAACGATAAATGTTCCAAAATCAAAACATTGAAATTCGGAGTTGATTTAAATGTTCGCTCTATGTCGGTGGATGGTGTACTCTGTCTTAGATACCCCTAAACCCCTCCTCATAAATACTGCCTCCGGAGTTGTGCACGGTTCACAGGACCAGGGAGTCGGATGACCTCCACTAGAGTTGGGCGATAGGCTAATCAACTTATAAACAATACGTGACTACAACACAACATCACTGCTTCCATCAGCCTCCAGCAAGAAACGGTGGCAAACTTACGATAGTAACCTTCGTGTTTACTCGCAAAAATAGCCCAAGAGCAGACGTTGCTTGCAGACAATGTTTTCATAGCCAATTAGATGCTTCAAGTATGTTTATATTGTCTGGAATCTTGCCATGCAATGCTAAGCAAATTGGGAGAACTCTTGAGGAACTTCAATATCTTAATGTCCGGCAGGGAGAATTTGCTGTTGGAGTGAATATGCTCGAAGAGGTCCTGTGGTGATGTATTGGAAGAGATCTCAATAGTGTGATACTACCCTGCCACAGTCAGTTTACTCCTATTGATAATTTCAAACAAATTTTTTATAATAACCCCTCCATCTTCTGTAAAGCATTGCTGCCCAGTCTCTTCCATCGAGGAGCACTGGATTGTTGTTTACTCTCCCTCACTCAGCGGAAACCCATCTGACGAGTCCTTGGTGTGTTCGGTAACTCCACCAGCGATGACATCAGAGGAGCCAGTTTCTTTCTTCTTTCTGTAAGATTGTACTCCACCTCTCATGATGGAGAGACAGACCTCTACCCATGAGCCATACTCTACACTTCTGTATCATTGTTCGCACAACATGAAATTGAAATACACAACAATAGCATTTGAAGTGTCAGAATAATCAGGAGAACTTGGTATAACCCCCGCAATAACTGCTTTCTTCCGGCGTGCTGCATATCCTTTCCATCATAGCAAGACACCAGCAGGGAACTCTACTCTGTTCAAGTCCCGCTGTAACTTTGGACTGCAAGGCTATGTTTTGCCTCAGGATTGTGAGGGGTAACACTTCTATAACATCTTGTTCAATATAGAGCCATCTACAGCCTATTTTGCTGGTGGAATTACACTATTTTCCTCACACAGTGCTATACAGAGAAGACCAGACGGTGGACTCCCAGGGTGCTACCACCCCTTCCTCTCACCCTCCTGGAGTATAGCCTCCAGGCGCAACCAGGCCTAGGCCTGACCGATCCCCCCCCCCCCTCCCAACTTGATTGAGAGGTCCTGAGGAGCTGAATCATCCTGACGTTCCCCAGCAAGCAGCTCAACGAACCCGTGTCGATGGACAGGACACACGAGGGCCATTTCTATGTCTCTGGTATAGGACCAACCCGGCATTTTGAATTCTTTATTTCACTTTATGGTATGCTTGCCGAGCATTCAAGGCCCAGAAAAGGGGGCCAGACCTGGATACTGCACATTAAGTCAGCTGCAGATCCTTCAACTGTTTAACCCAGAAGAAGCACTACCTCCCTACATCCCTTAAGGGCTGTCATGGATAAATATCTGCATGAAATTTGATATCCCGGTTTTCGAACAGCTGGCTGCGTGAGTTGTCATCTAGCGTACTCGAGCAACTGAATAGAGATTTCCAACATGGCCTCTAAATTTACAAGGATTATTTTGATGATTGATCTAGTAACATAATAATGTAACGATAAATGTCCTTTTCTTTATATAGGCGCTTTAAACCACCGAAGGCCTCAAGCACTTCACAAACATTACCCCGATCATAGGAACCAGTCTGCACTCCAACAATTCCCGGAAGCGTATATAGCGGCACACCCAATAACTCGATAAAATACAGAAAGGTTGATTTTTTCAGGAATAGTGAGCTAAACCGTACGGAATTAGCAGCGCAGCTGCAGGCTTGAGTAACACCAGCACAAATTTCAACATTCTCAAAATCAGAGTGGACTGACATTGGAAATGAAGGTACAGGAATGATTTCAATTCAGTTCATATTTGGCATTAAGTTGACTAATTAGCTTTAAGAACATATCAGTAAAATGACTTTCTGGTAGGGGTGCGGATTAAGCCTCAGAAAAGGAGAACTGTTAGATTGCGCAATCTTTTTAATGGCTCATTTGGCAGAGAAATCACAACCTTTGTGGTATTCAAGTATAACATATAGCATTTCAGTGTGTTGGCTAGCATGATTCCCTATATGACCTGTGGATTCTGGCTTACAGGGGTCAACTAAAGTTCATTTATCGGTATCTTTCTGCGTTAACCCTACCTTACAATCTCTTGTGCTGAGCGCCCAGCAAGAAAGCAACATTACCGCAGTCGTTCGAATTGACCCTACCGCAGATTCGAACCCTGATCTACCCGTTGGCTGACGATCTACCAATTGTGTTATCCACTCTCGGTGACTAGGGGGGGGGGGGGGGGGGGGTGAACTAGTGGTGCGAGTCGCTATCTCTGCAACTCCACCACACCACATAGCTTGACCCAGCAATGGAAATTCATAAATATTGATCGATGATGTCTGCTGACATTTCTAATGTCCACCACCAATTGCTATCAACTATCAGCAGAATAATTTTTTCGTTACCTCTTTTGCATTTGTGTGGAAGGACACAGATAGCTCTAAGGAAGTTGCCTCCGCCTCTCGACTCTGATGATGAAGGTCCCCACACGCTCATCGAGCTGTTTAGCTACGTTGTTAACGTCTTCGATGTCACACTGTCCACTGTCCGTGAGCTCCTCCGCGTCCCTCAGGAGACGTCTGGCATTCGTTATCGTGTTCTGCAAGGAGAGTGTACAGTGCATTAGGGGGGATTCACTTCAGAGTAACATTGACGCATACAAATTAAGGGAGGTGCAAAGTTGTAAAACTGAGTGTACCCCCTTCTCTTTAGTCACCTCAAATGTCAGGGGTAACATGAAGAATAAAATAAAATCACTGTTGATAGGATCTTGTTATTGTCTGAGTTACGGGATAAGCTATACCCTGGTCTGCACCAAAAACAAAACAATAGGGTTGTTGTACTCCCCACAAGGGAGCTGTATACCAATAAATTTCAGCTTGATCTGTCCGAGCAGATCCGTACTTATCAATCAGTCACAATGTTCAAGGACCTAAACCACTGTCTGCACTACCGCCAAAATAAGGGATTCAAGGGTTATTTACTCATTTTAGGGAACCCACACACCAAGTATAAGCTTGATTCGTGTAAGTAGGGTTGAGTTATCATGTTCACAAGCCCAAATTAGCCAAAATACAAATGTTTCACAATTTTCCCATTTTCTACTACCAAGTACAAATGACCCCCTCATTCTCAATGAAAGCAACAGGGTTTTTGTATTCCTCTCAAAAAGGCTGCTCAGTCCAAGCATCTTGGAATTATCGTGTTCACAAGGTGTTTCATACTTTGACCTCTGTTGACCTCTTCTGACCTCAATGTGAACCCCAAACAACAGGGTCAAGTTACTCATTATGGGGAGCCCATGCACCGAGCATGAGCTTAATCCATCCAAGTGGAATCAAGTTATAATTTTTTTCACAATTCATAATATTCCCAATCTCCACCTAAAAAAATACTCCCCATAGGAGAGCAGCAGACCAAATCTCATTCTGAACCTATCATGTTCACAAGGTTTGCCCTCTGTTGACCTATCCCCAACAAGAGGGTTCAAATACTCTTAAGTATTGTGAACCCATCCAGGTGGAATTAAGGTATTTTGGTTCATAAGACAAAGGCATCACTTCACATACACCCATACTTCCCCGTCAAGGAATATAAACTGCTAGGCCTAACATGTGTAATGAGTTGTATATTATAACTTATAGGGTCTAATTCATTTTTATTGAGGAATCTATGTGTATATCCCTATGCAATCCCCTTTGGAAGGGAAGTTCTCTGCAGAACCTGGGCTGTATTTACAAAAAAATACTGAACACATTTTACTTTTTTTTTTTTTTTACATTAAGATCGATCCGTGAGTTAACATTTTTATAATCGCAGGCAAATACACTTCATAAAATCGTATGACCTCAGCATCCAGTGAGCTTTAACCTAATTGATGACCAACCAGCACCTAATCAACTGATCGATGGCCCACCAATAAACAATACCCACCAAGGGCCCCGTGACAGGAGGCAAGGATGTTACAACAACACAATGAAAACAGGCTGTGCATCACCACGGATCCAATTGGTGTCCCGGGGGAACGCCACAAGAGGGGCTCGGGGTTTCCCCGGCGTCCCCGGTAAGAAGCGTTGGCGGCGATAGCCGTCACCGAGGTTGCCGTTACACTGGGGCGGCTAGGTAATCGGGGAGGTAACTTTGTGTGTAATTAACATCATTGACGAGCAACCTCATCTCTTCCCCTGGGTAGCCCCGAGCATATATTAGGTGGTGGACCACGTGTAGATGATCGCTGATATGTCGAGGTATTTTGCGTGGTGGAGATTCACATAGGGTATCTCCAGGTACCAATACAGTCATTAAACAGTCTCATAGTGTTACTGATTCTTCACGAAGATCACGAGTGATGCGTTCAGAAAAGTTTTTTTTATTGGCTCGTTAAACATCAACTGAATGTGTCATGTTGATTTTTTTTTTCAGTCTAGAAGAAGGTTTTGAGCCCTAGTGTTAACCTTGGCTGATTCCAGGGTTGCCATGAGGTAAACCATGGTTGGTAACTCAATGCTATTGAAGGTTGTCATCTTTGCAATATAAATTAGCAGAGCATGCAGGCTTTTCCCTGCCAGTTGCAAGGCCCAATTTTTCTTTCTTCTTTCAATTCCACTTTGCTGATGCGAACTGAAACCACAGACAATAGCAGGTAGGGCCATAGTTAGAATCTGTGGTTTTCAAAGTTAATGGTATTCCAACCATTCAACTCATCAGCCAGTATGCTGAGATTCGAACTGAGTAATAAATTTTTTCGCTGGAATGGCTTCGATTTAAAATAGTAGAGTGACCAGTATCTTAGTTTTGGCCGAGTCAGAAAAGGCCAGAAGTGCAAGTCATGAATAGAGCGCTTGGTCAATTGTATGACGCACCCTTTATTAACCCATTATAAAGTGGGTCATAGAATATTGAGCATGATCACCCTTGAGTCCTAATGACTTACAATTCCTTGATTATTGACTGTACCTAGTACGCAAGTTTTTTCCTATCAGTTTATCAATTAACCCGAGTAAACTGACACAACCTAGAGTCAGCTTTGTGATGGACCAATCAAGGGAAGTGAACACAATGGGAGTACTTTGGATTTCAACGATGACCCACACTTGACTGAAACCAGGCAGTGTGTTGTTGTAATACATCCAGTTTCATCATGGTGTCATGAAAACTGGACTCTGGAGCATTACAGATTCACAACTGACATATACCGTGATCCAGAAACAGACACATTGAACCAGGCCTGAGCAATTAGGATTGCCTATTAGGCCCGATCCGGCCAACGAGGCCAACTTCTCTGACCCACTCATTGTTTCGTGAGCCTAGGCCTGCTGCTTTATCGATAATCAATCTACTTCATCGAAGGTTGTGAAGTATTCATCTGGCCACTAGTTGGACTGAAAGAAGGTTGCGTACCTACATCAAGCTTCGTCAATTTCGTGAGTGTTATGAACAAAAGGACGACTGCAGGATCAGTTATAAATGGGGCTCATATAATAGCTGAGGAAAATTAAACATGCCAGTCCAAACCCGATGTTCATACGACTTTTCTTCACAGATTTAGAAGCTTTTGAAGTTGTGATGAAGTATTGCACAATTTTGGGCAACCCAGCAATATAAAGATGCCATACGTGCACAACGGCAAATATTCTTTGTTTTATATCCAAGATGTAACATTCAACGACACATTAACACATTAATGACTTTTGAGAGAGGACGAAAGTGAAACTAATTGCAGAATGTGAGGTATTCAAAACAATGAAATACATAAGATATTTTTTGTTGTTGTAAGCACATCTATGAAATAAGGTTAGCCTTGTAGATGAACTTCTCATCCTCGCGGTGTTTTATCAAGTCTAGCATTTGTTTTTCAATCCTGGATAGTGACCAAACCAATTTTTTTTTAACCTGCCTGTCTCAGGAGGTGCCTAGAAGTAAGGATTCATTAACTTGAAACTTAAACCAGAAAGAAGGGGTAGGCTGGTGGTTGTTGTACGTTCAGGTTCCTACTAACCTACCTAGCACGAGAGAAGTCATTCATTCCATTCACGAACTGAAATATTTGTTGAACTAGAAACTTACACACATTGAAGTTGAGAGCATCTAAGAGCTCATCTGAATATAGATCTCTCAGATCGCAGTACTAGAGTTATTGACAGGGCTTGTCTAGCAGATGATTAGGGTTTCGTTCAAATGAAACTCAAAATATCATCATTCCAACCAAAATGACGCCCCAGATGACCTTTGACATCAAATCCCTGAAATTCCTGTATACAGTACTGCTCATGATAATACTGACCACTAAGAACTCAGTAGATATCGTCTTCATCTCACAATGTTTGTTTCTCAATTCTGCCTCTGCAGTTTTTTTTTCAGTCCTGGATGGTTGAACAACCCAATGTTTTACCTGCCTGTCTCAGGAGATGACTAAGAAGTGAAAATCCACTGACTTGAAAACCTGAACCATGAGGAAGGTTGGGAGAATTCAGTGTTCCTACTACTTGAACACAGAGGATTCAATTCACCCCAGAAATATTTGTTGAACTAGAAACTTACACACATTGAAGTTGAGAGCATCTAAGAGAAGCTTATCAGAATATGGATCTCAAAGTCAATTGATGAATGTGTCAGGTAGTGACACATTCTCATGATAGTGGTTGGGGGCAGTCACATTCCTCTGTCCTAGCAAATTCATTACTGCTTATCCGAACCATCTCCACGAAGCATTTCAACGAATGTGTCAGTGTGGTGAGACACTTTATTGGCCGTTATCGGGGAAAAAGAGTGACAGGCATGATCAATTCCGTATCTAAGACAATTAAACAAATGTATCTCGAAGCGGCGAGCACATTTGATTGAGACATTCATGGCCGCTGATTCTGGGCAGCAAGGAAACGCATCGATCACAGTGGTATCAACATGAATTATGGGTGATTAGGTGGTTTTATGATCCGAACATATGACAGAAGCTTGAGAACTCCCATCAATTGAAATTTAGTTTAGTGTCCGAATGCCTTCTGTGTTACCCTGAATATCCTTGAAGTCAACGGCACAATCACTGGGGGGCGGGGGGTGGTTGCAATGTTCACGGGTGTATCCTCCGGCTAACATATTATCTTTGGCTCCCTACTGCTTTTGACCCCCCTCCTCCCAACGCCTCTCCGAAATTGCTTCAGACACCCACCCACAACTGGACAGACAGATAAACAGACTGAAAATGGGGCCCACAGCTAAATTATGGTTCCAGAATGTAGGGCAGGGCATATGTGTGTGTGTGTTGGTTGAGGAAGGTTTCAGGAGAGGATCTCCAAAGCAGTGTGTGTGGGCAACCCCACAAATCCTTATAACATCTGATATCCTCTCTTTATTCTGGAAGTGAGAGTGCTGTGAAGTGTGCTGGGTGGTATCTCAAATTCCTCTCCATTGTTACGGGTGGGTGTGAAAGACATGGGGTGATGCTCGGGGATTCCAACACTTTTCAACACGTGTATGGACTGGATTATGGAAAGGGTCATTTGGTGGAGTCGGGGTTTTCTGATCTGGACTTTCATTAGTTTACCTTGTGCAGTGTCATTAGTAACTACTCCATGCGAGCCGAGGTCAGTAGAGGCCTCAGACTGGCATCTGGAGTCCACGGAGACACTGAATAGTGGTGTGGTAGTCGTGATATTTGAGCAAAAGAACCAAGCTCTGTGTTTTTGGCTCTGTCATGCTTCCAGTCTTGCTATATTCTAGTGAGGCTGTTGGGCTGAGGCAGATTTGAATTCCTTTCTGACTACTTCACTTCGCCGCATCCTGGTTACCATAGGTCCCAGAGTCTATTACCAAGGATCTCAAGGAGGCGAGGGATGGGAAGGTTAGCTGCCTGATTTACGATAGTCAACTGTGTTTCTTTAGGCAAATGGCGCACCTCCTAGCGGACGATCCTGCCCATCGTGTCTTTCTAATTGGGCTCCGGTGGGTCGGGGCCGACGCGCTTCATGGCTGCTCATGGTTGGCCGATTGCTCATGGTTAGCAGAGCTCCTCAACTACATCAGGCGGTAGGAGGATGGGTCGGGCCCAGGCCCCAAAACGCTTGTCTGGAGGAGGCTGGGTGATTACAAGCGGTATTGGATGCAGCTAGATGCCTTCCAGGCATGTGCTCCCATGAGTGAGTGAGTGAATGAGCATCTGATCTGATGTAATTCCAGCAGGTTTTTTGCCAGTATCATGCTGAATTGGTGAGGCATTGTTGACAGGTGCAATTGGTGAGAAATATGAACGAATGTTAGAAGTATCGTCACCAATGATATGTTTCAAGGTACTGTGGGATGATTCTTGCTGTGGAGTCACATAGAGGGCAGTATCCCATTACTCACTGGGTGTTGTCAGACCATGTCGCCTCTTTAAATGGAGGCCTATCCTGCAGGAGGGGTCATGGTAATTCCAGGAGACCAAAATGGTAGCATCTGAATGGTTCTTTCCTTCACCGATCGTGTCGAGAATCGATGCATCCTGCCGAGGAACAGGAATCGAATCCCCGAAGGACATAACGCTCAATCATGTGCCTGACATTAAGAGAAGCATCCTATATTCTAAACACACGACATGGCCTTAGGACATTATTTTCATAAACTGACATACTTTCTGTGTTGTTGTCCGGATTTAATTCCTCGCAGTCTCAACCTTGCACACTCAGCCAGGGGTGCTGAGCACAAGATTTTTGTTTTGAGTGATGAAAAAAACTGTATAATATGTCATTAGGGGCCCCCAGGGGACAGTCCAATGCCCCAGAGGGAAGTCAAATTTCAAAAGAATAAAGGAGATTATTATCGAGAAAGTCACAAGCTTCGTGATTTCCCGCTAGAATTTCAGTAGAGATAAAATTATTGAGTTAGTGTTGTCCAAAAGTGACTGTTGGATGATTTTGCTGATGTCACTAGAGCAAGTTGGAAGAAATTTTTACCTACATTGCTGAGATGATAACATTTTATGATTTACCTTTAGCCCAGCCCACTCATATATATTATGTTATTCGGAGAGGAACCCATACACTCACTATGGAGCAGTACCTCCTTCTGTCTCCTAGTTTTGTTTTTTGTGCCAACCCGGGAACCCACAGCGCACACATAGACGTGAGTGAACGCATAGATTGGGTAATGCCCTGTGGCAAGGAATGAAGAAACAGAAAAGCTCTCTCACAGACACTGTTTTGCCGCTATTATCGTGGACCAAATGTTACGGCTTGCTATGGGAATGGCTGTTCTGCAAAAAATGAATAACAAGCCTCAACCAATGACCGTTTGCTATGACACACGTGATTACAAGATGGCAGTGGCCATGGAAACACTTTGGTATGCTGGTGCAGGGGTTACTTGCCACATGTAGAAATGTTGAGGTTTTTTTTTTTTTTTATAGTCCTGTTGCTTACCGGTCATCATCAATTATTCTACACCCCAAGCTATCCGTTACTGCGATGCAGGATTCTGATTGGTTGATCCCAATCATGGGGACGTTGTTATTTTTGCAATGAAAGTATGTGGTTTTGCAATAACATGCAGGTAAAATATCACAAAAATCAAATACTTGCTCGATTTGCTGCATCTTAAAAGTAAACAGTAATTTTCAAACGCAGGTGTAAGGTTGCATGAGCCTTTGGAAGTCTCTGTTTACACGCACAGTTCCGGCTCTCAGTAACGTGCTTCAAAGGGCGTACTGTCTTAACGAAATACAAACGGGCGGAACGACACGTTGCTCATTGCATAGCTACATGGTTTACACATACAGAACCCTCTGGTTCGGCTCGCGTGGTTTGTATTGCGTCTTCGTGGATATACCATGGTACGCACTGCTAATCTTTTGTGTATGGGCCGCATGCCATTTACTACTTCGATCGACTAACGCAAAGTTACCTTAGTTGCTTATTTACCGTTTAGAGATACACGATACTCGATCTGAGAATAGATATCTCTGATCTTTTGCTTAATTACTAATTCGCGGGTTGTAAATAGGAATAAACTACAGCAGGTCTTCCTTATTAACGGAACTCACATGAACATGTTTTGTAGTGTTTTTTCCTGGAGACGTGCAAGTTCAACAGCCCCCTGTCTGCAGAGGCTACATGCATGGGCACTGAAGTTTCTGTTTGATGATTGAATCACTGACGAGGTGATCGAGCCTTAACTCTTGTCTCTACCATAGTATAAGGGATGGCACCTGACATGACCTCTATTCATTGTGCCTGAGTAACCATTCACCGCCTCTGGCACACACTTTTATGATGCTGCATGTTTTCACTATAAGCAATTTGCCAACTTTGATGGACAGTGACCGCTGTTAAACTTCGTTATGTTCCGATATTAGCTGCTGACAGATCTCATAACTTGTTTATACCTTGTGGAAGATAACGACGGTTGCGTACCACCGCATGAGTAGTAAGTTACTACTCTAGGTTTTGACCCAATCCAACAACCCCATGTTCCGTCATCTCACAGATACAGATCATAGATACTGGTGTCGGTTTTTTGACATTAGAACGTAGACCGAATGGACATGTTGGAGGGGATGGACGTTGGGACAAATGGGTGTTGACATCAAATAGGTGAGTCAGTATACTGGTATGTGAGAATCTAGAAGTGCAACCATATGTAGAGACAATACAACAGTGCAACCGGTTCTTTTGAATGCCCAATAATAATCGGTCACAACTGCGTTCTGGACATGTATGCGATTCCACCTTCCACCTCGGCATTCACCTTTGTTTCTCTAGTTATCATGTTTACAGACTTTTCTGATAGTGACATCACTTGGCCTCAAATCCTGTCCATGATTATAGGACAAAAACTTCCCCAATTTGTAACTTGCTATTGTCTATTCACCTCAAGCGTAAGCTACTTGTCACGGGTATACACACTGATGCAGTGTAGAGATTATTGACGTTAATATTGGATGCCCAGGTCTTGATGAAGGATGACACCTGAATCTGCACTCTTAAGCTCGTTCTGAGCCTATTACTGACCTGTACAAATCAATGCCCGAGCATCTGTTTGTGTATGTCAAAATCACTTGGAAAACTCATTCATAGAGAGAGCCATTTGACCACAGTGAGAATTCATCTCTCTTCAAATACCCTTAATAGTAAGTTTAACAAGTCTGACTGTCATCAACCCAAGAGCAAGCCCAACTATGTAGACCAAGAACAGGCCTAGTAGTACAAAGATTAGAAGAGATCTAAAAGCTATCAACCCATGAGAAATGCAGAATAGGCCCCCCCCCCCCTTAGCCCCCCTCCCCCCTCAAGTGAAAAAAGGCTAATGCGGATGACAAACTGGTTAATGATGACAAGGCATTCCCTTTAGTTCATGACAGGGCCTGCCTACAGGATAACTAGCATTCATCCATTGACCCCCTCACAATGACCATGTCGACCAAAATGACTCGCAGATGACCTTTGACATAAAATCCCTGAAATTCCAGTATGTGGCACTGCTCCACGATAATACTGACCAACCCATGATCAGTTCCAATTTAACTGAAGTAAGGAGAAGGATTTCAAGCATTTCCCCAAAATGGCTGGAAATGATCTCTGGATGAATTGACCTTGATATTTTCCACACCCCAGATGACCCTTGTTTCTACACAAAGTTGTAGAAGTAGTAGCAATTGGAATCAATGTGGACGGGTAGGTATAGGATCATTCAATCAATAGACATGCACAATCATATAGCTCACTAGCCAAGATAGCTGAGAAATTTGGCAATGTAAAACGACTACCCTTACACTCGCCTTTATGCCCTAAATTGGTTGAATGAGCCCAAAATACGTTAATAATATATAAATAATATATTAAACTTCCAAGATCCCTTACCTTGTCAGCTGCACATCACCCTCAAACTGAACAGCAAAACACCACCCGATCCATGGAGAAGATTGATCCAAGATATTACTTATTGCATCCAACAAGACACCTCTGCTGCTACTCATTGCCAAGATATCTGTCTGCATCATATACAGATGCCAGGAACATTTACACACACCTTTTGGTGAATTTTTTTACAAATTTCCTCGCATTCCTGTGCATAATTCTCAGTGACAGTTCATGCCTCAGGCTTACAACATACCACTCATTATCACTTTCCCGCAGAATTTACCCACAACATGTCGCAGTTCATTGCACTGCTCAAAAACCTTGTTTTTGAGAAGATTGAGGTCAACCTATTGCCTTGTGGCCCATATATGTCCTATACCTACAACACCTATACTTAACATTCTCAGCCGGAGCTGTCGCCTATCTGAAAATCAGTAAATTGTCCCCATTCTTTTGTGACGGTTTCCATCGATTCCTAAAGGTCAAATCGCACTCTTGTAGTAGAAATCAAGTATCTCCTCGTAACATGTTTATATATAACCTCCTAGCAACTTGTTCTTAATTCATGGTGCAGGTCAACCAAGGTGCTGGATGCGCAAATTAAGGTGTGTTCAATTAGTTCCTTGTGTTAAGACGTTGATATATTCCCAATTTTTCCTGCTGCCTTTTATCCGGCATTACATTCTTCACTGCTCCACATTAGTCTCCTCTGTATCACCGTCTTGTCCAATTCTTAAAAAAAGAAATTGAAGATATTATTCTCAGCCATGTTTAAATTGTCAAACTGCTAAACTGTAGATCCTCGATGTCGCTTATTGTAACACGCTGTCAAGTTTAAACCATCTCGATAAAATCCAAATTTCCAAGCGGGGGTTCTCTATCATGTGTATTGCCTTGCTTCCACTATTGGAAGCAAAATTACATTTTGGACAAGACGTTGATACAGAATAGACAGACTACAGAAATAGTGGCGCACTCCAGAAATGTAATGATGGCTTTCATGCTTGATAAAAAGGGCCAGCGGGTAATCAGGAATATATCAACGTCTCAACACAAGACCGTATTCATTCCGCTAAGCGCCCCTCTCCCGTAGCGCCCACCCACCTTTTTTGCAATGCAGGTCGATTACCCACAACACTGGGCTGCAGAAATTGCAACATTATTACTCGAAATTGGAACACTATGTAAGTTAACAGACATTCAAAATATCGCACAGGTTGAAGCAAACAATGTATTGCGATTGTCCACATGCATAGTGCTGCCCGCCCCCCTACCATCCGATCCCCGCGCCTCCCAATATTATGACAAAAAATATCAGTAAAAGTTAACTCTCGTAATCGTAAGCCCACATTCTGAAACTTTGCAAGCGCCCTGGGCGCTAGAGCGGATGAATACGGTAGGTTCAAATAAAACTACTGATTTTGTCGTTCTTTTTTCCCATATGCATAGTTTCGTAAATGTTCACCAGATTTACCGGTTTATGTGTATCATTTGAAGGGCAAGAGAGGTGATTCCAATGGCTGTAATCATTTTTTGGATCTGAGTCTGAGAAAGAAAATATTGCGTTAGATGCTAGGGGATGCGCCAATTGATAATTGGACTCATGTTACTGGATGGTCAAAAGTGGGCAATTACAATTTGCTGACCAAACCAAACAAAGTTAGAAAAGGTTGAAAGATGCTACCAGAAATGGGATCACATTTTTACCTGCCTTTGGAGTCATGCCTCAATTTTCCTCGATCCGCCGTCATCATCTTGAAAGGTCAAAGTTATAGTATCACAGTTTTATTTTGATGTCCTTCAAAAAGGTAGACGTTTCGAAATCTGATGAAAGTAGGATCAGATGTTGAATTGTACCAGGGGGCTCAAGGCCTCCCCTTTAGTCAACAGGCTGGATATCCCTAGCGTAAGAAAAAAGTCTATATACTATTGATCGTTTTCAAGGAATTGTAAGTCATCGAAGTGACTGATGGGTGCATCATGTGTATGTATGATTGACCCCCCTGACAAAGACTCACCCTGTTCACTATATGAAGGGGGGTGGCATCATACAACTGACCAGTGCTAAACAATACATCACAAAAAAGTTTTTTTTTTTTTTCAAGTTCTAACATGGTTCAAGTCCCAATCCCCACCTTTAGTTGTCTCTCATGACCGGGCCTGGTAAATCTATAAAGCGTGGCACATTCAACAACACAAACCAACCGACAACCCCCCCTCCCTCCCATCAAAGTGGAAAACATGGACAGACAGATCACAGAATCCATAATTCGTGGCATGAGTTTACCAACCCTGGATAAAATATATTGGAGTAAACATTCCAGCCCAGATTGCCACTGGCAATCAGGCTGGCGAAGTCGAGAAATAACAAAATCATCCTGGAAAACATTCCAGTCTCATTGGGATTTCAAGCCAGTGAAGATGCCCCCATGGCATAATAGGCATACCTTAGATTAGGGCCCAAAGAAGAAGATGCACAGAAAATGTGTAATTGCCTAGCTGAGTAAATTGCTCCAAAAGTTCAATGTACTACAGGGGTGTCTGGGCAAATCGGCCATTGCCATTTTCAGAGCGACCCAAATTTATGTTATGAGGGTTAAATAGTCTTTTGCTGCATTTACAACAGAGTGGACCTGGAAGAGAATTAACTACAAAGACATCTCAACTGGGCTGTGCATCAAACATTTTATCAGGCTTATTGCTGGGTGGACTGCAGGCACCCACCATCTCTTGATAAACAAGCCCGATGTTGGCATTGCGCTGGGCACGTATCAAGTCAAGTACTAAGCAATGACACTTCAATGCCCAATTTTGGAATTGAACCTTACTCTACGGCACCCTCTCTCTGACTGCGTAAGCCAGTCACTGCTTGGAAATTGAAAAGATTTTTCATTGTCCTATGACAGGAAATTAGAGGACACTCGCAGGATCAAGTATAGAGAATATTGTCTGAATACATCACGTTTGTAATTTGCATCGGGCAAGGTTAAAAAATCTTCCAACATGCAATATAAAAATGTTTGTTATACTTTACAACACCCCTGCGCATATTCTGAATTTCATAAATGACCAAAAGCCAAAGGCCAGTGATTTCCTTTACTCTTTCGGACAACCTATACCTATAATGGGATATTGTTCACAAGCTATTATGGCACATAACGTCTGACAAATTTCCATTTTTCCCTAACCACAGGTCCAATAGTGGTTCCTGAACCCATATAAGAAAGCTACACACTAAATTTCAAGTTTTTCAGACTTTTGACCTCGGTGGACCTCGGATAACCTCTGACCTTACCCCCCAACATACATGCATGGACTCATCATGGGGAACACACATATCAAGTATGAGCTTCATCATCCAGGTGTAGTTGAGCTATTATGTTTACAACCAACAATTGGCCAAAATATTGACTTTCCACAATTTCTATTTTTTTAATATAATTAAAAAAACCCCACAACAAAACCACACAAAAACAACAAACCCCCAACCTGAAACAAACAATAGGGTTCCTGTACTCCCCCTAAGAAAGCTACACACCAAATTTCACCTATCAGACCAAACCCCCTTCTGGACTTATCGAGTTGCGACAAGGCTTTTTGCTTTGACTGTAGTGACCTCTAATATCTGCCCTAAAAATAGATCATGTACTCATCATGGGGAACACCATACCAAGTATGACTTCATTCCCATCGAGGTGGGGTGAGTTATCGTGTTCACAACCAAAATTGGCCAAATCTCGACTTTCAACAAATTCCTTACTTTTTGACGTGATCATTCACCCTCGACCTGGAACGAAAAAAACAAAAGGGTGCCTGTATTCAACCTGATCTGACCACCATTCTGGAACTTATCATGTTTACAAGTTCTCAGTCTTTGACCTTCAGTGACCTCAGATGACTTACCTGACCCCCAAACAATAGGTTCATGTTCTCTCAATGGGAAACACACATCCAAGTATGACTTCATCCATCCAGGTGGGGTTGAGTTACCATGTTTAACAAGCTAAATTTGGCCAAACTAATATTGACTTTTCACAAATTTTCTGTTCACCCCCGACCTATTACGAAAAACAATATGGTTCCTCCTGTACTCCCCATGCGAAAAGCTATATAACCACCGATTTCAACCTTTGGTCAGACCAACCATTCTGGACTAATCAAGGTTTACAAGGTTTTCAGACCTTGACCTATGTTACATCAGATGACCTCTGACTGACCCCAGACAATAGAATGGATCATGTACTCATTCATGGGGAACTATTTACCAAGGATGAGCCCTATCTACTCACCTGCAAGTTATCATTGTAAAAGGCTGGGCATCACACACATACACACACGCACACACCACACCACACAACACACAGGACTCAAAATATTATTAATAATCATTTTTTAAATTTCCTACATTGATTCCCACTTTGGAATATTAGTTCTGTGACAGAGGATTGCTGCAGTGGTGTTTGGTATGTCTGTTGGCTGTTTTCAGAGAAAACGGCATAATTTTTGTTGGACGTCCGTTATTCAACACAATGAACAATAAAATACATAAGAAATTCCTGTGTTGTTCAATATATTGTCAATATGGGCCCTCCCTAATTCTCCCTAAATAACACACTTGACAACAAATGGGGATCGAACCCATAGATATAATTTCCATTCCCCACAGTATTGAATCACCTCTTTAAGAGTCCGATTCTCAGTTCGTCCCTAAATGGAATCCTTGCCATTACACCCGAGCAAAGCTAAGATACAACAACAAATGCAAAGGCTGATCCAATGCAATAGTCACATATATAACAAGCAACAACTAATTAATCAGTTCTGTATACAACCTTCCACTTGTACTGTCCCCACCTAGCTCCGATCCCCTGACACCTTCCAAGTATTGCAGGTCACCAATTTAGAGTAATTCATAAAAGGGCAAACAATTAGAGGAATGTTAAGGTAACTCATTTGTTAGTCGCCGTACTTTGAATTCACCCGCAAGTGACCTCACCAAACCGAGCAAATTAATGGACCCTTCAGTCATAGTTATATTCCACTATGATGGGTAGGTTTAGAGGGAGGGGACCGAACGTAACTACAGCGATATTCTCTCGAGCTAAAAACGCAACATGCTTGACATCGTGATTGCAGGGACGAAAGAGCTGACCATTTAGGATGTCTGTGCAAAACCAATTTGGAATTTTCACTGGCATCCCATATAAATGCATCCAGAATAACACAAATGCTGTCACTACTGAACAATGGAGTCCAAGGGCGGGTGGTCTATTGTCAGAGCACCTTTGAATGAATGGTATTTCTGGGGCATTAGGATGAGTGTATGTGTTCACATTTAGATTGCATCTGAAATGCCAGTGCAACCCTAAACAAAGTCTGGGCTTCTTAAATGGGAAGGTTTGAGCCCAGTTCATGATGAGTGAGTACAAAACAAAGAGTGAGTGCTGTTCTCTATTACACTTCACACACTGAACACACGGCACCATGTGTGAATGTAATGACGCAAGTTTCTGTGTGAAACCCGTGATTTTGCTGGTGCAGACCTGCACCCCATTGTGCTGACATTTGAGAAATAACTGCATCAGTGCTACACTCACCTAATTAATTTGACAAGCTGGAGAGACTATGAAAGCATAGCCGTATAGTGCAAAACCACTCTGAATAATTCATCAGAATCACATTAGAGTACAGGTGCCATGATACAGAGATTTCAGGTGCAAAGGCCAAATCAGCGAAAAAAAACTTGGCCAAAAAGAATGCTCCATGCGCGAGATAACTTTCCCCCCCCACTCAAATCTAGACATAGGCAAAGAAAGAATGGCTGTGGGAAGCATGAGTGCGAGTACCCATTTTTGTGTGTGGAAAAAACGTTATGTAATCAAATAATAAAAACGAAGTTGGGCCAACCCCCCCCCCCCCTAACCGGCCCCTCTGTCCCAGAAGTTGCTCCCTAGCCAGAAGACGATGCACTGAGTGGTGGTTAGTTGTGGTTATAACAGGCTAGGAAGACTTGTCAAACCGAAAGGGTTGCTAAGATAGAAGATTGTCATGCTTAACGGCCAAATGGAGCAATGTACAAATGCTGCACTTTGATTACTTTCAATTCATAACATTATGACAGCCGAAAACCAGCAGCGATTAGAGTGTACCATAAGGCACCAATAGCTATTGACCAAAAATTGGCCTTGTTGAAATCACCAGGGAGAAACTGCAGGATCCCCTATATTACAAAACCAATGTAAAACTGTACTTTTGAAAATTGTACAAACAAACTATAGAGGGATCCTACAAAATGTTTCAAACAATTATTAGAGGAATAAACTCATTTCATTTCTGAGTCGATAGCTCAGTTCGTTTTTTCGGTTATCATGACGTAGAAATGCAAGCTCACAGTGTTAGAGTCCATGGTCAGCTTTTGCACTGTTCCCCTGTGATGTGTCTAGATTCCTCAAAATTTCTCGAGAGGTTAAATTGGATACTCAAGGAGGCAACATCTAGAATCTCCAAATTTGGGTGTGGGGATTCGGATCTATGTCCCTGTTACTAGGTGAGAGTTTAAGAAAATCTGTACAGGCCAATGGGTTTGAAGAAGTAACATAGTTACTGCCGCAAGCCTCACCCACATGAAGGGGGGAAGAAGACAGGAAACAGTTTTGATGATGATTCAGTTCTGAATGATAAATGACTCCCATGACACAATGCAAGCTTAGCCACACGCAGAACCCTCAAAAAAGACAATGTGGCGAACATGTCCCTTTAAACGGGCAACTTCATGCCTAGACAGGTGTAGAAAGCTGGGGTGGTCAAGTAGTGAATCGATCTCGATGGGAGATTTCTGTCTGCGACACTGCCGCCTAGTTTCACACTCGGCACATCGATGCGCAGTGGGCAGTAAATTAAACTGGAAAATATGTTATAGCTATTGATGCTGTGGAAACCCAAGAAGTTTTAAACAAGTAAGAATCATATTCGAATCTTTTGCTGCGGGGCTTAAATGATATACAGCGATATGTTGCTGTTATAAAGAAGAATAAGGCAGGATCATTGATCAGTATATTTACAGGTACAAGAAGTTTGCTTGAAGTGATTTTTTTTGTTGAGACTGTTTATGACATGATAAGAGTAAAAAAAATAGTTGCCCAGCTTCATCCTATTCTACAACCCCAAAATCGAAAAACAAGAAATTTCACTAGAGGTACCAATCTCTAAATGTATATGTAACCACACACTACCCCCCCCCCCCCCCCGATACTAACAGGGCAATTTTTACTTAGTAGTTTCATCATCTATAACGAGTAACTGATCATTGTTTGGGGAAGGTTATTTTAACCAGTTTGCAAAATGATGGATGGCTTAGAGCAGAGAGTACGCCAACAGAGTAGAGTATTAGCATAAGGATGCTGATGGGGTTGTAGTAGAGTTCAACTCGGAAATCCCCATACGATAACCATGTGCCTTGTGGAATTATTCTGACAGACCTACCTCGTAGTTATTACCTAACCACGTATTAACTGCTCCCTCTAGCGGGTTGATGCGTACGCAGGATTATATCACCAAATTATTTATAACCTGGATGTCAGGACATGGGTCCACCAGTGTAGTTTACCTACACTTTCTGGCCCCTGAGCCGTGGCCTCCAAAAAAGCTGCTTTCCATTATGGTCAATGGTCAGGAATGATTTCGCCAAAGCGGATGCGAATAAATTACAACGGTGAGGAATCTATTTGAAGCATCAAGCTCCAATGATATGAAAATGATGCCATCGTTCGATACCTCATTTACAAGAAGAACTTCAGTCAAAATACAGCACTCAAACCATTCCTATTTTGGAGAAAGGGTGACGCAGTGTGGGAATTTAAAAAAAAAACAAAAAGGTGGCTGGATGGCTTGACTGAAGCGGCTTCTCTTTTCCTTTTTTTTGTTTTTTTGTAGTTGTGGATGAAGTATCGACGATGACATTTTTCATTGTCAATATTATGAAGTTTTTTCTGAATAGTGCAAAGCCTAAAAAAAGCTTTAAACATAGTGCATTCTTATATCAGTTTGATCACCATCTTCGTGATATGCATATCGGTAGTGTTACTCCGTAAAGTGACTGTTACAGCGAGGATAACCAATGGCTGAACTAGCAATGAGTCAATCAGAATCTAGTATATCAATGACAGATCAGGGGGGCTGCAGAATGAGTTGTCAAGACATCTCCCTCTCAACGATTAGCTACATGTAGGATGATGACCCTCACAGAATAGACAAGTGAGTATGTATCATGATTCCAATTTTCTGTAAACCCCACAACAGAATATATATCACTGTACTTTTCAGTTAGGACCATGAATAATTTAGGTCCTGCCACTGAAATAGGTCGGGACTCTAACCTTGAACTCCAGATAAGAGCCATCATTCGGGGAGTTGCACTTCTTTTCAAATTCATTAGTTGTCCTCTAGTATGTGTGTAATTTATGCACAGTTCATCCATGGTAGTAATTCCCAGTACTTCTTGTCCACCATGAGGATGATTCTCAGTTATACGCAGTTCAAGTTGATTATACTCTCATCCTAATAACATCCCGTTAGGGGTCACTGCCGTGCAACATGGATAATGCCCAATAGGGAATGGGTGCAAGTTTTTTTTTATGTTCCATCAAAAGAAAGTCTCTGAACAAATTGCTATCATCCTGCAGCCTGGAAATTTTTTGCAAAAATTTGAGCAAATTGGTGAGTTTAGTTTTCACACGAATGCGTATGCAGCTACCACGGTAAAGCCCCAGTCATGCTATAACTATTTACGATACTGATAAATTTTAAGCAGTAAAAACTGTAGCGATGAAAGCCCACCCATAACAGCAGCTCAGAGTGGCTGGGTGGGCGCTGAAAGCCGTAACCAATGCCATGTAAAGTTTTCCTGATTGGTCAACATTCTTTCTCCCAGAACCCAAGGTTATCGCTCGGTGTGGCTCATGCCTTCGACACAAAGGGATTGGCTTCTCACTGAATCAAGGCACCTTGTGAATGGATTCAAGGTGGTAACATACCATTCATTATTCAAATGATAACCTTTTCTCAACAACACTCAAGTGTCCTCAATTTGGACCTATTATTATTATCGAATCCCAGTTTTGGAATCAGCTAATGTGGTATTGCCCTTCTGGGATAGTGTGGGCTATATAGAATCATTATATCCCCGCGTCACTGTTTTCTTCTAACTTTTGTCGTATTTAACCAAACTTGGGAATGTGGACTACAGTTTGACCTGAACAACTGGTAGGGCATTCCATAGTTTATTGGAGGCAAAATGGACATATTTTTGTGTGCTCCTCTAATCGAGGTCCACAAGGCTGTTTCTGCCGGATATACAGGTCGGCGTTTTACCCGCCTGCACAAATGAAGACTTTCGTAACAACAACACGGTACTTGGGAAACCATAAAGAATTTGGGAGCACTGAGACAATAATACTCATTGATCATTTTGATAACAAACTTTGAAAACCTTATTAATTATTACTTGAAGGGATCACCTAAATTGAAATTGGATTAAACTGTTTGCCTCACAAAATTGCCATTGGGCATTCCGGGATTAGGCTACTCAATTCCATTTTAACAGTACACACACAATTTTGTGTATTCCACGGAACAGGGAGTGTGCCGAGGGACACGGGCTGAGTTTTGAAGATCTGAAGGTAGAACAGGGACTGTAGGGAGAAAACTATAACAAAAAAAAAATTAACAGGGTGTCAGAAGTTTGTTATTTGATTGGCATCTATGGGTCAGGAACAATGTAATTGAGGCTCCTCAAGGAACTAGCGCCATAATTGTAGATAATGTTTTGATCCATATGCATACCAATTAATTAGAGGAAAAACTTGGAGAAGTTAGATGGAAAAGGCATAGAGGGAGAATTAAGCTGTCTGGTCCTCCGTGACTGTATCCATCCCTCCCCAAATTAAATCTTAGCTCGGGGCCGTGGCACGCGTGAATACAAAGTGCACTGCTGCCATGACCATCTGTGACCAGCTCCCATCTACATGTTATGACATCAGTATCACCGTGTTGGTAACTAATAAGACAAATTCATGTGAACTGGGGTATACGCCGTCAATAGCCCCCCTGCGCTATCACGGACGGGGTAAGAGCGGGAGACCCGGCGAGCGGTGAGGGGTAAATTGCCTCCAAGTGCAGAGCCAAACAAGCTGTTAATTGGGATGCGACTCCCCCATCTCACTTGGTCTTTAGCATATATTAAGGTGAAACCGTAATTAGCCAAGGTATGTCGTGGGGTGCCTGTTTGTCAAGAAACATATCCATCTACCAATGGAATTGCAGCTGTGTAATATCCCAGCATCTTTAAATCTGCAATAAAAACATACATAAATTTTAGGCTGTTTCAAATTTTGATATATTTAGATTTGATTTTAATATATTTAGATTTTGTAATTTTAATTTATCCTTATAATATCTTATCTTCGAAGTGATCGCAAGTAATCTTGTATGCTCATTCTTCTTCTTCCTTAGCACCTTTCTGTTCATGTCACATATCCGTGGACCATTCTCATAGAATAACATGGCACCCAAAAATGTGTCTTTGTTTTGTTTGTGTTTTCTCTATTTATTGATATTGTTTCCTCTATCTTAATTTAAGCCCTGTTTTGTTGTGGTGGTGCGTTTTTTTTAAATATATAATCAATCCAAGCAATACATCAACTTTGATGGCGTGCATCCTATCAGTTCCAAGCGGAGTAAAAACCATAGTTTCCACATAGTATCATTCTGTACTGATCAGATATCCCAATTCCCAATAGATACCTCAATTGCCAAAATGAATCTACCTTAGGGTCAGTTGCCGCCTACGTAATGGTGCCATTATGTGACCCGTCATTTTATGATGCACCCCTAGACCCACCCCCAACAGGGTGAGTCATTGTCAAAGTCGGTCATACGATCCTAGTGCATTGACGCACCCTCGGTCACTTAGAAGATTTACAATTATTCGACAATAGCCTACCAATAGACCAGAATCTTCTTTATTTTCTACTTAATCTCCTGAGTAAATGACCAGCCCCCCCGTCCACCTGGTGACTGACCATTCAGGGGAAGTGATGTACATGTGAGTCACGTTGGAATTGTGACAATTACCCCCCTCTGACTGACATGCCTTACAGAGCAATAATAACATAAAGCCTGAACCAATAGTTGTGTAGACTTTACAGTTTTTATATACACCAAAATGCATCACTAATGCATTTACGTATCATGAGCTAATTTTTCAATGAGAATATCTCAAAAATTAGCTGGACAATACAGTTTTCATGAGATATTCTTTACACAGCTTCCTGGCTATTTTCATTACTATGTAAAGTTATGCTGAGCTCTGATAAGCATGGATTTGTGCCTCTCTCCGGCACCGGGTGGTAATGCCCGGCACTCAGGCTTGACCCATCACATCATGACAAATTAAGCCAATTTACCCGCACTATCTCCTTGTTTACGAATTAATTACAGACATACAATCCGGTCAATTTTGATTCCCCACTGCCGTTTGTGACCAGGTTTCACCCGGTGCTCAGAATTTTCTGGGCACATCCCTGGATCGGCTAGCATAACCAGAATGAAGCTAGATTGCAGTCATGAAATTAATATACTCGTTACTATGGTTAGTGTGGGCAGAAATAATTTATTGAGGAATAATAAGCCACTTCAAACATGAAAATATTGAATGTTGTATAAATATACAACATTTATGGGAGGTAATGAGCTATGACTACAATAATATTATCAGTGATAGATTAATACTTTTAATTGAAGATGGTCTAGTCACCTTGATCAGCATGTGGCACTGTTTACAATCACTTTGCTAAATGATGGCTTACCATTACAAGTCCTATAACATAAACACCACTGACCAGTCTCTGACTTACACTGGAGTATTGAGGAAGCCCACGAATGTGCCATGGTAGCTTATATAGCATTTTAATTAGATGCCATGATCTAACTTAATCAAGTAGTGGTTGGCACAATTGGTGAAGAGTCGGCCATCCGCCCGGGAGACCTCGTGTTTCCATCCGCGGTCGGGTCATACCTAAAGACTCCACAATTGGTACCTGTTCCCTCTTGGGCTGGGCGCTCCACACAAAGGATTGGATCTGGGACAAACAAGGGGTAGCAAGTTGGGGCCCGTCCCGCGTGTGCTTCACCCCCACCCCCACAGTAAGGTACCGTCAAAAAGGCATTGCCTTGTTCTGTGTGCCCCGTGAAAGGATTTCACTGACAATAAGGTGCAGTATCCCTTGCTGAGCCTTGCATAGAGTTTGATCCTCTCCTCTTTTTCTTCAAAAAGTCAACACATTCAGATTGGACAGTAAGGTGGGGAAAACTTGGTAAGAAAATTTTGCCCCAAATTTGCCCCAAATGCTTTAGTCACTGTGGCAAACTAAGTAGCAACAGAGAGAGGTGTTATTACCAGGCGTAAAATACAAATTTTCCCGGAAGGAATTAATTTCCCATCAAGATGACAAAGATTCCCACACAAGTTCGCAGAATCACCTTTGAGAATGCGGAATAACTCTTAGATGAAACATTCCCGCCGGATGGCAAAATTTCTTGGGAGGAAGTTTCCCGAATTTTCTATTTTCTCCAGCCAGGGGTAAATATATAACCAGGTAAAATGAATCAGGGCAGACACCGGGTCTAGAGTTATTACAAAAGACTAATTAAAACTCTAAGTTAAATCCATGAAATTGAGTCCTGACACAAGCCCCCCCTCCTTGGGAGAGTTGATAGCCTCCATATCCCACCCTTCTGCTGGACTATGCTATATCCCAAATGGATCGAGAGAATCAATCAGATTTGTTACAGAAAAAACAATTACCACAGGTGTGAATGTTTGATTCAATGAAAGTCCTGAAGCATGCACCCCATCCCCAGCCCTTGTGGTTGTGCCCCCCCCCCCCCACTCCAAATGCTGCCTCTTTCATGAAATGGCGCTGGTGCCACGGTCTCTAGAAAGAAAACTGGAAAAACTATTGGATTCTCTTACAACAGGCGATCTCCAAAAAGTTGTCTCGCCTGGTTGAGAGATGGTGGTTCTAATTCATGTGTCCCCAGGTAAGAAGAAAGGGAAAGGGAAAGTTACAGCATTTTGTAGGTCTAATCTACCTGATCAAATTGGTTGGGTTAAGCGAGAGTGTGCTTGTGGGCAGCGTATAATAGCAGTAAAATTGTCACAGGAGCTATGGTTTACTCGTCCCTCAGTACTTTATTCTAACAGAAACTATCATATGATGGAATTAAAATTCACGAACATCAAAAACATCAGTTCCAGAAAATGTTAAAGGACCATTACCTAAATGCGTTGGCGAACATTCGTACCAGTTGGAAATTGCGAATAAATATGCAAAAATCAGGCACATACAATATGACCTCTACTGTATCCAAGCTGTACATTTACAAATGATTCAGGATCAATAATGGCTTACATTACCATATTTTGTGGAAATCCAACAAACTGTCAAAAATTGCAAAAATATGCAAATTAGACACATTAAATGACCTCAGTGACACGACTTTATTTTAAATTTCTGGGAACCATGGTAGACCACATCCACCAGGTTTCGTGAAAATCCGAACAAACTTGAAAAATTTGCAAAATTAGGGCAATAGACCATTAATTAGCATATTTTAGGTGAAAATGCCAATCAGTTCATATACATGTCATTCCAGGTCCTACATGCCAAACACATCACTGTGCCACTGTACGGTTCTTGTGTAATTTGCTAACGAGCTTGAACAATAAATAACATGAAAAAGCTAGCGAATTACCCAACTTAATTAATGACTTAACTGCCCAAAATCTAATCCGTCGTTGACACCCAACCCCGGTGCTACACACAAAATTTCGTATAATTGGCCTCACGTTTTGTGAGAAATCCTGCTAACAAGAAAGGTGACATACACACACACACACAACATTACACACACACATGATAAAGTGACCATTAAGTCTCTCCCTGAATTTCATTCAGGCGAGACAAAAACAATCACAGATGCAAAATGTTTCATTCAATGAAACTCATGAAACATGGACACCCTCACTCTTGTGATTAACTCTCCCCCCACTCTTGTCTCTATTATGGGCTAGTGCATTGCACCCCAGCCTCACCTTTGGTTGTCTCTTATAGGCTGGTGTAACTGCTCCAATAAGAAAATCCTAGTTTTAACCATTATACAAAAGTTATTGGAAGAAAAAAAAACAGTACAGCTGCAAAAACTGTTTCAATCCAATAGAAGTTAATAAGGCAAACCCCAGCCCCCACTCCTCTTACCCCCAGATTAGAAATATATATAAAACACTGAAGCACTTACTCACGGACTCTGTGAATGTTTAATCCGAGAGAAAAGTGAGAAAAAGTGCAGTCCGGACAGGGATAACTCAGAGAAGTAATAACCCAGAGCTGTACACACAACGTGACATATTAATGATTGCGGTACACAGGTACCCACCAACGTAGAAATACCTCACAGGTGACTCTGGACTCCAGGGCTTAGTCCATTATGGTAGGAGGTGAGAAAGTTCTGTCTTAGATGAGTTATATACTGTAGCTCGTACCTTCAAATGTCCTTTGGGGGATGGAGTATAGCCCCCGGACCGATAAATAGTAATAATGGTACTCTTTGGTAGAAGAAGAGAGAGCAGAAAAGGTTTTTCCCACAGTTGATAGCTCATGTCATTTGGCACATGCGTTTGTGCAGACTGCTTTTGCTCTCCATGATTGAGTTTTCTTTTCTTCCCAAAATATTCGGAAAAAAATGACAAATTGATTGCCTGGCTATGGATTTCCGACTATTGAATGGTTCGGCATGTGCTACTGAGTTAGAAACAATGAAACTTTTTATGGAGAAAGAGAATAAATTAAATCAAGACTGGACGGATAGTAGTGTCATGAGATCAGGGTGCACCAGCCGTTGAAGTTGAAAGGGTGAAAGGGGTGAAAGGGGGTCTGAAGAAGTCTGGAGGAGGGTTTGAGGTAAGTGGAAGGGAGGGGTTGGAGGAGGGGTCGAAGTAAGTTGGGGAAGGGGTCCAAGAAGAGGTGGAGAGGGGTCTAAAGCAAGTTGGAGAAGGGGTCTGAAGCAAGTTGGAGGAGGGGTTCAAGGCAAATTGGAGGAAGGGGTCTAAAGCAAGTTGGAGAAGGGGTCCAAAGCAAGGTTGGAGTAGGGTAGGGTCCAAAGCATGTTGGGAGGGTCAAAGCCAAGTTGGAGAGGTCCGAAGCAAGTTGAGAGGGGTCCAAAGGCACGTGGAGAAGGGCCCCAAAGCAAGTTGGAGAAGGGGTCCAAAGTTGGAGAAGGGGTCCAAAGTTGGAGAAGGGGTCCAAAGCAAGTTGAAGTGAGGGGTACAAAGCAAGTTGGGAGAAAGGGGGTACAGCAAGTTGAGGGAGGGTCCAAGTTGGAGGAAGGGATCTTCAAAGCGAGTTGGGGTTCAAAGCAACAAGCGAGGAGGGGGTCAAGCACGCAACCAGGAGGAGGGGCAGGGTCCAAAGCATGATCATTTATGCCTTGTTTCTCAGTTTCTCCACGAAAAGAAAAATTTGTCGTTATTTTTAGTTGACTGGGTATATAAATATGGCCTGTTTGACCCATTAATTATGATGGTTCCTAGTTCTTAGTTACAACAACAGACAACATTATTCCCCCATTACTACCACTCAAGTCACGCTGCGTAGTTTCAATTTAGCTTTTCATTCCCAGTGCAACAATCAACAAAGTGAGTTTTTTCTTTCAGGACAGATTGATCGAGCCTTTAAAACCAGCTACATTAGGATCTCCATTTTTCAGTGCAACATAAAAAAGTTGTTTCTCTCTTCCGCCCCAAGGCCCCCCGATTCCCATTTCAGTTCCGTTCCAACTCAAGCAACAACAACACACAAATTTCAGTTGACTGAAGATCACAACATGATGTACACAAATGGAATAACGGATTTTTGAAGGAAAGAAAGTTTGCTCTCCGTAAGGCAACTCTAGGTAATAATGATGGGAATTTTGTTAATTACTGAAACAAACAACAAGGTTAGTTTCAATTTCTAAGTACTGAATATATCAATATGGCTCAAAAATGTATCAGCTTTCTTGACTGATGTTAGTGTTCCTCAGTCTCTGATCCTTCCCTGTTCGGTACTGGCCGACACTGCATGGCGTTTGCATTCAGGGGGCATGACAGGTAAACGACCATTCGATTATTGGTGACGTTTTCTTTCAAGTAAAACACAAAAGTTGTCATTCCCCATCACCACTGATTAATCACCTAGGGGGGTGTTTGGTACCCGATCTCTACTCTCAAGTGACTGGATAGTGACTTTGGACAAGTTGTTCATTTGTGGTGTAACTCTTTGTCAAGTGGTTTCTCCACTACCACCTCCAGTTGATCAATTAGATCTTATCCCTTTATGTAAAAGAAAAAAAAGACCACAGTGTTTTCCATTATTGAGTGACGTATAATGACAACATGACATTAGAGCATTGGAATTTTTGTCAAACCTAATGGACGACGATGAAATTAACCTTAGGTTACGCGAAGTATGAACCAGGCACGTCGCCTGTCCCTGGCGCTCCCACCGAACCGGCCGTGCTCACTCACGGGATCACATTCACGAAAACATGTATGGAGATGTCATCTAACAACATGTGTTTCATGTTACATGAGACACAGTAGAGGGACATTAGTGGATACCGTGTTCCAAGGCCTGTTATTCCTGGGGCGGGATTCCAGCTTCTCATCCTCGAGGCACCTGGCAGACGCTGTCGTCCCACGGTAGATCAGTAACAGAGTCGTGGCAGTTAGCAGCATAATGACAGCCCTAATTTTAGAACTGTTTCCAGGATGGCCTTTTCAGTAGTCAAGAAATCCCACCATTTAGTGGCCATTGTCTCCAATTTGTGTCAACACCATTGGACACTTTGGTAAGAAATTGTGGCAAAAGGCAAATGCTGACAGACAGACGGACGACATGCCAACAATGCTTTGAGCGGAAAACACTGTTCTACATGTTAACCAGACCTGACCCCGTGCATCATTAGTATGTGGGATGTTGGTGCACCAAATGGACTGTAACAAAGATGCGACATTAATTAGATTAATCAACTAGATGAGCACGGAGTGTGTGCACTATAATGTAAGGTGGTGACATTTAAATGTCCTGATGCTCCTATCAGTCTGGGTGCGGAGAAACGACACCATACAAAAAACTTGACTGTTGCACTATGCCCAATAGTCACTCAAGGTTATCGGAGAGCTGTCAAGCTTCCGAAGCCTATTTTGGGGGGACAGTTCCAATTTCGATTCCACTTTGGTTTTTTGCTCAGCCATGCTGGGTGGAGCATAGTACCAGTTCCATTCTGGGCACAACAAGCGTACTGAACAATATTCTTTTCGCCATAATGACGTTGTGTTCAGCAAGGGTTATTTTAGGCTGGGAGCCCGGCTCTGTTTGGCACCCATGAGCAGCTGTTTGGCAGCAATGAGCTGCAAACAACTTTTCATACATGTTTGAACTTGTACACTGATTTCCATTTTTCACAAAATGTAGCCTGGTTCCCATTCTCACTAAAATTCCCCTTGTGTCAGAGGTGCCTCCAAGTTGCCCACCCCCCCTTCCCCTTGCTTGCGACTGGTGTGACCCTTTTTATGTGAATATGCTTATATCCTAAGGTAAGAATATTATAACTGGCAATATATACTGTCTCCGCACTCCAGAGCCCTTGCGTGAATTCGCAATAGGCAAATAACATTTGAGTGTTGTGTAGGAGGGACATTACCACGTACTGTGGTTTGGAGATACCTTTAGTCTTTTATAGCTCCTACACTGCCACGGCACAGAACATGTCAGCTGTCGATAGAAGCCCGCCATCTTGTAATTTACCTTGTCTCAGTGGTGGTTTCTTAAGTATTACCATAGTATAAATGAGCGTTCAAGTGAGGTAGGCCACCCAGTATTTCCCCGTGTAGATGACTCATCTCCACAAAACTTTACTACGTGCATATACAGTGGGGGTGATCATGACACGAACAGTATCTCACATGGTTAGTCAATGTATTTAATGTTATATCATCGTAACCGCCAATTCACTAGTGTTTGGCCCAGATGTCGGGTACAGGATCGGCTGATATTGGCCTCATCATCCTGATCCGTCATCAGTAAAATCATGACAAATTTCTGATTTTGGCCCAACAAAATTCCGCCTAGATTGGTTGATGAAAGAAACTATTTTCCCCTCTATTTTGTCGTTCAATTTGGTTCGAATGACTGACAGTCAAGCTATTTTCCTCTCACTTTGACATGATGCCAATTAGTTGGCTGCATACCGATTTGATTTGAATTTTGATTTAATTTCTACTGGTTCAGGAAGCAATTATAGCTCATATAAGAGCCCTGGCCATACTGATTGTGAATGAGCACCGGGGATAATTCGCCTTTTCTTCTCGACAATTGCTCAGATGATATCTAGGCAGGGTGTACCAATCCCATCTGTTTTTTTCTCCCGGGACCACCCTTTAGGTCCCCATCCGAAAGGACTTTCAGTGAACTCCAGACCGCCACTTCCTTGGAACCCGGAGGAGCGGAAGTTGCAGTCAACGTGCCTGCTCACAGGCGACAGACGAACTTATTGGCAAACATCCTTACCAAACCCAGTAACCCATCAAAAATCCACTGCATCACCAACGGACCCTGAAGTGGGACCAATACCTGCCCTCGCAACGGAACAGCAGCCACCTAGGGAACCGTCCTGCCGACTGCTTGACTTTCAACCTGGAATATTTGCTTTGTAAGTGTCACTGATCCCACTCTACGTTCGTCGCTAATTTGAATGCCGATCATCGGCAGTTTCAGCAGCCTGAGTGAATGACCCACATGAAAACATACCAGCTAAGTTCCTATTTCTAGCGCTACCAACACAGAACATTGCTGCTTTGTTATTGCATTGAAAGTCGAAGCATGCACAGCCGTTCTATGCATTGTGTGAACAGCGTGCACTTTGTACAGAGCTTGGAAGCTCCATACTACAGCATGAATATTGATTCATAGTTTTTTATAGGCCAAATTTCGGCGGCGGGTGTAAGAGGTGCGATCATGAATGATATGAATAAACTGTTTTAAAAAAGTGTGCAGTGTTTGTGCTTACGAGGAAACAAGAGAGAGGACAGTGGGGTTGCAAAGAAAATTTGCTCTACACTTCCTAGCAAGAATACATAATAATTGACACGATGAAAATGTTAACAACCCATAATTTTTATTACACCCTTTCTTGTTAGGCAACTCCAGGATTGTGTGTCGATGTTTTATTATATGCTGGATTCAACGTCAGAACAAAAATGTATTCCGTCTCATGTTTTGATGAAGTGGGGCTCTAAAAATTGATGACGGATTTCCATCGCTCTTGGATAGTAGATCGGTAGAATGTACATATTTGGCCCACAGATCCTCAGAGCATTGTTTCATTTGTAAAGTAGAACCGTCCTAGTCTGCACCCAGACAAGAGTCAAGAGATATCACCCTCTGATGGATGGACTATGACTTATGTACGATAGGGCCACACCCAATAATTTGTGGGAACTGCTACAATTAACAATACCCAAATAATGATAATGGTGCCTAATTATAGCGCTTAATACAGCGTTTTTTTTTAACAATGCCTTCTGAACAACCAAAAATAATCGACTGGGCATTGTGTGATGAAAAAACCAATGTATTTTTGGGAACACTACATCTTTGTGAATTATTGGGTGGCTGAACAGATACGACAGTTGCTTGAAAACACTGAATTGTTTGACATCGTATATGCATGACGGCATACAATGTTACAAGTCAACCACAGTAGTTGAGTAGAGTTAGTTGGTATTCCGTGAAGCATAGTGTGAAGGTGATATTCCATTTGAAGCATAATTGATCAGGAGAGCTAACTAGTTATCTTACACATTAGTTTGAAAGTTGTGCCACCCTCGAAATGGAGAAAAGTCATTCTCGCGGTTTGCCTGAAACCTAAACTGAGGACTTTGTTCTCCCTCCAAAGTCCGGTTAGCTTGCAAACTGCTATGGATCTCAGGTGAATGAGATACCAGCCATAAACTCTAACAACCAGTCTTCTCGGGTAATGGAAACTGAGGGAAGAGCTCCGGATAGAGTCGCTGTGTCTTCAAAGCCAACTGCGGATCAACTGAAAAGATTTACTAAAGTTGGAAGTATAAGCCAAACACAATTTTATGTAAGAGTCAGAGGGACGTTGATGTAAACGCGCCAAAATAGAAAGCCCCCCTGACCCTCCACATCATGCAATATGGTATTTTGTGATTTTCACCGAACCCTGAAAATATTCCTTGTCTGTTAGTGAATTGACATATCAATTTTCTTTGAAAATCACTCAGTCTGTGAGAGAGAATTGCGTTATTGTGGGTTTGCAGGTGCCTGAAATATCACATAAAAGAAAGGCAATAGACATTCTGTGGAACATTTAATGATTCCAACAATAAATAATAAGAAAATTCTCTATGTTATTTAATGAGACACTACAATTCCCTGCACAAAAGCCAGTTCGTAGTTGTAAGTGTGCGTGCCTCACCAATGTGAAGGTCGGGGAATATACAAGATTCCCCCTATAGCAATTTCGTTACGGCTCATTTTAAATTGTCACCACTATTGAAAAAAGCAACCAATTCATCACATGCTTTCGGATGTATTGTGATCAGTATGGGAGGAAATCTGTAAGCCTTTGTGTTGGTAGGATTCGTAATTTCTAGCAGAGGAGTTTCGAAAGATCGTTCTGCACACTGTAGGTTCAACATCGCAACTTTGCCGTCGTTCCTAAGGACCTTGATACAATATCATTAACATCTCATTAAACGGTAACTCCGAACTGGCTATCAGAGCTCTCAGAATGATGGGCCAAATTCTTGAAGGTTAGTAACTCTTGCAAAGGGACATAGTATGGAGATGGGGTAGGGCCTATATACGGTCCAGTTTTTTATTCACTACAATATCATGTCTGTTTTAACCTTGCAGTTGTCCCCTAAATAACCAATCAATCAATTAATCAAACATCAGCCAATTTTGTAGATACAGATTGATGACTATAAATGGCAGAGGCTGCAATGCGGCACAGATGATGTACGTCTGGTGATGACATTTGATGACAATGTTTAGTGTTACATAGGCTCCATACAGCGGTTCACAGTAGGTAGCGTGTTGGTGAAGTATCCTGTCCTAGTTTTACGTTGGTTGCAGGAGCTTGGACGTCTCAGCTTCTGCCTCCCTCCTGCTAACTATCATCTCTATAACACTCTGACCTACATAAGTCAGAAAGACTTTCACAGTCGGGACCATTCAAACCTAAGGAAACACATTTCGTGGATCAGCAGCGCTTTAGACTCAAGATTATTCGGTTGAGTCCTCGTGAATGACATCACTAGCGATGTCTGCAGGTTAGATTTGTGAGCCTTCCCTTTATGCCTGTGTGAACTTTACATTTGTTTATTCATGCTGAGCCTTAATGACTGGAAATGCAGTAGTACTCTGTCTTTGTATGCTGGGTAGATTTGTGAGCCCTCGCCTAGGCCTGTGTGAACTTAACATCTGTTTGATCACGCTAAGCCTTAATAACTGGAAATGCAGTTTCATTTTGTTTTCATATGTAAATACCAGTTGATACATCTACAAATGGAACATTTTGCTGATAATGCCCCACACTATTCAAAGTCATGCCAATTTAGTAACAGTCACATGAGGTCTGATTCTTTGCGTTTCAATGTCTGTTATCCATGTTGAAATGGGTTGACGGACACATGTGACTCTCTTCCAATCACATCTGTACCTAGCAAGATCACAACTAATCCTTTTTCCTGGCCCTCTGCACACACTCCACTAACATTACAGAGCCGAAGCCGATTTTCAGCTCTTAGACTATGGACCATCCTGAGGAATAAACGCAGATCACCTCCTCCGTTAGATTCTATCTCGGGATGAGGCACCCTACGTACCTGCACCTGACTCCATGTGTTTCGCATATACGCTTCAGAATACAGTACACATCCTACATACATGTGCCTCCCTAAAAAACCAATCCTAGGGGAAAAATGGAGTTTTACTCGCTAGTAAAAGCAAAAGCTCTCTAATTTCTAATTTCTCCGACAATTCTTAGGACTCTGGCTGAGACACTATTATCTGCACCCAACTACTACCACTGTATCACCAAGATAACAAAAATCCTGCACAACCATTAACGGCCCACCATCAAACAAACGTATCTCCAATTCTCTAAGGGTTACAGAACTTCTTGCATTTGTACTGGAGATTTTCCTTCAATCTACCTTAATACCACTACATCTCTTGTTAACCCCCAATGCCTGCAATGGCTACAGAAATCTAATTACTACCAATGCCCCCACTACAAATCGAGCAAGGAAACTTACCAGCCTCTGCTGAACTATCAACTATCAACACTAATCAAAACTCAGTTTTCTCAGTGTTAACGGATAACCCCTTTGAATGCATGCATGTCTCCAAGTAGTAACATTTATGAATAGGCTCATCCATGGACTCGCCGACCGGAATCAAGCCATCCGCATACAACATTTTAAAAGGGGAACCAGTTCTAAACCCTGAATCAAGACTTCAAACCAGAATGATCAGCAAAAGACTCAAAACTGAACCTGATGGAAACCCACCTTTATTTCAATCTCATTGCTAGAAGAACCATGACTCTGATGAGACTACAAGCATTCGAACACATAGACTGGACTACCTTGACCAGCCATTCCTTAACACCTAACTTTCTCATAGACCACCATTACACTTCACGGGGTACTCGATCAAAAGCCCTTTCAAAGTCAACAGAAGCAAAACAAAGTTCTCTCTCTTAGCTGCACCAATGGTTCCATGATCTGGCATAAAGCCAAACTGCATCTGATCTATACAAACTCTCACTGTAAACAGCTTCCCAATGATTCTGTCAACAGCTTACATTACCTATCCATCAGCGTGAGCCACAAAAATACCGCTCTCAAAGCAATCACCTTACTTGTTGTAACAATTAACCATGGTGCTGCTGAGCTGGAATAGTTCCTCCTCAAATGATTTGGTTAGCTAAATCTGTAATCCTGTCAACACCTACAGCTTTCAACTCCGGCCCGGCACTGATGGCCGAGGGCCCTGCGGCCTTACCAGTTTTCATCTTGCTTGCCTGCCTCAGACATGTTTTCATCAATTAATTGGCTGGCCCTTCAACTGGATCACATTGTGACAGATTCTACTTATCCTATTGGAATTCAGCACTGAGCAACTTCACCCCTTCAGGATGCTTCATAATCATCACTGAGTGAGTACTACTCGCCAAGATTCCATAATCATTTCTAATGCATCCTGGCTCCAATCACATCTTGTCCTCGACATCTGCTTTGCGATCCTGAAAATATCTGCCGACTGCTGATCCACATGTCTTTCAGATATCTGAAAATCACTTTGAATGGTCTCTTTGCTTTGTGCATGCCCTGGGCACCACTTCAACAGTACTTCCTCTTTCCTATGGCTGCCTCTACCTCATCAGTCCACCAAAAGGCTCTCTCTATACCTTGCCAAACCTTCCCTCCAACCACAAAAACTTGAATCTGCTGCTGGCAAAAACTGTCTTGAAGTTAATCCTTAATATCACCCACACTGAAAACTTAGATTGTGCTTCCATCTGACTGTGTATCAATTTCCAGGTGTTCTTTGGCCAATTCAATTTTATGATTTTCCCAGGATTTGAAGCATTTTCACATCGAATCAAAGCATCTTTTCCAGATTTCATGACTGTTTGCTATTCTGGAAATAATCGCCAACAAGCGCAGAGAAGAAAGAAAGAACCGAGTTGTTTCCTCAACACATGGAGAGCTACTGGGGCCATGGCCAGACACATGGCGAGCATCCACAAACATTTGCACGTGCAGCAAGCTTGTTTGCGAACGACTCTGTGCAGGTTTCTTTGAAGCATTATCTATGGTGCCTGATTGCAACTAGCAGCAAGTAAGTCTCAACAACGTAGCCGTACAGAGAGGCAAGGCCTATTGTACACAGGCTGCAATGAAGTAACAGACAGACCACCATCCCAAATTGCCAATCTGCGCAGATGTATAGGAGTAGTCAGAAAACAGGTCTGCATAACAGTCCAGCCCAGTTCTGAACGTACTGCACCAGTTTGCAATCAGGTCGCAGAAAATTGCAGTTACGTTGTGAATAGTTGCACATGCTTGAGGGCCATTCACAGTACGCCACAGCCTGTTGCAGAATCTTTGTGTTTTGTGTCTGCATTTTACCTCTGGCTTGATTTTAGATAGCACTAGTTGGAGGCAGTTGCATAACAGTTGCGCAATTCCAAGAGTTGCAGTCAGTTGCAGACTCATTTCGCATTGTAGAGCGACCAAGCTTTAATTTACAAGTTAAAGGGCAAGTCCAGCCAGAAACATTTGAATGTCATATGATTGTGGATGGAAACTCATGTCAATCAAACTTGTTTCATGTTCATAGCATGTTCGGTTATGAAGTAAATTTTGAAAATTTTAATGTATCACGCCTAAGTGGCAATTTTGTAAATGGCAACATCGATTGACGTCAATCTACAATTGAAGAGAAAAGGTAGGAAATATGTCGGTAAACGTACGCTTAGAATGTAGATATGACATCATAAAAAAGGTTGCCCAACTTTGCCAAAATCACCAAATTATATGAAATTTGAGGAAAGCCACATCTTCCCAACCGAAACATGATATAAACCTGAAACAAGTGATATTGAATGATTTTTATTCTCTTCATTATAAAACCAAAAAGTATTAAGTTGGCTGGACTTTTGCCCTCTAAGCATCCCTTACCTGTGCAATGGTAACAAACTCTTCGTGTTTTGCTGTAGGGCCCTGGGCTTATGCAGCGACCTCCCAAGGCCGGTGTGCTGTTCAGGATCCTCGCCATGCTTCTCCGGCCAAGAGAGAACCTGGATTGAACTCAGAGAAAATATCGGAACGATGACCACTCGCCAGGAGTCACTATGCAGCTTGGTTCAAAGTGGGTTATAGCTGTGACTGTGGTAGGCATTGTTCGCCGTTCAGTGATAAAATTTGCACAATTCCCATTCTCACAGACGATCCATGGTACAATTACATGTTTGGCATTATTCATTCTAAAGAAACCATTACATTCAAAGGTGATCAGATTCATTTTACACAACATCTGTGGCCAACTTCTAATCCCTAATTTTCAAATTAAATTAATCTACTAAACCTTCTCATGTAAACAAAAAAAAAACCAATTGTTGACACACTGAAATTTTATGACGGCTATCTTCCATGGGGTGGTTCCTAGGGCGCCTATTTTCAGACACAAACCCACTATTAAAGAATAAATTTTCCTCGCTGCTTCTGAGGAAAAATGCAGGCTATCAGAAATTCAGAGGTCACATGGATTTGTTCAGAATTGAATTGCTCTGGCTTTGGCAGTGGAGGTACGTTAAGAATCTACCCCTTCTCCCAAATTATTCAGCGCAGGATGGGTTGCAATGCCACCTTCACGTGGAGTTCTACTCTGAATTTTCAATGGACCCCCCCCTTCCCCCCTCCCCCCCCCCCATCAAGTTCTACACTGATAAAAAGATTTTTTTTCATCGAAGATGATCATGATTGAAGGGGTACTTTTTTTTCCAGGGGGGCGGGGGCCCCCCAAACACAAAACCTGCTGACGACCATAGATGAAAATGGCGCATTGCAGAGGTGACTGTGATGTTGACAAAAACAGGCGATTGATGGATGAAAGGGTTTAAAGGACAACTCAGGCTGGGATACAACAGAAGTTAAATTGTGGAGAATGAAAACTGTATCTATAGGTCAAAACCCCATTTCATACGATGTTCCTATGTGGAGTTAGGGGCTTCCAAAGTTTTGGGCCATTGGCAGAAAATTGGGGAGAATCCAATTGCAGAATAATGTATACATCAACCCATGGACAACAAGGAAATTATGTTTGTATTTATTGTTTCATTTTGTGGAATGAGTCAACATTTAGCAGAAGTTTATGTTGTCTTCCTCTCACCAAAGGAACATTAACACCTACCAACCCACTACAGCAATCCTCTCCTATAGACTAAATGCTTTTCAAATGTGAAATTGATGTTTGAATTTCAAAAGGAAACAAGAAGTTGCCGGGTTGTGCAAGTATGACATTGATTATCTTTGCATGATGGGATGCATTTTCGTCTTGCGCACACAATGCTTCACAATACACAGACTCTTTCAAATGACTATAACTCTGTGAACGGAAGTCCTATGAAATCGGTTTGGAATGACGCATCGTGTTCATCCAGTTATGAAATTACCCCCTGTATCAATCAGCCTGCAGTTGTCCTTTAATTACTTTACTTATACGCCTCGTATTATATGCTTCCACCAAATTGTTGCTCAAGCTGACTAAGGAAACCAAGAGTGACCAAAGTCGCAGACGACACAAAGTTGTACTGAGAGGTTTCGTCAGACACGATTTAAAATTTTACCTCGAATGATCTTGACCTGATTTCCAAGTGTTCTTCTGATTGGCAGATGTTTTTCAATGCTGGCAAGTGTAAAGGTCATGCATGTGGTTTCCAAAATAGTAATGACTCATTCAGTTTGATGGTCAGGATATTCAGGTGGTGGACTAGAAAAAGATCTTGGTGTGTGCTTTGAGGCTTCGTTGAAACCTTCAAGAGTGTGCTGAAGCTGCAAGGAAAGGCAATTGAATTCTCGGTCTGATAAAGCGGCATTTCACTTCCTTGGATGAGATATAGTTCGCAGACTCTTCAAGCAATTATTGAGACCTCACCTAGAGTATTTTTTTTTTTTCAGTCCAAGTGCGGAACCCTTATTTCGTGAAAAATAAACAGTTGATCGAAAATGTTCAGAGAAGGTACTAAATAATTGTAGCCTGGAGATTTTCCGTACGAGGAAAGGGAAAAAGGAAAGATCAGGCGTTTTGGTCTAACTTCAACGGAAGCTGAGGACGGGAGGGTGGGGGGTTCGGGGGTGATTGGGATTTGATCCAGGTCTTCAAAATTGTCCATAGACTTGATGGTTTGGCATTCGAGGCCTTCTTTGAGTTTATCCAAGGAACTACTACTCGTGGGCACCACTCAAGCTTTAAGGGACTGCTGTAGATTGAATCTTCGGAGACACTTCTTTTCACAGAGAGCCATCAACGAGTGGAAGCCTTCCGAAAAATGTTGTTATGTCCAGTAGTAGCGTGTGAATGCCTTCAAGAACTTGATTTATTCTTCAAAAATGTGGGCGAAATTTGGTAGCTTCTGAGTCGTTTGCTTTTTTGGGTGTTGTGGTTCAGGGTCATTCATGAGGACTATGTCCTTTCAGGACCCTTAGTCACTGGAAACTTAAACTAAAACAATTAAACGGTAGTTTGGAAATTTGTAGCAGGCTCCAGTTTTAAGGTGTGGAAGGACACCGGCGTATCTCTCCAACTCTTCTGAAGGTGCCCTGAGTAACAAGGGCTGAGTGAGATTCCTGCAGGCCGGATCACCATTTAACGTCCCATCTGACAGACAAGAGTGTAGATTCACTCGTGCAGCCATGTTCCTACACGAGAAAGGAGTGGGGGTGTGGTGGTGTCTTGACGACACCGGGAGTTGAACCAGGACCCTCAGCATTCAGACGGACACACTACCATTCCTGCCACCTCACCGCTCTCATTTCAAGCCTTGAAATATTGATAGATCAAGCATCAACGTATTTGAAATGATGCTATCGTCACACCCTCATCTACAAGAAGAATTTCAGTTAAAATTACAACATCCAAATCATTTCTATTTTGGAGAAAATTGGTGATCAGTGTCGCGAATTTTAAAAAAAGCTGGCTGGGGCGTAAGAAATATATTCGTTTCGCAAGGACCTATTCCACCACAATTATGGAATTTTGCCTAAATCATCTTCTCACAGATTTATTTCCAATTGGCAATTTATTTGAATCTACATCAATACGTTGATTAATACAGTATGGGTAGCTTCGTTGCTGCAAAGGAGGACATGGAATAAAGGCTGAATGGAATTCAATGGACTCATTGGGACAGCACACGTCCTATACAGTGCCTCTGAGTTTATATACAACTTTATCATGCCCTTGTCATAGTATTAGAATAGCCCTTACTATTACAAGACTGTGCAGATATTCAGGTTCTCAGCATTGGCAAGAGAAATAAGAGAATCTCTTTCATGATATTTCCACCTGTTTTCCCATGATGAAATTCAAAATTCCAGGATGAAAACATTAAGTGTATTTATTGTGTAAATACACACTAATGCTGTATTAGGCCATATTTATAATGTCGGAAAGAGACAACACCTCTGGAGGCAAGGTAAACGCTACTCCCTCTTTGCTTCTTAGTGCTAGATGCTCTAGTTCATTGTACTACGTATCAGCACACATAAAAGCTACCATATCAATCAATTCTTTTGTATCTGTCCCTGTGTCTAATCAATTCCAAGATTTTCCCAAATTGGATAGTGTCTTTTATCAAAATTCCATGACTTTTCAGTCTTCCCGGTATCGGGGAACCCTGGGCCAGTATCTCCTGCTGCTTTTTTTTTTTTTTTTTTTTTTTTTAAACAAGTACATGAGGAAGGGCGAACCCATAAGTTGTCCTAACAAAAGGCAAACCCCAAGGCACAAGAAACTAAAAGAAAGAGGAGAGATTCCAGCTTGTTGATTCGACTCTTGAACAGAATCCAAACGCGTTGAGGTCAAATCAGAGGTCCATCCCGAGGAAGCCTTCCAGGCACGCTGAAGTTCAGGAAAAAAGGAGCGAGCATATGTTTCGGTGCGATGGATGAACGATGTAAGATGCACCGAAACGGGTTGCTGGAGAAGAAGAGCGAGTAGGGCTCGTAACCTCGATAAAGGAGAACAAGCCCTCCCCAACTCAAAGCCATTGACCATAAAAGGTAACGGTAAGGTGCAGAGAGATGATCGCTACTGGCGATGATAGGAGATTCAAGTGAGTAGGTGAAATGATCATCTTGTGATACGAATGGCCTTTTCTTTGATACGATCAAGGACCTGAAAGGATGGCGACGCCCACCGCCAATATGGCAACCATATTCCATTAGGAAACGAATTTGGGCTTTGTAAAGCAGAAGTACCGTTGTGGGGTGAAGTATTTTCCTTGTGCTGAATAAGAAGCCCAACTTTCTAGAAGCATTAGTACCGATAGACTGATATGGTATTCCAGGGACAGGTTGTGCTGATTTCCAACCAAGGATATTAAGAAAGTGACTGAGGGAGGATCTGTTCATCCATGAAAATAGCTGGTGCATCAGAAACACGCCGACCAGAAATCCAATTCTGAGTTTTAGATTGGTGAAGTAACCATTAGGCAGTGCCCCAGTTCAAATAGAATGAAGATCTTGTTCGCTATTGGCAACTAGGGAAAGGTTGTAGACAAAATTGTTCCGCCTTCCGGGGCGAGGAAAGCCACAGAGATGGGGGAAGGGTAGAATCATCGCAAATGCGGAATACCATAGAAGGTAGAGCTAAGAAGATTTTTGATAAAAATGAGAAAGAGTGTAGGAGAGAAAACACAACCTTGAAGAACACCAGCATTGATACGGAAGGTCTCGGAGGAGAGCGCGCACCATCAACCACTAAAAGAGATAGAGCGGAACGGTAAGAAACTGGCAGTCCAAGAGGGTAGAAGGGGGCGGAAACCAAATGAAGTTAATTTGGCAAGGAGTCCGCGTGCCAAACACGTCAAAGGCCTTAGAGATCTCAAGGGCAAGTAGCCCTACTTTCACGAAAAACTCAATGGCTTGGGCCCACTGATTGGTGACAAAAGAAAGTGGTCCCGAGTAGATCGGCCATGCCGGTAACCATTACTGGGGGTCACTGATGAGAGAGAAAAACTCAAGAAAGTTCAAAAACATTGCTGTTTATAGTTTCCATAAATTTGGAGAGGACCGATGTGATGAGGGCAATCGGCATTGTAATTGGAGGAGGGTTGGAATTTGTCACCTTTTTAGTGGACTGGGCAGAATGAAGCATGTTCCAAAGGAAGGGTAGATCCCATAGAATAACAAAGGCGGTAAAGGTAAAGCTTTGCTAAGGATAGGCGCAAGTTCTGGAGGGCACACTTCAGGAGGGACTATAGGAGGAATGCCCATCAGGACAGTTTTATTAATGTCTAAACATTGAGTGTTTGGGGGACCATGCGAGTATGAAAAACAACATCCAAGATCGTTTCACAAAAGCGGGCAAAAGATGGAGGAGGATGAGCATCTGTGTAATGGAATTAGAAGAGAATAGATCGGCAAAAGTATTAGCTTTAGACGGGCATCACTAGCAAAAGAGCCATCAGGCTTGACCAGGGAGGGAATTTGGAAGTACAGAGGTCTGGGGACACCAAAAATTTGCCAGCGTCCAAAATGAACGACTACCAGAAGGGCGGATGAAAGTTTATTAGCCATACGGAATGAAAGAATTTTTTGCCTCAACGATAGTCTCAGAGCACACCTTACGAGCTAACATAGGGATTGACGGGGAATCAGCGTGAAGGAGAGATAGCCAAGCCGATTAAAGTCGGTTCTGCTCGGACGGCAGTTGACATTGATGGTTGAACCATGAAGGCTGCTGAGAGGAGCCTGATCTTAAAGTGTACGGAATAAAAGTGTCATTCCTTAAAAGATAATTTCCGAAATAGCAGAAGCAGAGGTAGAGGGTATCTGAGAAGGTAGTTTCATCCCAAGGGAAGACTGGAAAAAAATCCGCCGAAGACCAAACCAGGCAGCTTTGGAGTAGTTCAGAGTTTCTGCCTTGGTGGGGAGATTGATCTAGGAGTTAGATTGATGCGACAGGGTAATGAGGCAATGGTCAAAGGAGCCAATAGGGGCAGAGACAGTTGCTGGACTGTAAAAAAGGGGCTGAGTAGTGAGGAAGAGAAAGAAAGATCCAACAACGTTAGCAAGAGTCCGAGGCCCGATCAGGGATACGGGTGGGAGAATTGATGAGCTGGGTTTGGTGAGACCAGTGGTAATAGCAAAAGATCAGCTTCGGACACCAAGGCTCTATCAGAGCACGGATTAGAGTGATTGAGCCCATTCTGAGTTATGCCATTGAAAATCACCCAATAGCAATTTCACAGTCGTTATATCGTGAATTAGTAATTCACAGCAGTAGAGTGAGATGCGAGAATAGAGCATCGTGATTATTACAATGGCGCGATCCGGTATAAACACACCGAAACACCTTAGGCAAGCGAGGAATGAGAGACGGAGCCAGAGAGTTGAAAGTTTTGAAAGTCGTCAACCAAACAGAAGATCAAATTCAGAAATTGCGGCTTGAACTGACAGGGATGATGGAGTGGACCAAAGGCCCACAATCCAGCCTTTTAAATGAAAAAATCATGAAGAATATAGTTGGGACACTGGAGATGTGTTCAATCAAGAGGTGATTCAATCTGTTGTATTCAGTTAAAAAAAGTAGATGAGGATGCTTAGCCATGAGGAGTTGGTGGAAGGTTGAGATTGCGGTGGAGGGACCGCTATATTCGCGAAAAGAGAAAGAAAAAAAGGAACCAGAGGCCGTGAGGGGGCTTGCAAGAGTACGGGGTCGTTGAGAAACTGAAAAAACCATGATAAGGTAGTATGAAGGGAGGACAAAGGTAGGGCGAGTGGAAAACCACGGGTATCGAGAAGCCACCAACAAAGGGACTAATTCGGAGGAGGAGAGCACGGGACTCGAGTGGGCACCCATAAACACCGACTAGGGGGCCACCTCCAGTCGCGAACTAGCAGAGGACGGTGCTCGGGATTTTACGCCAGATGAAGAGGCAGCCTCCCCAGGCGATACCCGGGGTTCGGGCCTCTGAACTATCTGACGGCAGGCCGGCAGCGCACCGACTCCACTTGTACCCTCTGCCCAAAGAAAAAGAAAACATGGTATCAAGGCGAAACTGGGGGTAAACACAGGACCTTCCGGGGTCCTCAGAAGAACCGGCCAAACCGGACCCCGAGAGAGCTTGAATGATGCAAAATGTTACAGGCAAAGGGGCCTGAAACGCCATAGAGCATCACTAAAGGCAACCAAAGGGTCCGCGGTGTGGTACCTCCCCGGCGGCCAAAACAAGAGTTGCCTACCCCCTACAAGGCTTCCTTTGCCATAACATTTCTCCAAGGACACCAACATTAACCACTCTGCTACTCAATCAATGTCTCATTTCAAATTAGTAGTCTCTTCTAATATTGGAAGAGGCTAATCACACACGGATAGAAAATCGTGTTTGGCAACATGAGAATTTTGTTGATAAATCGACAGGACAATAACAGCAGTTACATGACAGTCAAGGCATTGCCCTTTGGTGACTGACAATCCAAAATTAAAAACATAGCTGGAAAATAATCTGTTGATAAGTTCTTTTACTGTATCCATCACACTATCTAGTGTTAGATTGTCTATCAAACTCATACTTTTTAAAAAAAATGTTTGAATGTAGTTTTATTATTGTTCTCGTTGAAACACGTCTAACTGAACTACAGTCTCTTGTGGGGTCAATATAGTAGACTTATTTACATCACTTTTTGTCTATACAGAATTCTACCACCCCCAGCTACAGATCACGGTCAAATACTTCAACCTGATGGTGCTCGACCTGTTCTAGCTCTAGGCATCCAGTAAATTTTTACAATAACAGGCAACTGGTCGGAGTAACACAAGATAGATAAGCACAGGTTGTTGCAATGAACATGAATAAAACTACTAACGTAAAAAGTTGCCGTGCTGCTTATTGAGCGTTTTAGAGAATAGTTAGAGATACGTTTACCTCTACAGAGATTTCTTGTTTCTTCAAATTTGCGGATTGTAGAACAGGGATGAAACAAATTTTTCGAATTTCACCTAGTCATGAACAGGCTTCACAAAAATGCAGCTTGGTTCACCGTGTCTTTCTAGTGAATGTTAAGTATTGACTGTTCATATCCGTGAAGGTATCACAATAGTGCTTATTCCCCCCACCACCTCCCCCCCCCCATGAATATGCCCGAGAATTCTCATACTATATATAATGGGTAGTATAAGGGGGGAGATTAATTCTCATCATAGAGATTTACCTTACAAAGGAAGATTAAGGCATTTTGGTCCAAATTTGCTGGAGCTGAGAAAATTTCGAGAGTGATTTGATTCAGGTTTTGTAAAAATGGTTCATGGAGGGCTTCCCTCCCATATGTCTTTGAGGTTTCCAAAGTTACCACGTAGGGTTGTATAGGGTTATTAATGGAGTCGATAGACCTTCCTGAAGGTGTGTTCTGACTAAGAGAGTGTGAATGCATTCAAGAACAGGTCTTTATTGTAGTTTTCAAGAAATGTGGGCGAATTCCTAGGAACCGGCTCTCTTCTTGTTTGGGGGGATGTGGGACCAGGGTCTCTCATTGAGGATTTTGCCGTCCTGCCCTTTTCCATAAATCAAACAAAAACTAAAAACATACGTGCATCAAGGGTCTGACCGATCAGCATACCTTCCTAGCGTCCTGCTGGAACACGCAGAGCTGCATACGTGGCTGGGACTTGCCAGTTCTGCTTTCAAGAGCTGCTCCAGGTGACGGTGCCTCGTGGAGCACCTGTGGCAAATCAGGTCCATAGGTGGCCCGCCGACGCTTCGAGTAGTACGTATGGGCGATTCAGAGTGAAAGGACGCGGGGCTCACCGGCTGCTGGAGGGCGGCTAGGAGGTTTTACCGTCGCCACAGACCTGGGAGAGGCGGAAACAATGTGGGAATCGAGTCAAATCGGTCAATCAGTACCTGATCAACCTAGAATGAGATGATTTGAATTGAGCAGCAGTCATAAGGCAGCTAGGAAAGTCACGCAGAACTAATAGGACCGTGACTTTGGGGGATATAAAGGAATAACTGTTGGATAGAAGATTATGAATTAACTTGAATTGGCGGAGCAAGAAGAGCATGTTGTCACTTGAAATGAACAGGTTAGCAGCCACACTAGATCAAATTATAGCCTATCTGATGATTTTGGTGTTTGAAGGCCGCTACCTTACAAGGAGCACCAATATGGATCTCCCTCAAGGCCAGGCCACATACCATAGGCCAGGTCACCATTCTATTAGCATCTCCAATGATCTCGAACAATTTTCTCTAGCCTTGCCATTGTAGATTGGATTGGGGATCAGTGCCACATCAATATGAAAATCATTCAATTGTTTTATCAGGTGGAAAATAAAGACGTAAATATTGTAGTAAGTCATAGTCTCTATTTGTGATTTATCATTGTTGTTACAGTGTGTTGTATTGTCTCTTTGAACAGTGAATTCCAGTGTTCCTGAGAAAACATTTGATGACAAATTCAGGAGTTCTGTAGAACCCACTCTCGGAGGACCAGAGCTACAAATGTAGCTATGCGCACTTCTGATAGTATTGTTCCCAACTTGAGAACACTTGGGCACTTGAATCTGTGAGTACAAATTTCCTTAGGCCAATGGGGGAGCCAATGGACATTTCTCATCTCATTTCAGCTGATTCAGAAAGCATGAGCACAGACTGGATATGACTTTTTCTGGACAATGCTGAGCATACATATTTGGATCATTGTTAAGTATTTGTGTAGGCCTTAAATGACTCATAAGTACACTTTGGTGGCAGCCCTCAACCAAATTTCTGAGGCCAGGCATCACGAGGCCAAGGCCGAGGCATTGGCTTCGTTGGCTGCAATCACTGATCTGATGTAAACGTTGCAATTTGTAAAATCCACAACAGAATCCTGTAGAGTCAGTAAAATAGGTGGCGCTAGTTAGGAAAGTGTGGTAAGTAAGGAGTAGGCAGGCAAAACTTGCCTAAACTCAACACATTCATGCAGGAACTACTCAGGCGTAGATTAGCATCTCATCCTGCAAGAGTGAGGGCTTAACAATGAGTATAGTAAAGGCAAGAGGAGAGTACTCATTGACCTTTGTTGAACAAGATTTCATTTTGAAGGTTACTTTTCTTCAGCAGGGCAAAGTCTGGCATTGGTCAGACTAGGCACCGTAACCCAACAAACCACATTACATTGACACTGTGTGAAACTTCATATTTGTACTTAGCATGATTGCTTCATATAGAGTATGGGCCCAGCTTAACAGTGAGGATGACGAGAGGATGGGCGTGAACTCCAAGTCCACTCTTGTATAGATTAAACCCCACCCCTCCCTTCCTTAACAGTAGTCGTGATGAAAGTGAACTCTAAGGCTAGGATTCCATGGATACATATGCGTGTCCGGGCTGGATGTGCAAATCACATTTTACGAAAACTAACATTTGTTCAGAAGAGAAACTATAAAACTGTAGTGAACAGACCCATAAAAAGGCAGCAGCCCATGCATATGTCGTTGCTTGGGGTTTTAAGGAAGATATTCCATAGAATTCATTCGCGGTGATACGCATCAGCATACACATGGTAGATGTGCTTGTTTTGCCTATTCAGCGTTGGTTTGCTTTCATTTATGAATTTCGGCTTCTGTGAAACCAATATCTACTTTGCAAACTAAATAGAACATATTCGAACACTAGCCCCCCCGCTTAGTTCACGTAAATCGGCGATTTTCCACATACGCATATGCAATCTAGGAATCCGCCTTATCTGCTCTATCTACCTGGGAGTATCCATGAGTGAAGTCTTCCTTGATCTTGTGCTGCTGTTGGAGGAGCCGAGCCTGGAGCTCGGTGACCTGCTCCGGCATCTCGCTGCTCCCCATCTCGATACACTGGTCCTCCCAGTGGTAGACGTGGGCAAGATACTGCAAGATGAAACAGAGGGAATACATAATAGAAGGAGAGGAAAGGAAAAATTTGGAGCTTACGCTACGTACAGTGCCTGGCTGCTGCAGCAGGCTAATGGTCCCGACACCTCAACCCGAGCCCACCTGCTGTGAATGTCAGTTGATGGGGCCAGTGCTATCTGAACAAGTTTTTTCCCCTGTCCCAGTCTCTTTTGCGGAGCACCCAGCGAGAAGGCAACAGGTACCATTTTTAAAGTCATTGGTATGAACTGACCAGGATTCGAACCCCAATTTCTTGGGGGAAGGCCCACGCTCTACCAAATCGTGCCAGCCACTCGGTTACATAATATTACATGATAGTAGTCTCATTTTGTCTCAAAGTCCAATGGTCTGTGTCCGTTTTCCTTTGAGCTGACCCACGGTGAGCAAATAGCACTCGGGGACCCCACACTCAACACAATTTGACGGCTCCAGCACGTTGCATCGTCGAGTTATTCCAATTCACTTGTGACAAATTTGAGGAATTGTTGACAACATGGGGGCAACCAAGCCGAAGCCGCTCATAAATACTACTATTCAGCACTTTGGTAACAGGAAGGCAGTAATTTCGTTTCGAATACCACTTTCTGCCTTCCTGTTACCAAAGTGCCAATGGTAGTATTTATGAGCGGCTTCGATACAGAAATTAATAAGATTATTCTTTTATATATCATGTGAGCAGTTTTTTTACATTTTATTCAGACTAATTAATTCTGTTTTGTTCAATCAATTATTCACTTCTGACAGGATTCCACAGTTTCCCGTGACATTAGAAGAGGGATTTTCTAATTGCAGATTGTGGCTGACTCACACACTCGTATCAGCTGAGATTCGGTCTACATGTTTGATTCCCCTAATATATCCAATAGAAAGTACAAGGAGTCAAGTCAACTATCCTTGCCCACAGGCCTTCAAACATACCAAAAACATGAACATTCTATGTGACAATCAAAACCTATTTAATGCAAACTTCCTAAACCGATAGGTAGATGAAAGATTTTGGACTGGTAGAACAACAAAGGTCCTTGGTTGCATACTGGTATGATACTGCATGAAATGATATATAGGGCACTCTGACTATATCCCAATTTTGGAATAATATACCTCCAGCGATTTCTATATATACTGCTATTGTTTCAGAGTCACTGATTGCGTCCTATCAATGTTGAAGTGCCTACATAATAAATTTGGGAGTACAACAGCATCACTTTCATTAGCTTCTAATTGGTGAAGAGAATATGACCTTCAAACCAGCATGGATAATCGTTGTCGTGGGTGGTTTGTTACCAAGTCTGAGAAAGTGTCTGGAGTAAGATATTTAGGAGAATATCTAAGCCATTGATCAGCTGAACTCCTCCTCAAAAACGGCCAATGAAAAAAAAAAGAATGACCAAGCCAATGAAGGTGATCCCAGTAAGGTTTCCGGGATCAGATGAAAGTGGCACGAAACGACACAACGGACATGTGTACACAGAGACACGAGACTGTGAGCACAGGTAAACCATGGAGCCTACCTCCTCTGCCTTCTCGTGGAATACTACGACATGGGCAAGCAGGTTTGCTCCGTTGTACCAGGGTAGCGCGAACCCCTGCCATTCCCGCTCCAGCTGTCGCGAGAGGCGGGTCGACGTCGTCCGAGGCAAAATGGCCGCTCTTGAGCATCCCGTCGGCTGCCTCCAGGATACGATGAATGTGGGAGTACATGCCCTGCCAAAAAAAAAAAAAAATTCAGTGCGGAAATAAGAAATCATGAGTCAATCACCTAACGAATGACAGATATTCATCAATTTGTTTTTTCTATACTGAACACAATTCAAAATAGACATAATTTGGCAGCATCATTTATTGGATCAGATTCTTCCACACGCAACAGTTTGCATCGTTTCCATGGAATAATACCTGAGAATGGAATGCCTGAAGTCAGAGTCACAATTTCACAGCTCAGCAATCAATAGAGAATATACTAAGAGTTATCATGAGTCAATCACTGTTGACTCAACAAGTCGACAACATGAAATGTCTGATGAAATGTGTTCTTTTGGCATGTTAATTGAAGAGAAAAATCGGGGAAATAACCATATTGTGGTCATTTGGTGTACGTTGACCCAAAAAGGTGTGTCCAACCAGTCTAATCCAGATTTACCTCAAAATCGGGTAAAATCGTAAATTTGCTTCTCAAGTGAGACGGTAGACAATTTTTCAAGAAATGCACTCAGTTTGATGATATTGATACATCGGGGGGAATAGACGAGGTACCCCCCATAGAAACATCATTACACTTATTTTAATCTGTCACCACTATTTGGAAACGCAGCCGATTCATCCCTTGTTTTCCGATGTTATTGTTGATGAGTGAGGGGGGCCATTTTACAGTTTTTTGTTGGCAGATCGTTCTGTACACTGTACGTTCACCGTTGAACTGCCACCGTTACCTCATGACCTTTGACACAATAGCATTATCATGGTATCAAACTGTAACTCCAGACTGGCTCAATGGGTTTTATTTTCAGCCTCAGGCCTCTGTGGAGTCAAGACTCAACTATATAGACTGAAATACACCCCAGAAGAGTATAACTCAGCAGTGATTTACATCAGACGGCAACAACACATATTGCCAGTATGGTGAGACATTGTGCTGGTAGACTCTATAATATAGCCTTGGAGCAACAGCAAAGTGGAAACGAATGTGTAGATGCTTGCTGTAAGTTCACTGGGTAACAGCGACAGAAATCACTGAACTTCTTTTTTACCGCTTCTGCCGAGCTGACATAAGTTTGATTCAAGAGATGTATACGTTGAATTGAACCAGAGTAGATACAAAACGTATATTGGTTCGGTTTCGGGCATCTTTTTTCCAGGGTATAAAAATACCACTGGAAATCTTACTATGATGAATAGATCTGTGCAGTTCAAAACATGGTGAGTTAAGGTAAAATTCCGCAAGTGCGGATACAGGGTGTGTTATAAATGTGACGATTGAACTGCTACGTTGCTACTACAGAAGCGAACAAAGTGAAATAAACTGCATAGTGATGCCAGAAGACCACAGAAATGCACGGCTTATGTAACGTAGGGCTCGGACAAATGCGCTTTTTGTGAGGACAAAAAAACGCATCATACTTTGAAAGAAAAACGCAAAAAAAAAAAAAGCACGATCCTAATCGCAAAAAAACGGGATCGTATTTGTAAGAATCATCATGGCGAAACTGGCCACCAATCAGGCTATTTGGTATGATAAAAAACATGTAAAGAACTAATACTCGTTAAGGTGTCTAGTTAGCAGAACAAATAATACCACACAATTACTAACTTTGAATGCCTATATCCTTCACTTATCAACACCAATTTGTTTTGTTTTAGATTTTTTTTTAAAACCCCAAATTTACCAAAAAACGCAATGATCGCAAAAAGCGCAATTTGCGCCGCAAAACCCGCGACTGCGCAATTGTCTGAGCCCTATGTATACGGACGTTGACTGGCTTCATGAAGAAGATATTCAATAAAAAACCATTGCGATATGCAGTATCAACACTGTGCCGCATTGGTAAAAGTGGTAAGTTTCCCCACATGGTGCTCGTTCGCATTCTCTTGGAACAGATCTGCACTCACCCCGGCCCTCTGCAAATGCAGATACAGCATATGAGAATACTTCCATGACCATGCTCACAAGCATTTAGCATTTATTCAGATATCCCGCACTGCACATCCACATGTATGAAATCACTCCTTAACAGTGGGAAGTAGTTTAAAGCTTCAAGACATGTCACACTGCATTTGGTTATTCTAGGGTCACACCCAGGACCACTGATTATTGACAAGTGAGTACCATGCGTGACCACCAATTTCTTGGAAGCTCCTAACCTTTATTCCAACCCAAATTATAATCAAATAAATTCCTCCTAATCGCTTAATTTTCTTGTAACTTCTGACCCTTTTCCTCCCCCCCCCCCTGAAATTTTGAAACAGCACCTGGTACCAAACAATGGGTTCTTGAACCACCAGTCTCACCTAGTTTCTCGCGATCAGTGTTTGTTTTTGTAAGGTAGTTGGTTGTTTCCATCCCTATTTATCTGGGAGGTCCAGAGAGAGAGAGATTTCCTAGTCGGCAGATAATAACAGCATGATCTTAAGGTATCACAGAGGTCCCTATAGTTAGTTTGCAGGCCCCTTAATCATTTAGGGAATAATGAACAGATACGAGGGCCTTTGTTGCAGAATTTATAAACGGGGATGAAGTCATAATAGGAGGTCCCGACTTTACTATTGTTCCCTACGAAAAGTTGTGATAATAATGCCTAAATGGGGCAGCAAAACATTTCAAGGAGTGTTCGATAAACTGTACAAGCTACACGCGCGTGTGCAACCTGTACATCGCGTATGCGACAAGCTGACTGGAAAACGCGTCAAATTACTTCCACGCGTTCGACTTTGTGCGCGTATATCTGAACGCAAGACATTGCGTGTCGCGCGCTCCATCCTATTTGTCCCCGGTGTATATATCATAATTATAACCGTTTATAATTCAAACTTTTACAACACTAATATACATACATAAGTCACATGGTATTTATGAATTACACCTAAATCCCACTAACCAGTGACAAACGTCTCAAACCTTCAAATTAATGAAACTGACATCGACTATATCTACCAAGCTTTGTGAAAATTTTACTAATTCATTTTTCTTCTTCTTCTCTCTCTCCCTAAATATACAATTGAACATTATTTGACCTCCAGGACCCCATTCCTAACTTTAAAAATCCTGGCCCAAGATGGACCGCATCCACGAAGCTTCAGGCTCTTCGGACATTTTACACAATGTATGGCAGAGTGGCCACTTTGAGATCTCCATAACCTGAATCGAATGAATTTCTCTGGGCAGAATGATGGACTCTACTAAATTACGTTAAAATCTGGCAATCCTAAACTTCGCATAAATACTTCAAATTAGACTACGTCATGAGCAAGGTTTTACTTATATGACTAAACAAGACAAAACTTATTTATACAACAGTATACCATTTTTCTCTCAATTTTTGTGTTTTTCGAACTTCTCCACATATATATTGCATATGTACCTCACTCCCTCTAAAAATTATCACACGGATGAAATATCCCTACTCATTAACTAACTGCTTCAGGCCTCTCCGTCTCGTGGAACATAGCCATTACTCCTATTCATCGCAGACTTTGTCCTCCTTAATTGCTCAAACACGCTGAGCACGCACATGCATTAGAGGATAGAGCTAATGTTTGTTTTGAAAATTCCTGGTACGACCCACAATCGGGAAAAATCTAGCCTCTTATTGCAAGTAGGCTGCTCAACCAACTTGACCATAAAGCCCTGTCCAATGACCATGAGCTAGAAGCCGGCAAGGAAATTCAGTGAGTAAATTACTTGCAATGTAGCAGTTACTGCTTCGGAAGCAAGCTCGATTTGAAGATGGAAAGCATTTGGTCAAATAAAATGAGATTTTAAGGCCTAACAAATACTTTTTTTTGTAAGCTGGTGTAGGGGCTAGTCATCCTATACCGCTAATTTTGCAAATTGTCTACGTAGATTTCACTCTTGCAGTTCATTAGACACTTACCAGCCTGGTTTGTGAACTCAAATTTTTTTTGAAAACTTGTTCCCTTATTATAAACAAGCCTACACTGTTCCTGTATAGCTAGGCACCCCCCTATACATGTCAGCTCACCATTGACTGGGATACAAAGTGTACGTGTTCCTCCTGCAGCTCAACAGCCCCCCTGTCATACTGCCAAGGTTTGTGTGGTTCATGAGGAGAGCTCTCGTTGGTGGTCCCATCCATTCAAATCTGCGGGAACAAAAATCAAATGAATGCTCATGAAAAGTACAGAAGAAACGTTAATGTCACAAAGATGTTAGAGAGTCCACAGTTGTCTGATGCTTTAGTCCACCTAGTTGGACAATGGATTCAACAGTATACACTCGATTTTTTATGAAGAACCAGTGAATGGATGTGAGCACACAGGGTGAAGTGGGATGTCCGCCCCAAAAACAAGCAAAAGCTTTAGGGGAAGTATGGCGGAATAAAGACACTGTTTTTTGTTATCTGTAACTGTTACAATGGAACGAGGAATGTCCTGGGTATGGCCCTATGCCCGCTCACTACACTACCAACAAACTGAATTGGTTTGTGTTTGTGGACTATGAATACTTACCCCATATTGACCCGGTACCGCACCCCCTGCACCACTGAACTCTGACAAAAACACAGTCTCGGCTGCCGCCCATCCCCCATCCACGTTCTCATTTTGTCCAGCCTGAAGGTCTAAACTGTGAACATCTCGCTTAAGATTCCAATTGAATTTTGACTATAAAATGTTCAACATCCATTGTCAATCATTTCTAAGTTAGTCCTATTTTTCAACTACCACTTCCATTGGTTTTTTTTCGAACGACTAGCCGTGATGGTTGGACATTTTGGAAGGTTTTTGTTCTCTCACTAGCCTATAACCTAATGTATGGGAATTCCGTACAAATCTCAGCCACAGGAGGTAATGGAACCTGGTCCATCCATTATACTACTCTAGGCAAAAACAAACAACCACAAGCAGAAAACGGCACACAGGGAAAGCGAAAATGCAAGGCAGATCACAGCTGTATTTAGACACAGACAGACAGGAAGACCTACAGACATACAGTATTACATTCACCTTCTCAGTATCTTGCTCAAAGAGCCTGAGTTGTAGGCACTGTTCGAGGGTGGCGCTCTTCCGCTGCCAGAGCTTGAGTAGACGCTGTCTGCTGCCCCCAATGCTGTCCAGGAGTGCAGGATTTGGGGGCCGCCCCCCGCGTTCTGGAAGTCTGCGTTGGTCATCGTACTGGAGGTGCTGGCCATACTGCCCCCTCGACTGGAGTAGCCGCTGTCTCCGCTGCTAGCTTCACCACATATCCTGTCCAGGTCGAAGAGAGTATTGGTCGAAAATAATGAGGGCGGTGTTCTAATGCTTTCCTCCCTGTATTCATCCAATCACATGCTTCTCAGTTGAGCACAGCAAAATCTCAGTAGATGAGATGATACATTCGCTGAGTATACCTCACAAAACGCTAGTCTAGACAACTCGGAGGTCAAGCTAGTCAGTTGGTAGAACTCTGGACAGCAGATCAAGAAGTTGAGAGTTTGAATTCTATTTTCTACAGTGTTCACTGCAACAACATAACTAGAGCACCAATGGTGTGCCGTAAATCAAACCGGTGCAAAGGTTGGCTGTAAACATGTTTTAACTGTTGCCCAGATTCCAGAACATAACAATCTAATCATTGATCTAACAACATGAAAATAGGACAGTACCAAGCATCTTCAAAACTGAAAGCTTACAAGTCTGATTTTCGTCCACAATCATGTACAGTTAATACAGATTCATTCCTTGATTTTCAAACTCCACAGATGGCCCCATGAACATTTGAGTCATTGGGCACTGAAATGCTCTTCTGTACTCCACTGTTTGTGTATCCCGCTAACCCAGACGATATGCAAGAGCCATTCCTAAACAATAGAGGGAGCTATTCCTCACTAATTAATACTCAACAATATTCCACTTGAAATATCATAGTGGCTGTATACCGTATTGATACTTGATGGCACGAGTCGGTTTTGTGTTTTGATGTCATGCAAAAGACGCCTTCGCTCATTCCCAACTACTACCAGACAACAATGTCCCCTTTTATTGTAAGGGCCCAAATATTTGGTCCTCTGATCATTGAAGACTATAAAAATTTTGACAAAACCCTGTTCTGTCCGATTTCACTTTCCTTTCAGTAGGACACTCAAATCACAAAATTTGGTCAAATTGGGGCGTGAGCTTCTATTTCTATTATGGGGCGAAAGAATGAAAGAGTGGTATCAGTGACGCTTCGCAAGCAAACATTCGGGTTCTAATTCCAGCAGATCACTGGGCATTTTCCCCTAAGTGGCTGTGCTTGCAGTTGCGATGACGAGGTCTTGGTCTTCATTTCATGGTTCCACTGTCTGCAGTGTATTTGTGCATGGGTTTCTGCGGTTTGTTTCAGGATATATGCAATGAGACTCGTTGGTCGGCAGTGAGCAGTCAGGTTGGACATGAATCTATCTTTGCTCCTCCAGGTTCTGAAAAAGTGGTTAGGTCCCAGGGTTCACTGATCATTCCTTGGAGAGGACGTGAAATGGGCGTCCCGAGAGTAAGTGGGAATGGTTACACCCCAGCCACTATATCATCTGAGCACTAGTCAAGAGAAGAAGGTGAGTTTTGCCAGTGCTCATCCATGAATAATACGGTCAGCATTCCTCGATGAGCCTGAACCAGTAAAAATCAAATCAAGATTGATACAGTACATCACGAACGTACATCTTAAAGAGGAAGTCGACAAGTCCTCCTCCCCTAATGTACATGTCAATTGCATGACGCACCCCTACTACCCCGAACAAGGTGAGTCATTGCACTTAGGTGGGTCACTAACTGGAAAAAGACCCACCCCTCAGTCACTTTGTAACTGACGAATCATGAAAAGTGACACACCCAATTTCCCAAAGCCCCATACCCTGCTGTACAATTTGAAACAACTGACTCACCCTCAGTCACTTCAGTGCTACAACATCGGTACAATGACCCACATGTGTGCAACTTACCCATGCCATGACCCCCAACTAATGACTCACCTTGTCCAGGTAGTGGGGGTGTTGTCACCCATACCTGTACAGCATCTGTTGCCCCTCCTCTTGTATCTGCTCCAGGGGGAGCCTGGAGATCTCCTGCTTGGCGACGTTGTGCTCGTCGATGGCCACCTTGGCGACGTCGATGGTGTCCGGTTAGTCCACCCTCATCATCTCCATCTGCAGCTGGTCCTCGTGCTGCATCAGGTTACCCGCCAGGTTGAAAAACTCCTCCAGTCCTGGTTGGGATTCAATATTTTGGACAGTTCTTAGACATTTTTTTGTGTTTGAGGGCTTCTGTGTTTACTGTAAAATGCCAAGAGGTCTTTTTGACATTTGGCAATATTTAACTTAACCACATCTTATTATTTTTTAATTATTATTTGATAATTCCATTCGTATTCTAGATAGGACTCAAACAACCATTGGCTCATATCGCCAATGGTGCACCCATGTTCTTGCTACTCATAATGCAGACAGGGTCAATGCTGGACCCAATCATCTAGCCTGATCCCTTTCTAAGTGACGAAGGACCGAATTGACAAGCAGTGCCCAGAGTTACAGGGGAACTTTTTTCACTCAATTTATCAGTTTCTTACCAGTACCAGTTTGGTTGATGGTGCATTCTGGCTCACATCATTTAGGGATTGGAGTAGACACTAAAGACACTAACGAAGTTTCCATGTCTATTTTCTTCACCTGACAACACAAAACCGATGACATGCTGGCTGGCCGAGTTATCAGGAGTGTTTAAAAAAGGGCGCATTCCAGCCGAAACTGATAAAGTCATATGATTGGCATTGAAAAATCATGCCAATCAAACCTTTGTTTCATGTTCATGAAAGCAATGTTCATATATACAGTTACAAATTTTTTAGATTATTAATTTATCACTGCTGAGTTTGGCATTTTACATTGATAACATTTGATGACGTCATATCTACAAATTTACAGAAACGTGGAAAATTGTGTCTCAACTTATCCCTTATAATTGGTAGATATGACATCATATTAAGGTTGCCATTTTCGTGCAAATCACCAATTATATGCAATTTGAGGAAGCCATATCTTCCAACCGAACCTGCTATAAACCGGGAACAAAGTGATATTTGAATGATTCTATCTCTTTTCAACATTATAACACCAAAAAGAGTATTCATTTGGCTGACTTTGCCTTTAATTGAATGTAATTTCACTACCAACCATCAGATCACATCACTCTGTTTTGATTGACAGTGATGTCCTGGCCTTTTCCAGTCTCAGTGTTTGGGTTGGCTTTAAGGTAACCCTCGAATGCATTATGATTCATTAAATACCTTTGGTCTCCTCTATAGGCAAAAGGACCAAATCTGCCACACAAGGTACACACAAGGCTCATGAGAGAGGGTGACGGCAAGACTAAACTGCAGTAGGTTTGTATATTTGTCACAGACATATTTCGGGCCATCTGTCTCTGACACAAACTAAATGAATACCTGTTGATATTGTAGGTATGACTGCCCTTAAAATCATATTTTTGAACCTAACCAGCCCTCATTTGATCATTCATCATGGTCCCGTTATGCCAGGAGCCATCGAGATCCCCGCGGTCACTGTTATCTGTCAATGAACTTGATTACCCCTCTGCTGAGATCATTGAAATCGAAACAAAGGAACCAGGTTTTGTGTAGAAGACCTCATTGTCATTATTCGATCATCGGATATTCCAACGGGAAGAACCTGCTCATGAGAAAAACAATCTGGTTTTTATAGTCCAATTGAAATGTCACAGATAGCATTTAAACCGCAGTATTATGTTTAATGTCACCACCCTCTTCTGTCCACCTATGCGAAATCTACAACTCTCAGCCAATAGGAAACGGTCAACGAATGATATGAATATTGTTTCCCTCATGAAATCAAACTGCCCACAGTTGGGTGTATGGGAATTTGCACACATAACTGTTATTGTTGCATAATGTAATTTTTATAATGTTTCATGTTATATTTGCTGAATTTTTTTCCCATATCAGACTGATTTCATGCCATTTTGTTTCTGATCTTCTGGTTTACCAAGTGCCTCCACAACGGTTCTTTCCAGTTGTGGGGCACTTGATTGTTTACCCAGCTACTCTGATGTTTATGTGGAGCACTAAGCACAATGGTTCCGTTTGTATATATGTATATTCAGATAATATTTTTATTCGGAATAGCAAGCACAATGGTAGTTATAGTAAAGTTCCACTTTTTTTGTGTGTACGTAGATGAACGGTTGGAACCTTCATTCTTAACTATCAGCATCCAGTTTTTTTTGTTTTTTCTCAGTTGTTGGACATCGGGCGGATTGCTTTGACTACTCTGATTTTTTTTATGTGCGGCACCATGCACATGGCTCCACATTTTTATCATGTATATTTAGGTAAATGGTTTCATGCCTTCATTTCTTACTATCAGCAACCACAGTTTTTTTCTCAAGTTGTGGAGCCCTGAATTGATTTGCTAACTCATGTTTTGCTGGTTTGCTAAGTTCAGCAGGCAGCAGATCTGTTCTGATTTTAATGGCTCTGGCATGACCCGGCCTGGAATCATACTTTGGACCCCATAGTTACAAGTTGGATCACTTAATTTGATTTCGCCTCTTCTGTCTCTGTTATCCTTACATCCGAAAGCCCTTGTCAGTCGATTGATTGAATAGTTTAATTAGAAGGTGTTTAGGGATACTTCAACAACCACATTTTATATGTTGCCATTATGAAATAAACTGCTACAAGTCCTCCCCTTCAGTTCCACCATGTGGTCCCGGTCCATGGATAACAGTAGGGCTGTGCCCGATTAAAGATTAATCGATTAATTGCTACACAAAAGACTAATTGATCGAGGATATCAAGTTCTGACATATCGGAAACCATGAATAAACATGGTTTCCATGTTTTTGTTTAATATTCCACCCAGTGTCTAGACCTCAGACTGAATTATAATACAGGGGAAACTGAGGCAGTCAGCCATATTTTATAATTATGGCAGTAAAAACATGTAGTGTGCATGTGAAATAGGTTATACATGACCGATCAGGCCATCCCTGTGAAAGGAACAAACGGGCAACAAAAGAAATAAAAGTAAAGGAGATTAATCAATTATTAGTCATTTTAAATCTGATTAATCGATCAATGGATTGAATGCACAGCCCTAGATAACAGCCAACATCATTTCCTTCCTGGGGATTTCACACAACTAATGGGTTCATGATAGAACATTTGCTGTCAATATGACGAAGAGAGTGTGCCTTGCAATTGTTGGTGAGGGGCAAGCACATTGATCAGTGAGATATGTAGACATTTGTTACCTGATTAGGCTGGGATGTGAACAAACAGATAGCTCAGCCTGTGTCGTCAATACACTGATCACATGATTATAGTTTCATGTCCTATATAAAGATAGTGTATCTATAGTGCAGGTAGATGGAAGGTTGGTAATGGTCTACAGCATATCAATGGGTACATATGGGAGCGAGGTGGCCCAAATTGGTTAGGGCGTTGTTCTTGTTATCCAGTGGAATGTGGGTTCAAGTCCACGATTGCACCCTTGTATAGTGATGCACTGTTGGATGACCTAGTATAGTGATGCACTGTAAAGAGGAGGCGGATAGCTCAGTCAGTAGAGCGCCAGACGGCAAAACCATGGATTGCGAGTTTCGAGTCCATTCGAGGTCCGGGGACTTTTTCGCAGTGCTGTTGGGCAAGGCGTGTCCACGCCACCCACGTTTAAAGTGGTACCTTGTGAGGTGACTTGTGAGTATCGAGCGCTGTATGTGGCTGCTTGATATCAGGAGGTCCCCCAGGGGACACGACCAAGTAACATACTGGAATGGTGCAGCCGGAATAGTCAAGCCCGAGGTGCCTGCGTTGTTATGGTACTGGTTTGTGACAAGTCCAATGCTCATGGTTAACTATCTGAAAGAGCTCGGAGCAGTCTCGACATGGAAATGCTATTAATGATGAGTTTTATTATTATTATGTATCTTCGTCTATCCTAATCCCCATGTAGTGGCATAACTTCTCATTATACCAGGTGCGAACACCAATGGTTGTGAGTATAAAATTCTAAGACAGGGTAATGATCACTAAATCTAAATTAATGATGAATTGATCATTAATATGTCATCTTTGCAGCTGCTAGGATGGATGGCATGAGTCCTCTTCCCACCCGTCTGGATCTACCCCCCCCCCCCCCAACCATCAACTCTCTTGCAACAGTCGGGATACTGTAAATCCTACTTCCCCCATTTCACAAGGGCGGGAGGGGGAGGGGTGGTTGGGAGGGGAGCACTTTCTGCATAACCATGCAAAATGAACACATTATTTGACCTCCACTGACCCCAAATTTTTGTCAAAAATGTGTGGGACTCAAAAATAGACCATATTCACCATACCTCATGAAAATCTGCAAAACTTCTGCAATCTTCTGATTGTATGCGATTTTAGATGATTGAATTAGCATACTCTATGTTGAAACTCTAATCTGTATCATCTAACCTATTACCCTGTCATCAAACCACATTCCAATTGCTCCTTACTGTTTGTATGTTGTCTTGCTAACACCTCAATTGATAAATACATGAAATGGCACATTTCCCCTACTTTCTTATTAGTGACTGTTGTGCCCCAAATCTAATCATATCATGTTCATCCAACCCCAACAACTACATACGGGTCTTATAGTTTCAGGGAAGTCCTGCCAACCAGAAAGTGTGACACCCATCACACACATCCAAAGAGATTCACCAAGTCTCTCTCTGAACTTCTCAGGTGAGACAAGAAGCGTTCAAATTTTATCTTTCGGCTAGATTTACCCAACGTGACATTGTAATTACAAGATTCACTAATCCTGAATTAGAGGACATGCATATGCAAATCCTTGTCAGCCATTGGTTCATCCTAAAAGGTTTATAATTTTTCATCTTCAGGTACAATGGTTCAATTAATAACTTCTGAAGTGCTACTGTATAACTTGAGTTAAAGGTTAAGTGATGTCCATACTGCAGGCTACAGAAGCATCTCACTCTACATCCATAGTTTATTAGAAGAGGTGCATTATCTTCATTTCATTCTTTATTTCATTTTGAGAGACATGATTGTAATTTTCAAGTGAAAAATATTCAAATCACATAATGATCTGCTTTGTGAGATGTATTACTAGGGTTAAAGGTGGAGTGAATACTTGTCTCTAGCAGTAGTATTTTGTCCACAGTGAGCCATCAAAATACTTATCAGGAAACATGCTTCCTTACATAAATTTTCATTTATTCGGTTCTTTCATAAAGACGAATGTTCATCTTTAGGCACAATCTTGTAATGGTTACCCACCGAGGCCTTTGAACTACAGAGTTGGTGAAGTTATGTCTATGGTATAACTCCATAGTCCTATATAGCACTTTATGCCAACAAAGTTTAAATCACACTAGAAGACTTTCATTATCTTCTTTACTTTTTATATAAATATATAACTCCATTGTCCTATATATGCACTTCATGCCAACAAACAGTTTTAATCACATTAGAAACTTTCATTATCTTCTTTATTTATTTATATTATTAAGTTCTAAACTATTTGTCATCTTCAGCTAAAATAGTTCCCACCATCTGCCGTTGCCGAGCTATATGTCAGGAGCTATAGTAGGACGGATATTTGCCCGGTAATGATGACATAGTCCTACATCTGTAGTATGATGGCAGTCAGGATTTCACTTGCATTAATTGGGCTGAAGTCTGACTTTGACAGTCCCCGTTCATCAACATTCTTAGCATTGCGATGTGATCAAGGTGATACAAGCCCTTTAACACCCTCTGGATCAGAGGGCTGAAGAATAATGACTACACAGAACAGCCCAGACTAAATGACAACCAGTCGATTCTCTTGAATTGCAGATGTCCGTTAACCATTTCCAAGTCGCCTTGGAAATCAGCCCGATTCCATATGGCCAGGTGTTATCACATGATGTTTGTGATAATAAGCAGCTCTTATTCATCACTATTATTTGTTGAAAGTAAGGTATCGAGAAGTAATTCCTGGAAGCAACCCCCTGTTTCGTCAACAACAAAAAACCCTGCTGAATAAATAATTCATGAAGACTCATGAGGGTCAAAAATGATTGAGCCGTCCACTTACCATCTTCTGAGATACACACCGACCATTTTTCGTTTTGTCACACAATTGACTGATAAGCAATTCATTTTTTTTTTAAATTCACCCTCTTTTCCTGTCACACAATTGACTGATAAGCAATTCATTTTTTTTTTAAATTCACCCTTTGTCCGTCACACATTGACTGAACAGCAATTTAATATTTAATTTTTTGATTTTTCAAACTTCAAGTGAGAGGGGACAACAATTTGTGAGATAAAAATTAATTAATATAAATAATTTGGCAAATTTATTTTTACCAAAAATAGCAAAATTCAGGACAGAGAAAGCAATTGTTGAACAAACTTCCTACTGAGTACCCAAATTTTCCAAAATTGCCTGAGAATTTCCTAAACACTGTCCATGCACCTCACACAATATAGTTCTACAATAACTTAACTTTCCAAGGAAAGTGATTTTGTCACTCTATATTGGGTCCCATATGCCAAGCATGATGTAAGTTAGTGCAAATTCTGTCATTTAATCACCTCGTATACATCTGGCTGGACATACACTGAAAGTTCTCATATTGCTGTCATTACACACCAATATATTTGTTTAAATGCATTGTTGGAGCCAATAAACTCTTATCAAAGTTCCATTCAGCATTCATTTTAATGACCGCCTTTTCAGCCACGAACCTACCCATACTGTAGTAATCTATTCTATTGACTAATACAAGAACTGCATTTGAAGAAGAACCCCTGTTGAAACAAAAGTATTTAATAGGTCAAATTTGAATTTCGTGGGAATGGATGGAATAGGTCCTGTGGCGGAACAGATACATTTGTTGCGGCCGGCCGGCTTTTTTGCAAATTGTGGACTGATCACCGTTTTCTCCAACGATATTAATGATTTGAGTTCTGTAATTTTAACTGCAGTTCTCCTTGTACATGAGGTACTAAAGATGCATTCATTTCCGATATCAGTGATGCTTATTTTCTTGAATTTTTCAAAGCTGAATGGAACTTCAACTGATGACAGGTTCACATATCCTTTCTGACATGCTTCCACTCCATTGCATGATAGGGGAGAGACATGGTCCACATTACACATTCAGAATGGTTCTTTGGTCCTAGAGTTTCAAATGCCCTTCAAGTATGTTTTTCAGGAAGTTGGCGAATATTTGGATGTTGGTCTTCTTGGGTTGTTGTGGCTCAGGGTCGGTCATGAGGACTCAACTCTCTCCTGACCTTACTAAACTAGACTGAAGCTCTAGCATACAGCGGCACATTAGGAGGATGGTTTCATCAAACATACACTCTCTGTTACATAGAATCCTCCATTCAGCATGCATCAACATTCCGCCATAGTTTAGGAATTGGTGTGAACCTGTTTGCATTTGGGAATCTCCCTTCCTTGCATTTCACTACATCTGGTGAACTATACCAGCTCCTTAATTTCCCAACAAAACCTCCCCTTAAATCCTTCCTGGAAAAGATTCACCCCGTAGCAGAAACAATTTCTCGGCACATTTCTATTTGTGTGACACATCCCCACCAGCAGATTATCCAGCTCACAGAAACTACTCAAAACTGAACATACAGAGAGTCTCCAGAAACCAATCATCCATGAAAATCTCAACTCAGCACTACTAATCTCTTGTAGCAGCACCCGATGATGGATCCTACAAGGATTCTTAGCAGGAAGTCATTTCTCGCTTAACAAGAAAAATATCCAAATTACCTGGTACATTTTGCCATTTTAAACTCTGATGTGTCAAATTGGTTTCTGTGCTGACGCCTACAACACTCAGGGAAAGAAGAGAGCTAATCCAAATTGGATTTCGTTTTGTTCGGAAGCATGTAGGCTCATCTAGGAACTCTGGCAGTATGAATTTAGATCTTTTTTTTTTTCTTCACTATGTCTCTTTTACAAGGGGTCGACAGTGCTCCACATTTATGTTTAGACTGTGACGGCCAGTTAGCTCATAGCATAAATCTTACCTTATATGAAACTGAACATGTATAAGTTGATCCCCCTTTTCATTTCTGACGACAAAGGGAAGAGGGCACTACACTACCCACTTATCTAATGTCATGAGAATAGAACCTCAGTCTTTCAATGTTTTTACGCATCTGAGGTCACACTCAACAATCAGTGCGGTGTTGTCAATCTGTGACGAACCAGCAGAAACACCACCCCATTGAATCCAGCCTGCCCCCCACCTTTTGTAAGCTGACTTCCTGGCAACCCAACGCGCCTCCTCATTTTGGGCCAAACTTTTTGTGGAGCTTGAAGCTGGGGCTTCTTTGGTAATCTGTTTCCAAAATTTTGAGTTTTTATTTATATCCAGAAATGTTTCTGCTGTGAACCTCTTGTTTCTGTTAGCTGGTGTGTTCTACAAGGCCCCACTCTGGATACAAAAGGTTGTGTATATATGCTGTATCGTTTAGGGCAGAGGGCTACTACTGAGGTGTTAAATCATTAAATCAGCTGATTCCCCAGCTGATTTGGGGGCATCAAAACTCTGCTCAGTGGCTTATAAACCTGAACTAGACATCCGCCTGGCTGGTGAACCACCAACGTGTACATCTCCACATACAATGAGCATTCAGACAACACTCTATCCACATCATTTGATTGAGACGGGTATCCATGCGCCCCCTCCCCAAAACGAATAGCTCAGGGAATAGTGGTCCCCATACCATGAGGTGTTTTTGGAATGTTTCCGCAAAAATCAAATGTCCACCAACCACCGGATGGGTCCAATGGTGGCAAAAATAAAGTTGGTCTCATACAATCGCTACATTCTGTAACATATATATCGGCGATTAAACTATTCATAGAAAACAAGATGGCACGCGATGTTGGTTGGGCAACGTCCACTTTCCACCCATCCGACTTTCTAAATATTCGTAAAGTGTTTCTATTTATTGATTTATACCAAAATCTTCCAGCGACAGACTCAGCAGTGGGCAAAACCAAAACTAAAGATCCCCTAATGTATGTAGTAACGAATTTTATATTGCGCCTGTTTCCAAAAGTTCAAGCGCTGGAGGAGCTGACAATGAAAATTTAGTCTCTAGGTACAATAGATGGATAGATGGGGGTATAATAACTAAACAAGAAGAGCAAGTGGGGAGTAGCACTTGAGAATCGCCTGGGATCAGTCTCCCTAAAATCATTACATACCTCAAATTTTAACTTTGATGACCACGCTAGTCTTGTGTTCTGCAGAACTTCTCGGGTTTGCTGATCAGGGCAATGTGGACACGTGTCGAAACCTCTCCTAGAAAAAACCTCATACAGGATTACCATGCATCAATTTTGTTCATCACAATTCTGATAATATCTCAATTAAATTCTGTTACAACCATCTCATCAATTTCATCTACACAGCCCTCAACACTTCGCTAGTCAGCTACTAGCTAAAACTGGTTTCAGTCATGAAGCGATATTTCGTATCTACTCTAGTCATGGTATATGGTATTCAGGTGTTCTATTGATATTGAATATGATGCAGTCAGAAGAACTACATTCTTGACTGTCAATAAAAGGGGGTACACAAAACTATATAGTTCAGGTCGCTTTCTACTTGCCAATGTTATGTTAAACATTTTAAATGGCGAGAATATTACTACTACGGGATGCTCAGATCATAATTTTGCCGGATTGACCCTTTCCCTGTAAGTGCTTAGCAGAATGAGGATCTTTGTGACTGAAATGAACAATAGAATAGAAGATTTGTTCGGGATAGGTTACCTGAAGGGACTTTAGGGCAACTTTTGTCCTCTGCCATAGACTTCCTGATGTCGATGATAACAGTGAGCCTGCTGAATGACATCCTCACTGTGGGAGATAATATGAGAAATGATCATCCAAATAAGTCTCTGGGAACTTTGTTACTCAGCTTTTTTGTGATCATAACAAAAACATGTTCTGGAACGGTGAAGCTAAGAAGATAAGATAGAAGATAAGATGAGAATGATCCGGCCAATATCGTTGACCTGGGCTACGCTAACTCAAGGCCATTTGTGATCAGACAAAAACATATCGGAAGGAGGATGGCCTAAAGTGGCATGGGGGACATGGCAAGGGAACCTGACATGGCGCTGTCCATGATGGGCCATCTATGCTCCATATAATCCAACATCCTCCATGGACTTCAGCGAACCACTTCTTCCTAACATATCTAATACTGGAGTTTTGACAATCTACATCAGACTGGAGAGAACAAGACTCCCAAGAAGCCCTACAATTTTACACAATGATTGGGGAAATGAATATTTAATAAGGCCAAGTCTGCAGCTGACCATAAATCCTGAGTTTAAAAAGTGCCTAAAGTGCCTTCGAAGTTCCTGCATCAGGCACCTTCTATCAAGGCCTGAATGCCTCCTCAGTCAGATTAGCTCAGTTTATAACAGAGCTGCGCCTTGCAAACTAGAGATGGTGAGTTACCATCCCGGATAAGCCCAAGGACTTTTCTGCTGGGACCCTCATCCAGCATGGTACTAATTTGTATGAACAAAAAGGGGTGCACGGAATGAGATGTCCTGTTTCAAACAGTTGAGATGGGGTTGGGGGAGGGTGTAACATCTCACAGTTTACGGTAACAGATGATCAGGAGAAAGACAACTGACGACAAGTTGGTTCGTCATTGTGTTGCCACATTGGAAGCTGAGAGCTCTTGAAAAAAATTGGACACATACACACACACATATATAAACAAATCAATACCCACACTTGAACACTGACCAACCGCCCATCACTGCCAAACGTACTTTGGGTCATTGTTGTCAGATAGATCACCAGCTGTGTCAGTCTGGTCGAGTCTATTTTTTCCAGGTTGGAGCCCGCAGGAAAGGTCACCGGCCCCCACTCCTTCCCTCCCACCTGTGGCATAGAAAAAATATTATAAACATGGCATGAAACGTTCAGAAACTTAATAAACGTCTGAAGAATGTCCTGTGAATCCCCAATAAATCAGTTGTTCGCATGAGAGTGCTGAAAGATTGCTATTAACTAGGTCCACCTGTTCACAGAAATTCGGCAGCTCTCAGGCAACTTAGGAGACCTGACCTGTGTATCATTCATTCCCCGGTTGTCAACAGAGGTAGAGACCGCTTTTAGTGCAAATGAAGGCCATGAACAACATAATGTAACTTTGTAGTTGTTGACAAAAGATGTGTCACTGCGATATTGCTTTTTTTTGTAGGAGGGGGGGGGGCAAATCCAATGTTTGTTAGGGATCATGCAGTCCCTTCTGTACCGGTTCACCTAATACACTTCACAGTAAAGATTACTCAACATCAAGATTACTGTAAAAACTTTGCAGACGGTAAAAATCAAATTGTGAACATCTAATTCGGAAGGGGGTGATTCCCAGCTTGAGTTGAGCATAGTAACCCCTGTGGGGGGGGGGGAGGGGTAAATGAAGGTGGCATAGCTGGGGAGGGGAGGAGCAGCCCTGTGGAAGGGGTGGCAAACATACCTGTACCATAGAAGCCCTGATGGAATGGAAGCATAGAAGTCACTGTGGCTAGGGTTGTAGTAGAACTTTTTACCATCATACACACATCCTCATCTTATTTTTAAAAGCCAGTTCGTGTGCGTATGCTTACCACATAACAGTTCAGGGGGAATAGACTAGATTCGGTCCAAATTCCCACAGGATCAATATCGTTATGGATTATTTTTCATTTTCAACAACTGTCTTCACTACTTGAAAACGAAAACCAATTTCTCCCATGTTTTCGGATGTTATTGTTGTAAGAATGGTGGGGACATTTGTGTAGTTTCGTTTTGGCAGGATTCATATTTTCGGCAGGGCAGTTTCAAAAGATTGTTCTGCACACTGTTAGTGCAGCGCGAAGCGCGGCATTCACCTTATACCTTTGACACAATATCATTATCCTATCATACTGTAACAACACCAACTGGCTCTTCAATGGTAGGGGGGGAACAAGACCTCTTACTTCACTTTGTAATACCAAAAATGAAGTCGAAGCATCTATTAATTGTAGCCCAACACCCTCCCCCAACCCTGGGCATGTGGCTTGCTACCCAAAGGTCTTACTCTATTGGACAGCATGCCGATAGCTGCCCCAATGAATTGGGATAGCTACGCAGCACTTGTGACAGTAGCCAATCTGCACATCAAGGAAAAAACAGCTATCTCGCAAAGATAATCACCATTCTTGTATTCTGCTGGTTTGCTGACAAGTTCAACTACCAATGTGGCATAATTGTGGGGTTATCGGAACTTTATCCCATACTTAAGTAGGTGTACTGACATTCAAGCAGGAGGCCTCGCTAATGCAATACCTTGAGTGCGCACTTCCATCAAGATCTAAGCACGCATTGTACTAACAAAATGATCGGAGCAAAGGCATCTAAACCCACATATGGAAGAACAACCCTATTCGATGTGATCAGGGCTCAATTCATGGTCACCTATCGTCAGAGATGACTGAATTTTAACACAATTTCCGAATTTAGACCCCTTGCCCGATTTTGCCTGTGCTTTCATTGGACATAGGAATCACGATGACCAACAGGAGAAACCTTGCGCTCATTATGCGGGTCCCAAACCTGCAGGGGATTCCCCATCCAAAAGGGTAATTCATCAAGCACATACTGACTTTGGAAGAATAAATCATGGCAGGTGACAAAATTGCCCCAAAATAGGAACTTTGTGCATTTTTTTTCATATCCTGAAAGAGACAGTGTGTTCCCCCATCAACAACCCCTAACCCCTGACCTATCCCTCAGTGTTGCCCAAATGTAAATCCCGCATAATTTCTCTGGAATGGGCTCTAAGAACGAATTTGTTTTTCCACAGGTCTCCTGAGTACAGTGTCTTGTGTATTAGGCCCATTGTAATGGGTTGTCTTAGGAATGAGGAGCTCTAAATTAACACTGAGGATCTCGCTGATTGGGGTTGCGAGATTGAGGTTTTTCAAGTTGGTGAGGGTCCGATAAGTTTTAGGATAGTTGTAAGGTAGAGATGTGAAAAGTGCATGAAAGAAATCGTTGACATCAAGGCTAACCAATGTCAAAACTCACAAATGAGATATGCCAACAACAATGAATTTCACCTTCACTTCCATTTTGGCATTTCAAATCTACCCCAATGGTGAGTTAGTAAGAACAGGGCCCCTTTGAAAATCAGTTCTGATCATGGAGGAAGGCCCATTTAGGCATATATTTGCTGTCTCCGAGGTAACTCCCCAATCTGCCACCCCATGCCATGTATTTCGCCATACCTCACAGCACATACTTTACGAGAGCACACCTATGTCAGCAGTATGTTACACCCTCGGGTAATAATATCCGTCTGCCTCTATAGAACAATGTAACGCAGCACTGGCAGAATGTGGATGATATTAAAAACATATCACAAGACTGACATCCACAGCAAATATGACAAAAAAAACAAAAAAGAAACAAAAAAGACAGAAATACACAAAAACAAAAAAAAAAAAAAAAAAACAAAATATGACCAAAACAAACAAGACAAAAGACAAAAAAAAACACAAAAAAGGAACAAAACAAAAAGATACAAACAACAGAACAACAAAAGACAAAAAACAAAAAAGAAAAAAACAAAAGAAAAAAAACAAATACAACAAAAAAACCAAACAAAAAAAAAAACAAAAAAAAACAAACAAACAAAAAAGAAAAAAAAAACACAACCAAAAACCCTCGGAGGCCCATCCCCGAGAACTCTCTAAAGTCAATTAGCCAGCGCAACTGCCCAGCCATTCCAATCTCAAGCATGTGCTTTTAGTGGTACTACAGTAGTGAGCCCCAAGCAGTTATCACACCTGAGTCACTATTAAGCAGAATTGAGAAATAATGAGTGTGATTAAAGCACCATAATGTATTCCAGCTATCTTGCAAAATTTAAAATCCTTTTTTTTTTTTTATACCCAACCATCGGGTCAGCTAATGAAGAGACCATTATGTTCACGTCTCCCTAATCGTCAGTGACTGTGTACCAATACTGTTATTACAAAGTGTGCTATTGCCCCAAACGGATGCTCGTGAGATGGCGTCGAGATCATTGCCACAGGATGAAAAAGAATGGCTGGTCAAAAGTTTGACATGCCAGTGAAGCATGTATAACACTGTCCCATTCAGCGGGTAGTGGTCCTGAAGAAAGCTTTGTATATACTTGGGATTTATCTGTGCATGTCAAAATACGGATTGAGCAAGAAAGGAAAATGTGGTTGGTATAGGAATTGAAGTGGGTTAGTGGGGCAGCTGTCTAATAACACTGTCACGATGAGGGAGAGAGAGGTCTGATCAGGAGCCATCGACATTATTGAAGGGAAACTGCGGAATTGAACATAACAGAGGTTTAGATTGTGGGAATGGAACACCCCCATTTCATACTGTGGATGAGCTCCCTCTGTGGAAATATTGACTTCAAAGTTAGTCCATTATGCGATATGCATGAAATTATGGAGAGTCCCTACTGCCGATAATGATGTCTCAGTCAGACAACACAGAGAATTTTATGATGTTTTTATAATCATTAATTATTTTTCTTCAACAGATCTGCAGCTAGTAACCATTCAACACCTATCAAAGCTCACTACAGCAATTCCCCCTCCCCCTCAGCATGACACAAATTTTTGAAAGTGAAATTAATGTGTTAAATTCCACCCGGAAAACAAAGGCTATTTGAAGGGTTGTTCCAGTACAGTTGTCATCATTTTTAGACATGAGGGATGCTTATGAATCCATGCTTGACACAAATACACATGCACCAACTACAAAGGCCTCACTCTGTATTGGAGGTCTACTGTATGGGACGCGGATCAGACTGACACGTTGAGTTTCTTTTCGCGATCATATCGTGTATAATAATCGATCGCAGTTGTCCTTCAGAGCCTACATGAGAACAATGAGCTTACATATCCTTTACCCGCTAATAGAAGATACAGTGTAAGTGTAGGGGGGTGGGGGGATAGCTAGGGACAATTGACTGCAATTGACTGCTTTAGATTGAGGCAGTCATGCTGTAACAATAGAAATTATCGCTCACAACAACCACAGATCGGTCACTCGTCCAGTACACGTGAGCGACGGGCCGTCACATTATCCTATATATTTTTGCCGATGTGCCATTCTTTTGCCAACGCTGCACCTGAGCACAATTAGATGAAGGCGCCAAAAGTCGAATAAGCCGATAATAAAGTTGGACTCCCCTGTTATATTTTTTTTTCTATTCCACTTCCATTCCCTGTCTTCCCTTCACTCTTTTCTTCTCTGCTCTCTCCTCTTTTCTTTCTTTGCCTCCTCTCCTCTTTCCCTCCTTTCCTTTTATCCTTCTTGCCGACCCGACGGAAAATTTGCCGATGGCAACAAAATTTTGGTGACCCCCCCCCTCCACTACAGTCTTGGAGAAAAGGACCAATACCGTCTGCCCCACTCTGCATACTGTACATGATGGCATGACAACCTATGGCCAGGAACCTCAAGATCAAGATGCACCATATTTACCTAGATTTTTCATTTGTTTTGGGATATGACAGCCCCTATTCATGGCATTCACTGATGGGATCACTATTTTTTTTCTCACACACTGTGGGTACCAAAGGAAACTGGGGAACTTGTTTACACAGTATGGAAGACCTGGTGACTAATCAAACACAAAAGAAAAACATCAAACATCACAGTTCTATACACCAAGTTCGATACACTGCTACAGGTAATCAAATTAAACATAGTCCTAATGCTGCATCATTCTAGGGGACAAGGGGGCTTTGTAGAATGCCTGGAGACTTATTGATCATAGATAGTTCATCACGTTTGCCGAAAACCACAAGTGAAGCAGTGCGTGCAACTGTTTGACCACATCAAATGTCAGGAGAATCACTATTCAAGTGATTGCATGATGGCAGGCATTGCAACAATGAAATTAAATATCTGTATCACAAATTCAGCAAAGACGGATGAGTGAACCCGATGTTCAGCACAAAGCTGGGAATAGTTCCAAAATTTTGGGGGAACAGACCCCAAATTCCCCAAACGTTACTGCATAAAATAAAAATAAAGAAGTTCCCCATAGTGTCAGTATTTGTTAGACATTGGTACAATACTATTAACAGCTTCAATTAGTACATCAATCACTGTAGCAGAACAGTTGAATATTTCATAGAATCCTATGTTGTGACTTCCCAACCAATGGATCAAATGACACTAATATTGATGTCCAATTAGCCACAATGAAAAAGTGCAATATAATTCTAACACGCATACTGCATGCTAGGTAATTTAAGCGAAAGCATAGGTTGTTATAAAACAAGTCTATTCAACAGAGTCCAATCAATATATTTTGAGGTTAAAACAGAACCGAAAATAACTGAGAACACATACATATTTTTTGTACCAATTCATATTTCTCATGTCATTTACGCTTTCCAGCCAACCATTGCAAATATACAGGATAATCGATTCTCAGTTGTTCTTTTCTTTTAATCAGCGGATTCAATGGTGTCCTATCGTCACTCTGGAAGACGAATTCTTTCACCGACTTGAGCCATCCAGGTTAATTTATGGCCTATAACTGATGTTATATCATTCTTACGTAGCTGTTCAGACTTTCGGCGGGGCGCAGAAGCCTGGAAAACTTTGTTTCTCAAAGCATATTTAATAGAGAGTAATACTAAATCAATTTACTAACGACCTTTGTTGTTCTATTTTTTTGGAGGTCCTGTCGATCATATTCTAATTATCTCCTTCTTGCTTCCAAAGCAAACTCAATCAAAAGTATCCCCCACTGGTCTTGAATACCCTACATTCAACCAACTAATTCGGACCGTGGTCATTGAACCATTATCACACCCTCTTCGAACGGTGATACTACACTTTAATACATGGATCAGACGTTACGGCCCTGTCAAACACAGAACGATTCCGTCAAGTAGTCAACTGAACGACAACGGTGTATTTGAACTGATAATAGTGAGGAGGCCCCCCCACAGGTTCAGTTGAGGCATGATGTCCAATGATTTCATTGATGATTATTTCTCGAGGAGATGACTGTGAGTATGACATTACTAGCAGAGACAAAAGGAAGACTCATAGGACGACTGCAGCTGAGGGATTGGCTCTAAAACAGAGATATTACTACAGGGAATGGAAAACTATCTACGGTACATGCGGGGCGAAATCCCATTTCGATATGATGTCCCCGACTTCATGGGTAGAGTTATCGACCATAGAAGTATGGTCCATTAGGCAGAGAACTTAGGAAGAGTACATGTTGTTCATAATCTGTGGGGACAGTTGAACAACAGAGAATACATGTATCTCATGATTCTTTTGTTTTATATTTGTGTTAACTGTGGCTTGATACCATGAGTTCTTATGTTTTTTCCTCACCAGTTTCCATCACAACCATCACACAACTGCACGTCAACCAGTCCACCCCCTACCACAACTGAAGTAAAAATAATGTCTAAATTTAAGAATATCTGGAGGGTGGTGCAGCTGTACAGGTATGACTTCATTATATCCCCGCAACACTGGAAGTGTTCAGGGATATTAAGGTTTAACCTGACAGGATGGCTAGTCTGATGCTGCTCCAGCTTCATTACAGTCAGGATGTGGTTATTTACCTGACAGAATGGCTGAGCTAAGACTACTGCAGCATATCCACAGAGTGGCTACAGGTACAGTAATTTACCCGACAGGATGGCTAGTCTGATGCTGCTGCTCCAGCTTCATTACAGGGTGGCTGTGGTTATTTACCTGACAGAATGGCTGAGCTGAGACTACTGCAGCATATCCACAGAGTGGCTACAGTTATTTACCTGACAGGATGGCTAGTCTGATGCTGCTCCAGCTTCATTACAGTCAGGATGTGGTTATTTACCTGACAGAATGGCTGAGCTAAGACTACTGCAGCATATTCACAGAGTGGCTACAGTTATTTACCTGCAGACAGGATGGCTAGTCTGATGCTGCTTCAGCTCCGTTACAGTCAGGCTGTGGTGATTTACCTGACAGAATGGCTAGGATACAGTACCACTCCTGCAGCAAATTTACAGAGTGGTTACAGTTATTTACCTGACAGGATGGCTGGGCTGATGGCTCCAGCTTCATTACAGTCAGGATGTGGTTATTTACCTGACAAAATGGCTGAGCTAAGACTACTGCAGCATATTCACAGAGTGGCTACAGTTATTTACCTGCAGACAGGATGGCTAGTCTGATGCTGCTTCAGCTCCGTTACAGTCAGGCTGTGATGATTCACCTGACAGAATGGCTAGGATACAATACCACTCTTGCAGCAAATTTCAGAGTGGTTACAGTTATTTACCTGACAGGATGGCTGGGCTGATGCTGTTTCAGCTTTGTTACAGTCAGGCTGGTGTTGGTGGGGTTTTTTTTTTTTTTTTTTTACCATGACAAAATGGTAGGATACCACTCCTGCAGCAATTTACAGAGTGGCTACAGCTATTTACCTGACAGGATGGCTAGTCTGATGCTGCTTCAGCTCCGTTACAGTCAGGCTGTGATGATTCACCTGACAGAATGGCTAGGATACAGTACCACTCCTGCAGCAAATTTACAGAGTGGTTACAGTTATTTACCTGACAGGATGGCTGGGCTGATGCTGTTTCAGCTTTGTTACAGTCAGGCTGTGATGATTCACCTGACAGAATGGCTAGGATACCACTCCTGCAGCAAATTTACAGAGTGGCTACAGCTATTTACCTGACAGGATGGCTGGGCTGATGCTGTTTCAGCTTTGTTACAGTCAGGCTGGGTTATTTACCTGACAGAATGGCTAGGATACCACTCCTGCAGCAAATTTACAGAGTGGTTACAGTTATTTACCTGCAGACAGGATGGCTAGTCTGATGCTGCTTCAGCTCCGTTACAGTCAGGCTGTGATGATTCACCTGACAGAATGGCTAGGATACAGTACCACTCTTGCAGCAAATTTACAGAGTGGTTACAGTTATTTAACTGACAGGATGGCTGGGCTGATGCTGTTTCAGCTTTGTTACAGTCAGGCTGTGATGATTCACCTGACAGAATGGCTGAGCTAAGACTACTGCAGCATATTCACAGAGTGGCTACAGCTATTTACCTGACAGGATGGCTAGGCTGATGCTGCTTCAGCTCTGTTATAGTCAGGCTGTGGTTATTCACACCTGGCAGAATGGCTAGGATACCACTCCTGCAGCACATTTACAGAGTGGCTACAGTTATTTACCTGACAAGAGTGGGTGCATTTGCTCACGCAGCAGTGGCAGGATATTCTTGGCCCTGGGCACTTCCCTGGAGCAGGAATCTGTCTGAGTGAGACCTGCAAAATAAAAAGTTCAGTTGAAATGATTTGTAATTTAAAATGAAGTCATACAGCATACGGTGGCCAAGCTTCAGCATGGAATGAACGAACAACAGAATCTTTTTGAGGAGATACAGTATGAAGGAAATTAACGAACAGTTGTAGTTATATTGTTTTCCCAGTTTGTTCATTTTATAGAGATACTATCATCCAATTTGCAGATGTACATACTGATTTGTCAATTAAAATAATCTATAAGAGCTACAATTCGATTTTGTGTTTTTTATACTACATCATATTTTAGCTGTTAGGCTAAATCTAGAGATTGTGGGAATACGTCACTCATGAGCTCAATAAAATTTCAAAGCCTACACCTACATATATTGGAGAACATTGTCTCTGGTAAGCAAATGAGCGGTAACAATGCAAAAATTATCGCAGTGAATTTGTCATATCGTCCACAATGTGTCAAGATGAAATTAGTCTGATATACTGTTAGATACTTTGTTATCATTTTTCATGTACGAAATGGCCATCATCCGCAGGTGGGTGCCAGATGATGAAGTCTCTTAACGTACAAATGAATGTGGACCACAGTTGGACCAGCAATGAGAATTGGAAATTGATCAAAGTTGACTCGTGACGTGGCTTCTACTCTCGACTTTTGCAATACATTTTACAAAGAAACAGTATTAAAAATCTATAGTTCCTTCAAACCAAGGTATGCTGCTTTTCCACCCTGTACAAATTGTTTGCTCAATGTTTTCCACCTCCTTTAGCAGCCTTTTATTCTATACACAGGAATGGTGTAATATGCGATCGGAAGTTTAGCCCATACAAAAAACTGTAAGAGTTTCATGTTCAATGAAAGTCAAGGTTTGGGACTTGAGTCCCGCCAAAGGACTGAAGTCACGTCAAACGACTCGTACTTTTCTATTTTTTATCAAGAGCTGTACCGTACAAGCTAGCCTCAGTGCAGCGCCTGCGATGGTTGGCAGTTGCTGGCGGCGGCCGCACGCGCGCCCGGAGCAAGTCCATTAATAGCCTCTGTACATGCCGCTAAGTTCAGCAACAACGGGCCACGCTCAGCACGGACTAGATCTGCCAATAAACAAATGTAGAAGTTGTGCTCGCCGGCCTGCTAAATTCAGCATCAGATTTTTCATGAAATAACAGGGTGATCATGCGTCACAAATCCGTCCCCAGGGTAATCGCGGTGCCGCCACTCCTATGAGGAACGACAAAAAAGAAAAATAATGCCTAAAGTCGGTTTTCGAACACACCCTGACCGCGCACTGTCTCGCGAACCTGAGCACACATACTGCGAACCGAAAACAAGTGTGGGCCGCGTCGCGGTGGGGAAAAAAAATTGGCGGGGAAAAAAAATGGCGGCCGGGCCCGTGGCTCCCACACATGCAGAAATCTGGTGCGAGTGTGGTTGCAAAGTCACCTAAGACCTAGCCCCCAGGGGATACAACAACGTGGTTGTGCATTGGGAGTCAAGGGCAAGACGAGGGTGCATATATAATGCATTTTTGATTCCTGATTTTATCTATGTAAGTCTATGACAGTGAAGTGTGGATGTATGGGTGTGTATGTGAAGCGGGTTTAAACCGATAAACTCGACTCCACTGGTAGGATGAAGCTCATACTCGGTATGTGTGTTCAACAATGCATTGTACATGACACGCCATGATTGTGGGTAGGTCGAGGTCATCTGATGGAGTCCGTTGTTAGAGGAAAACCGGGTAAAACACGATTAAGTCCAGAAAGAACGGTCTGGTCGATTCAAGTTGAAATTTGAGTATAGCTTCCTTATGGGGTAGTACAGGAAACCCTATTGTTTGGTTGCCAGGGGGGGGAATTTTGTCAAAATAGAAAAATTTGTGAGGCAGCTTGATATTTTGGCCAAGTTGGCTTGTAAACACGAATAACTAGACCCCAACTGGATGGATTTGCAGTCATAATGGTATGTGCGTTCCCCATGATGAGCTACATGAACCTCATTGATTTGGATCAGGTCAGATTGAGGTCACCAGAGGTCAAAGGCTGGTAAACCTTTTGTAACACATGATAACCTCCAGAATGATGGTTGATCAGATGAAATTTAGTGTGTAGAGTCTTTTTATGGGGAGGGAGTACAGGAACCTATTGTTTTTGATTATAGGTCAGGGTGTGAATTTCGGTAAAAAATTGATTTATTTTAGCCAATTTTGCTTGTAAAGACCGATGGCAAAGGTCATCGGAGAGGGGTCACTCGAGGTCAAAGTCTGGAAAACCTGTAAAACATGATAAGTCAAGACCACCCATGATTGGTCGATCAGATAGATTGAAATTAGGTTGTAGAGCTCTTTGTTATGGGGAGTACAGGAACCCTATTGTTTTTGATATAGGTCAGGGAGTGATTTTCGGTAAAAAAAATTGATTATTTTAGTCAATTTGGCTTGTAAACACGATAGGTCAAAGGTCATCTTGACGGTCCTAGAGGTCAAGTCTGGCGAAACCTTGTAAACATGATACGTCAGAATTGCTTGCTTGATCAGATTGAAATTTAGTGTGTTAGAGCTCTTTTTTATGGGGAGAGTACCAGGCACCTATTGTTTTTGAATATAGGTCAGGGCGTGATTTCGGTAAAAAAATCGATAATTTAGCCAATTTTTGGCTTGTAAACCGGATAGGTCAAAAGGTCATCTGAGGTCACCAGAGGTCAAAGTTGAACAACCTGGTAAACACGATAAGTCAGAATTGTTGGTCGTGATCGGGTATGACACTTTGGCAGGTGTGGAATTTTTATGGGAGTACAGTTTTTGTATAGGTGGGGTGATGAATTTGTCTTAAAAAATTGGGAATTTTGTGAAAAGTCAATATTGTGGGAATTGTGAGAAGCTAATATTTTGTTTTGGCAAATTTTGGTGTAAACACGAGAAATTGACCCCAACTGATGGAGGAAGCTCTACTGGGTACGAGACATGACCCTTGTTGGGTCAGGTCAGAGGTCACCGAGTTCAAAGCTGAAAACCCTACTGGTTGGTCTCTCATTTGTCTTGTGTTGGCTATTGGTTGTCCGGAAAGAGTCACGGACTCACGGAGCTTATGTTTCTGGGTGATAATCACTAATGACCAGGGGTAATTTCTGGTTTGCGGGAGCTGTAAAAGCCAGTGAAAATGCAAAGTAGCATATCACTTCGTAAGGGTATTCAATGTCTTGCCTTTATGTCAATGCCACAGAAGCTTGATAAATTGAGGTACGAAAGATTAGAGGCTGAAAATGTAATAGGCCTACTTTCTTTTAACAAAGGGAATTTGAATGTAAACTTGTGTTATTGTTCTTAAAGGGAACTCAGTAAATTTATTGCTATGTCCAATGCACTATGTTTCAACTTATACCAGGTTAATTGAAGCATATCAGGATATGGTTGCGAAAAAATGGTCGCTTCAGCGATTTCCTTTCGGTCATCTCTTGAAGTGTTTACGAAAGTGAAGTTCATCTGGGGCTTCTTGCTACAAGCTTCTTGAGTCCTCCAGTGATTGCCCCCCCCCACTGCCAAAAATATAAAAGCTACTGTTGTAATACATGCCACATGTCTATGGTTGCTTTGGAAATAATTGACCCACTATTATAAAACAATTGCGCTTATCACAGTTACCAAGGTTAAAAGTGGTAATACAAGAGGGCGAATGATGACTTGAAGTGACTTGAGCTAGTATCTGAATTGATGATGGCCTGACTTGACGTGATTGCAATGTGTCTGACTTGACTTGACTCAGTGTTGTAAGAATGACTTGACTTGCCCTTGTGGACTTCGCCAATTCTGACTTGATATGACTTGGACTAGGCAAATGGGTGACGTTACAACATGGTGAAGTCCTCCAGTGGCGTTAAAAAACAAACGGTCGCTGTCTGGGAAATAGACCGCAGGGAATTTTGCCAAGGAGCTTACGGTTGCGCTAGCAGTACAAGCAGGCGGTGACCATAAGCGTTGTGGTTGTCAATTCTGTATAGTGTGAGGAGGCTTCACTGGTAACCAGCGGCTAATTAATGTAAAAGTAAGTGAGTGCGAGTAAGTGAGAAGTAAAAATGATTGATTATGTATTCATTCTAATTATGAAAGCACACTGCTTGAATGCAAACCAATCAATTGCAAATGCGGTTTATCAGAACTGCCAAAGACGCATAGTATCAACAAGAAGTTGGTCAAAAATGATGGTGCATGCGCTTCCATTAGAGTACTGAAATGACCCTATCTTAGAAGAATGTGGGATTATACATGTACAATCCCATTCGTGAGGAGGAAGTTTGCTTTCCTGGTTTTGAGCATTTTGCCATGACCGTCATAACAAATTGTATGTAGGCATCTATAATCTCACTTCCCTTTCATTTCCCCCACAAGTTAATTCAGCAGCATTAATCGGTCGTAACATGATAAAAATTCATATGATCAAGGCGAGTTGCATTTGTCTTTGAACATTTCCTGTGTCAGGAAAATGTACAGAGTGGATTTCTATAATGCATGGGTACATGTTGTAACACCACCGTAACTAGGCCAGCGATTGGGTATGGGTCTGATAATAACTTAAGTGTACCAAAACAATGATGTAGATCGACCCAAAATCTGAATGCATATGCACAGGAATAAGTTGAACAGCATTCTCTGCAACAGTTTGACCATACTTACAAGCACATGATTATCAGAAAATTGACTTTGTAAATTGTGAATTTTCATTCCTCTGTCAAATTAGGATCACTATGAGGGATAACTGCAAGTGTAACAACTATCATTTTGTGGCGGATACCCACATCACCGGTCCAAACCCGACCTCAATACAATATCCCCATGCGAAATAATCAGATCCAAATTTGGTTATTTTTGTAGGGAAATCAGGGAAAGTACCTGGGCAACGTTGTGTGACATAGCCAGTTGAACAACAATGGGGATGTTATGTATTGTCAAATTGATTTATTTCTTGATAACACAACATTCCGTTCGAAGGTTCTCAGACTAGTTTCCGTACCCGTAGCCATCCGCACAAACCAAGCCACAAGCAATCCTCTCAACGCTTACCCATTTCAATTTAACTATTTCAATTGCGAAAACCTCAAGTTCAATTGAAAAAAAAAAAAAAAACCTTGCAGGGTTGTGCAAATTTCAGACAACATTTAATAATGCTTGATGGAATGCTTCACAATCATGCACAATACACATGTGGCACAAAGCCTACACCCGAATGATGGGTAAAGAACTGCTACAGTTAGGCTCTTTATAACTTGATCCAGCAAATTATGTAGTGCATTTGTCTTTTTAACACATACAAAATCACCCAAAAGTGCTGAACAAGTTGTGGGGGGAGGGGCTGTAAATGTCCAGAGATGCATTCAGACTGATCCAAACTAGGGGTCAAAGGTTTTCCCGTGAGATCATGGATTATTATTAATAGGGGGTCCCAAAAAGCCTGACAAGGGATCCAAAATGTGATTGTATTGCAGGACATGATCTAAATTGTACATATTTACTGTACGTGTGTGCATAGACTTGTGAGTACGAAGCTAGAATTCACAAGTTACAAGTTACTAGTTAGGCCCCTTTGACAGCACAAATTTGCACTCCGCACTGTGAGTACCAGTATGCATTCAACCACTGACCACGACAACTTCATCATACAACTAAATGGATGAAGCCTTATGTTTGTTATGGGGTCCTGATATTCAGGGTCAGGGCAAAGTCATCTGAGGTCCCAGAGGTGATGTCTGAAGACCTCGTGAACATGATGAATCTATAATGCTTAGAAGGAGCTGTAACTTGTTATGTAGCTTTCACATAATATAGGTTATGTGTGAAAATTGTTACCCTGGTTCATTTCAGCTTGTAAACAGATGAAGGCTGTTCAAAGACAATGTTTGAGTGGAAAGAAGTAGCCCTGAAGTTCAGCACTTTGCTATCAACGGAAAGCACAAAGCAATGAGGAAGCTCTAATGATGACGAACCTATACCATACCACTTTTGGTTAGTGATGATGCCTTTTGTGATAAAACCCTGCTATGAAACGCATTCATAGATCCCCAATCTCCAGAATTGACTCCAATTACGGGTTGTTACTGGGGGGGGGGGTATTGAAAAACCATATTTTTTCCTTCCTTTTGGTATACTCAACTTTTTTTGAAGTTGGTATGTACATGTGTGCTCAAGACAAGCTTTTCGAACTTTACCTCTCCAGTCCATGAAAGGGACAAAATACTTCTTCTTCATTTCTTCCTTTCATAAATGAACCTATCCACCTCATTCCGAGGTTGGCCTAACCATGCTTGGGTTCCTTAAATATATATGCTCAGTATGTGAACTGAGGAGTGTATCACACACACAGGACACATACACACCACCACTCAATATCAGGATATGGGTGGGTTGACCGGCACATGCGCATGCAGTTCAATATTGTTATCGAAAACCGGTGCAGAACGACTACTGTATTGTACAGCCGATGAACTATGTTATATATTCATAAAGTAGTCACAAACTAGTTGTGAAGTGCATAGCACTGGTTCGATGGACACACATGGCATTAGCGTGAGCTGACAAAACTAGTCAGTGTGATTCTTGAGTCACAGGAGGAAAACTTCCTTTTCAGCTTTCTGGATGACACTGAATTCTTTGTTCAATAGAGGCTCTTCATGAGGATGTGTTGGGTCAAGATGATTGACTTGATCATTATATATATTATCATAATTCAAGTTTCTATTCAAATTTTATGTTTGGAAGGCTTTTTTGAAGAAACAGCAAACTGCGTGAAGTGATCTCACCAGCGTTGAATAGAAGGTGTTCATTCACATGGTTAGTCCACAGCTCTTTCTTCATTTAACAACAAGTGAAAGAACAAAAGATCACACCCCCGATCCCCAACTTGGAGGTTCTAGCATGTTTCTTTGTTATTCCAATCAGTATTTGATTAGGACTAAACCTGAGAAAGTTATGTACACCCAGAGGGAAGAGAGTGAGGGGGAGACAATGCAAATGCCACCTGTACTCTTCACAGAAATGCTAAGGGAACCCCCAAATATTGCACCTTAATATTACAAAGATGAAATGTATCATACATGTATGGAGATATAGGCTAGGCCTACTTGTATGTAAAGTGAGATGATCAATTGATGAGATATATTTACTTGTAAATGAAATGAGGATGGTACTTTCAATTGTTGCGTTGCTGTCAGCAGTTGTAATTGCAAGTCACATTGTTGTGACGGAGGGATGGTCCGTAGTTATTGAGTTATATGACACACATCGCTTCTTAGGGTATGCGGGTAGGATTACAGATGCTGATTATTCAATCACACACAGTTAAGTTAACTGTGAGGTTCCAGGCAGGCTAGTGCAACATACCTGAATACACAGTTGCAAGTTAGCAACTAGGCCTAGTGTGCACCCAGAAAAAACGATATGGTCCCTTCTTGACGTAATAATTGGTGATTGAAAATCACCACTTGTTTTTTCCAGCCTGTCTTGTTTTGAAACATAAGTTTTGTAAACAGAAGTGTTGCCACTAGGGCTCTTTTGGCGATCCTATTATGCATATTGGGCACATGCCAGACTTTACTATAAAAAATCTGCAGGATTATTCATAACTTGAGATGCAAATGCAAACAACAAATTGTTGGAAGTGTCTGACAACAGTTCAAAAAACCTTTTGTTGTAAAAAGAGTGAAGAGGAGTCAGGACTGATTCTGGGTGAATTTGGATAATTTCACATGCCCAAAGACCAATATGGGGAATGAATGATTTCTAAACCTTTTCTTAACTACAATAATGGTTTTCTTTTGGGTATAAGATTAATGAATGCAAGCTTTTCGGGAAACTGAAGGTGAAATAGAAAGTTGGCCACTTAGTGCTAGCTAAAAAACAGCCTAGGCCTCGAGATGTGAACGCAGGACGTTAGTACAGGTAATAAAGCCCGCGAGCGCAGGCTAGACTGGCCTCGGCCCTACGAGTTGTGAACGCAGGCTTTAGTATAGTGACCGATCGTGAGGCGATCACGACTTTTGTGTCGATCAGCGCATCCTTTTGTAGTGCAGAACGCTCGCTATGTACTGCGTGGTGAATATCACCTGATTCAAAAAACGTAGCCCGCGCGATAGTATGATTCTAAGTTAGACGCATCAAAACAATTTTCATTCCATGGTTCCTCTATTTCGGGAGAACAAAGTTATACCCTTGGAGGATTTTGGGTTTTCCATAAGTGCTGAATCACCCGCCAGAAAATTCGCCGAAAAGAACAAGAAAGAAAATTGTTTTTCTGTTCCATTTCCCATGGATAGGTTGACAAGCATGTGTTTTAGTTGTGAATGGCAGGTAAAAGAGTTCGAAATGTTTCCCAGTGCCGATAAGAGTAAATTTGCATGGTGATCGACTCACGATCGTAAAGAGCTGCTGCTTTTGTTGAATCTGGCCAGCTATTTTTGAACCTCCTTTTTGGCCCTCGGAACAATTTATTTCCATTGAGAAATTTATCAGAAGGAAGACGACAGATCGGTAATACTTCTTGTAAATTTCGTTCAATTCGCAATTTTTTTCTTGCTTTTGTTCATTAATATTCCCTTTAGGTGATCGACTCACGATTGTACTAGTAGGCCTAGACGGTATAATGGAGTGTCCTTTTTGAGTCAATCACCTAACGAGTAGCAAATATTGTCAATTCTTTTCATATGATACACATTCAAATACACAGAATTTGGCAGCATCGTTTATTGGATCAGATTCTTCTACATGCCGCAGTTTGCAACATCTTTTCCATAGACTAATTACTGAGATTTTGAATGCCTGAATTAGTCACATATTTCACAAGCCGCAGCAACTTAGGAATAGTAAGAGTTATCGCGAGTCAATCACTGTGGTGAGCTGTGCAATTTGTTGCGGAACAAACATAACAAAAGTTTCAACATGAAACATGCCTATGAAAATTTTTGTTTTCTTTTTGGCATTTGATTGAAGAGAAAATCGAAGAATTTCTATCTGTTATTATTTGATGGCTATTTTAAATGGTGGTGGCAACCAGCGATTCAGGTTTATCTCAATTTTGGGTAAAAATCTTAAATTTTTGCACTGCTCGAGTGAGAGGGTAGACACTTTTTCAAAAAATGCAGTTCAGTTTGGTGAATATATGATACATTTTTACATTCATTCATTTCGTGCCTGTACGCATTGCAAATAATATTTTAATAACCTGCTCGACTCCCGTAAGGACGACTCTCCCCGATTACTATATATACCCACTAAGGCTAAAAGCGCAGTGAGCGCAGGCTAGGCTAGTCCTAACGTTAAACTAGGCAAACGTATTCGTTCAACTCATTCGGCCCAACTGTTGAGTGATAGTTATACTGTGTTTGTATACCGTTAACTGAGTATTACTAGTATACTAGTTAGGCCTAGCCTAGGCCTAGGCTAGTTCATGAACTGAACACTGTTAGGCCTACGCAATGTTACACATACGTAACATACTACAGTGCCCAGTCAAGAATAGTTAGGCCTCAGCACTAGAATCCTTGAACAGGCTGTTGGTTCAGCCGCCTACACTCACCTCAACATCAACATGATATAATCTGGAGGTTGTGCAACTTACTGTAATATTAGGAATGATCGATGACTAGGCCTAGCCTAAGTTAGGCCTAGAAACAAATATAATTGTGCTCACCTGCTACGCCCGATGATGCACTTCCTGCCCCATAACCACGTCGAACGTGTTTGCAGACTCATCGTGATATCCAATGCATTACATTTTGGCAGTAGTATATCCAGAGATTTATTTAACTCAGTTATTCCTGCAAAGCCTGTTCGCTGCTACACAATAATCAGCTGCACACACACCGTTTGTTGTGGTATTTTTTAGGCAGTGCAGTCAGTCTAGTTAAATTGTAATTTCGCGTATTTCATCCATCCTATGTATAATTTGTGGCTAGCGCCCTCGAAAGAAGGCAAAGCATTCATACTCACTGCATGGTACCGTCACGGAAATCTTATTATTTGGTGGACGGTTCCCAGACAACTCCACCCGGACAATTCTCAACCAACGTGACCCTAACTTTAGTTCCGTTGAGGGAAATGTCCGAATGGTAATTGTCCGGTCACGTAGTGGACACACAGGATAATTAAAAAAGAGGCTAATATAGGCTGGGGAAAAACTGAATCGTCAGTCCAAACCGAAGTTCATCAGACGACTTTCTGTGCAGAGTTAGAGTCCTTTACAGTTTGTGCATGTGCGTTGCACAAGATCGAAAAATATCCCGACCCATCATGCAATAATATTTGATGTCATACTTGCACTTTCTGGCAAACATCTTGTTTTTCTATTCAATGCACACATTATTTCACTTTAAGAGCATTTAGTCTAGATTGAGAGAGGATTGCTGTAGTGGGTTGGATTGTAGGTGTTGATGGTTACTTTGGTGAGAGAAAGACAACATAACTTCTGTCTAACGTTGACTTTTCAACACAATGAACAATAAATGACTAACTTTCCGGGTTTGCCACTGTGCCTTCATGCGTTCTTGGCTCAATTGGAATTTCTCCCAATTTCTCTGCATAACGGACCAACTTTAAAGGCCAATAACCCAAATAGGAAATCGTATTGGAAATGGGGTTGCCGGTTTTCGTCCTATGGATCACAGTTTCCCGTTCTCCAGATATAACCTCGTTGTATTCAAGCCTAAGCCTGCAGTTTTTCTTCAACTAGGCATGCCCTTTAAATTAAGGTATAACCTTTGTGAAGGGCAGCCAGCGCTATTGGCGCAGCTTCATACACTCTGTATTCCGGGGATTAGGGAATTAAGGTATGGTACGACTCTTCAGTAATTGTCCTAGGTCCTGTAGGGTCCTTTCTTGATTTCTATAAAGGGTCGAAAATAGTATAGCCTGCCAGAGGAGCTCGTGTGGTGATGTGACCTACTGCGCCTATCCTTGCTGCAGTGGGGTAGATTTTGTCTGGCATCGGGTGGGGGGGGGGTGAGTTTTCAATAATTAATATCTAAGCCGAGCGCCAACCTCGTTTTGACGAGAGCGTACGCGTGCTAGTTGCTGCGTGTTAAAAGCTGCATTACCAGTCCTAAAAATCTAGCAATTCCATGTTTTTGCATTCGTGAATTATAGGAAAAATATATGGAAGATGGCAAAACATGTTACTATCAATGATTTCGAGATTATACGAGAATGATATTGACTATGCATCCTCTTTCATTAATTCCGCCATTATTACTCATTTCCTTAAATTCTCGCTTCTTCGTGGTTTCCCAGCTATCACTATCCCCCATATGATGTCCCCCAATCACTAATCACTCCCCCCTGCTACCGTTGACCGTCTTGCAAGCACCCAGTCCATCCATGTCCACTGTCAGTTATCTCTGAGGTAATAATATATTCTTATCTCACTTGGCGTGAACAATTTCAGTAGATTTCCGGCATGGCGTGGTCTGTGTTTGGCGTAACCTTGCTCTTAGTGAATAATCACAGGGACCAACTGTACCCACATTCGTCAGGCGAGTCCGTGCACCCAAGTATGACCGTGAATAAAACCCAAGAGCTACTTATTGAACATTGCATGTGGAATTTCAATATAATTGTTACCAGTGGCGAGAAGACCTAGCCGTTAACTTGGACCCTGGGCTTGGCAGTGAAAATGATAGGATCTGTTGTTGCTCGTGTAGTTATTTTTGCGTTTAGCTAGGAGTGTAACGTTTGCTCAAAATAGGCCTATTCAAGAAGTGTCTTAGAATGCGAATTAATAATTGACCAGCGCCTTATACAACAAAAACCCCGCTGTCCACACTTGATCTTCTGAATATATGCGCATGATATTTTTTTGGGAGGAGTTATTGCCTGCCTGGAGCTTGGGTAGGGTGATGTCATGGTCGTATAATTGAGGGGATGTATCCCCCCCCCCCCGACGATCTAACTCCTATGCTGTTCCCTCTCATCGCTGCCCCACTGGGGAGGGGGGGGGGGGTGGTGGTCGAATTGATACCTATTGATTGAAGGTTCCCCGCCATCCCTTTTACCACCCTCTTGGTGAACTTCAAGGCTGCACAAGTCGGCGGGTTGTCTTCAGCGATACAACTAATTATAAAGTTTTGTGTGCTAAGAGAGCTGCTGAAGTTTTCTGGGAGAGAGAGGGAGCTATTGCACTAGTTGCACTAGGCTGCATTTGCCGAAGTAAGAAGAGCTATCAGTCGAAGAGAATCTGTGGGTCGGTTGCACCTTTGATGAACACAACCCGAATGCCGCCAAGGCATTTCTTCTCAACTAATGAATTATAAGATTCATCGACCAGTGACTTCCGGCATAGCGTGGTCTGTGTTTGGCCGGAGCCTTGCTCCTGTGGTGAATAATCACAGGGATCAACTTACACCATTCGTCCAGCGAGTGTCCGCGCAACCCATTATGAACCTGATTAAAACACAAGAGCTACTTATTGAACATTGCAATTGTGTAATTCTATCTAATTGTTCAGTGGCCGTGAAAGCCGAGCCGTTAACTTGGACTGGAGCTTGGCGGCGAAAAATGATAGGATCTGTTGTTGCTCGGTAATGATTTTTGTGTTTACTAGGAGTGTACGTTTATATGTCAAAATAGGCTATTAATAAGTGTCTTAGAATTCGATATTATACTTGACCGCGCCTTTAAAACACCGCTGTCACATCTGATCTTCTGAATGCATGCCGCATGATATTTTTTGTGGAGGAGTAGTGCATGCTGGGAGCATTGGGATAGGGTGATGTCAATGTCGTATCTGAGGGGATGTTCCCCCCCCCCCCCCAGATCTCTCTATGCTGTTAGCCCATCCAACTCATCGCTGCCCCCACTTGGGATTGGGTGGTGGGGCGGGGCAGCTCGCATTGATACCTACAGTTGAACGTTTTCCCCCATTCTTGTATACCACCTATTGGTGAACTTCAAGGCTGCACAAGTCGGCATCTTGTCCTCGGCGATGAGACTAATCATGATTTTGTTTTCGAAGGCCGAGTCCTGCTGAAGTTCCTGAGGGTGGGAGGGGCGCTATTGCCACTAAAGCGCATTTTCGCATGGAAGAACTATCCAGTCGAATATGAAATCCGTGGTACGTTTTCAATTTCGATGAACACAACCCGAATAGCCGCTAAGGCATTTCGTCTCATTGTATGAATATACAGATTCATTGATCCAAGTGAACAAAAATCGACCAGAAAACCAAGGGAAGGTGGCTCAAAGTGAAGGAGGTCTCATAATCGACCATTGAGGAACCTCACATTCCTCTTGGAGATGCTGCTGTTTGGGGGTGTATTAGAACTCCTCGTAATATCCTTTCATTTTGTAGTGGAAGTTTCTCCAACTCCAAATGAACCGACTCTTTAAAATCGGTGATCTTTTTTCCCCCTTATCATTTCCGGAAGTTCCCGCTTATAGAATTCCAATCTACCGCTAATACCATTGTGTGACACTAAACCAAGCGTATGCATGGGTTCGACCGTGCGGCTTTCATCCAAGGTGTTTTGTTAGTTCGGAGGTCCGCTCGACACAGTAACCCATTCTTCTATCTCTCAATCATCAGCGTTAACATGGTACGTATTTAGCTGATATTTCCAGTTTGCCTTCAAGGGATACATACATACATACATACATACATACATACATACATACATACATACATACGCGTGTGTGTTTGTGAGCACAATATCTAGAGAACACCATAATCATTTCAGTTCAAATTAGAAATGTATCTTACAGCTATGAAGGGGAAGAAACTTAGGCCTATATGGTTTTGGAGGGCCTGGTCCAAGGTCACATAGGTCAACTGAGGTCAAGTCTAAAAACATTGTGAGCACGATACCTTTCCAATGAGAATAAGTAACGAGCTCACAATGGCATGTAGGTCGGCCATGTGGATCAGATTATCCATATCGGTTTGGAACTTTGGGGTGAGGGTCATGGTCACCTACTTGTCGTCGCTGGTTACCTTTGGGGTCACGTCCAAGGGACATGTGGTCAACGGAGCTCCAAATTTTGTAAAACTTGTGAACACAGTAACTCTTCAACGGAATGATATAGAGGTTTCATACTTGGCATATAGGTTGGTCCTAATACTGAGTAGATCATCCCTATGTTTGGGGGTCAGTGCAACCTAAGGGGTCAACACTAATGCCAAAGCCTGAAAACTTGTTAACACAGTAAATGTGCAACTTAGTCTGGTTTTGTATGTGGATTATTAATTCCTACTACTGATTGTCCAACGGCAGTCCTAAAACCTCGTTAAACCCTATAACTATTTAGGGCAGGAAATTAATTGTTTCACATACTTGCCACATAGGTTAGCTTTATAGCTTGGGTTATCCTTTTTTGCCTTCCGAGGTCAACAGTGGTTAAATTCTGAAAACCGTGCAAGAAAGGATGAGATGATTCATACTTGACATGTAGTTTTTTGTCGAACTTCTTCTGGGCTCCATTCACTTTCATGATGTTGTATTTATACAATGTTTATAAGTCTCCGGTATGGACACATTATATATTGTATGCTTTTATCATGATTGAAACAAAAGCATAAACGTGTTAACTTTTCAATGCGAACATGTGGAATGGCATTTCATTTCATTCAAACTCGGCGATTAACCCAATACCTTGCTAAACCATTCCTTCCTTTTATTTTGGCTCTGAATTTCGGTACTGGCTGAATAATCTTTGTGGTAAGCTCGTAATGCAGAATTTTCACCCGTGACGGCACGATACCAAAGTGTGGCGCCACAACAAGATGGGATTTTGGGCCCTGTCCTCCATTGGTTTATTATTATCAGGATATGGTATATTCAAATAAGTCAACGTTACGAGCCACCGTGTCGCCTATCATCGGTACGCAGCGGGTTTGAATGATATTTTGAAAGTCAAAATACCTTTGAACAACGGGAGAAAGTCAGGCTCAGAGGACCTTTCTTATTCGCTAAATCTTCACTTCAAATCGGCAGGCATATTGGAATGTTTTGAAGAAATTGCGTTAAATGTCTACCATCCTCCACTGCTCATTTAGTTTAAAATGGAGATGCCGATCACATAACGAGTAACAAATAGCTTTCATTTTTCGTACTGAACCCCAATAAAAAAATAATAAAAAAAAACATAATTTGGAAGCATTATTCATTGGATCAGACTCTTCCAGATGCCACAGTTTATATTGTTTCCATGAAATAAATACTGAGAGGGGAATGCCTGAATTCAGGCAATATTTCACAGGTCACTAACTATCATTATCCATGAGTCAATCACTGTGGTGAGTGCAATATGCTGCTGAACACGAATGAAATTTGACAACATGAAATACATCTAATGAAATATGTTTTCGGCATGAGAATTGAAAAGAAAAATCAGAGAAGTAATAGTTTAGGCTATCTGTCAATTGATAGCCATTTGAAAAAAAATATGTTTGCCCCGATTCATCTCAAATTTGGGGAAAATCGTATATTGGCCTTCTCTTGCAAAACAGAAAACAATTATTCGAAAAATGCACTCGGTTCGCTACGCGAGTGTTTTGTAGCCAGTGAATGGCTATACGTTTCTGCAGTCCCCGTGGGATATATCCAGGAATCACATGTCGAATTTCACGTGAGGTGCTCGCTCCCCAAGCCTTCTTACAGGGCAGACACACAACGGTTTCCCTATCGATATTCCTCGCAGTTTGCCGCAGTTTGTGACCCCTAGGCCAACTCATGGAGCTATTATATCAACTGGGAAGGGCATGGAACCACATACTGTGTTCCATCACCCTGTGGAATGGAATTACTTTCAGAAATTCAACTCGATTGCATCTGGCTGGAACATCATTTATTATTATTCGATCCGTTTCAGAAATTGGGGGGACGAGGTGATCTGCAATTCACTATCTGAGAGGAGCGCCACCAAAGTGATTACAAACCAGCTAAACATCAAAGAACCCACTGCAAGTTTACAATCTACGTGAACATTTGGCGCTAGGAACTCAACCCCCTTCATTTTAGCAACTAATATCTGACCGGCATTATAGGAATTAATGTACACACTCGTGTGTAATGTGGGGGGGGGGGGGGAATTTGCTGGGTATTGAAGCGGAGTGCCACCATCGCCTCGGCACGGACCGTTGAGAAAATCTTTAGAGAAATGGCCACTCATATTCGCAGTAAACTGTACACTCGGTACTTGGAAGTTGAATTCAGTGGCACAGCCAGGATTTTTTTTTTCAAACTTCCTCCAAACTTTCAAGCAATTTGCATTGGTCAAGTAAGAAATGATCATGTAAAACAACTGATATGTATAGGCTCTGGCTCTGCGTTGTCTATAACGTCTATAATGTGTATGAATGTCAGCTGGAAAGTGGTGGGTGACTCATCTCTGGCAAAAACTTTTCTTGAGCTCAGCTCATTGTAGGAAGTCAATTTAGCGTGTAAGTCAATACGGCCAGCAATTGTAGGGGGTCACCTGCAATTTCAGCTAGAATATGCAGTGAATGCGATTCCGGGCCCTGTAAATTGTTGTTTGCGATATAGGCTCATGTCTATTCCTGAACTCGAAGATTAGTGATAATTCATTTCAACGTTTTTTCAAACGCAAGTAAACACATGTAGGCCTCAACTTTTTCGTCCAAATTCTAAAGAGCTGTCAGTTTCATTGCATTTCGAAGGCGGAAGCCAATCAGTCACCCACGTCAATGCGCGTGAAGCGCGCGAAAATTGGCACTTAGTAGAGATCTTGGCCCATCAATCCGCTGTTGCTCTTACGCTGCATTGTCCGCAATGAAACTATCACAAAACCTTGGCTTATGCGATTTTATTCCCCGACACGGCAAAAAGTGTTGTGTGTGTGGGGGGGGGGGGGAGCGGGGGGGGGGAGGTGGTGGGGGGGGGTTTGTATTAAATGTCCCCCTCTCTTCAGAATGTGGAGAGAGGGACGTGTTCACCTGTTCCTATAGCATCGACGCCCATGTATATGGTAGTCGCGACAACACCGGGTTCCGCTCCATTGTGTTACAGTCTCGCTATATTCTAGTGCAGCGTGAGCTGAAGCCGAGGATTCCTTTTTTACCTACCTCACTTCGCTGCATCTGTGGCTACTGCAGGACTGTGTTAGTATAATTTCTGGGCTTTTCGGGAGGCGAGGATGGTGAAGGTTTATTCGCGATCATCAATTGTGTTTCTTTGGACATTTTTTATTTGATTTATACGGGTTCGGGAGCCAATTAAGCCTCATCTAGGGTCCCTGGCTGTATTGATCGTCAATGAGGCAACCGGCTATAACTCGCCTTCTCTTCTCGACTAGTGCTCAGGGGATATCGAGGAAGGGATGTAACCAATCACAGCCTACTCCAGGGACCGTCATTTAAGTCCCCATCTGGAAAGACTATCAGTGAACTCCAGGACCCGACCACTTTCTCGGTATCTGGAGGAGCGGAAGTCAAGTTCACTGTGACTGCTCGCAGGCTGCCCAAGACGAGAGTATTGCAAAATCCCGTAACAAAAACCCCAAACCCCCAGAAAATCCCCTTCATCACAGCGGAACCATGAAGTGGAGACCAAGACCGTGGTTCGTCCATCGCAACTGCAAGTACAGCCACCCAGGAAGACGTCCGGTGACTGCTGGAATTCAACCCGGAATATGATTGTGACGTGCCACGATTCTTCCGCCCAATATGATGCGCCTCCTGGTGGACGAACCTGCGCACAGTGCCCTGTCAGCACGGGATTCGGTTGTGGGGCGCCCAATCGCCTCATTTGATTGGTTTGCCTCTATGAGTACCTCAAGGAGTTGGGAGGTAGGGCTGGCAAGGCTGGTCGCTTGCTCATGGAGGTGGGTGGTAACGAGGAAAAGGCAGGTGGATGCGGCTTATGTGCCTCTAAGCATGTGCTCCCATGAGTTTGGGAGTGGGTGAGTGTGATAAACTTGATTGTCGTCATTGGTATAAATACATGTGTTGTTCTGATGCAGGCCCATCCAGACTTGGCATAGCTAGTGATACGAATTTCGGAAAAGTTACAAATATCATTCCATCCCTGTATCATGTTTCGTATGAAACCAACATTATTAGTTTTATGATTAGGATACTCAATACGTGTGGGACTCGATGCAAAAACTTTTACGAAACTTAGTTAGTGAACAAGCTATTCCATACAATCTTGGCTGATGGATTGCTGATAGTAGATCAGCTTGATTATTTTCTTGACCCCGCCAAGGTGAATCTCAGCGTAATGTCGGGTGGTATAGATGAATCGGAGGTCACCACTTTTGTTGGTGCTGATTTCTCTTATATTCTCAGTGATTATGCTTTGACCCATTTCCTCCAAATGATACTATACCATCAAAAAAAGTCCAACTTTAATTATCATTGGTTAGTGGTACCGTTTCCAACTCACGATACCTCGTGATGGCCTATATTCCCTACAACAAGTGAATTTCTCCAAACGCTAACATGTATGCAACTGAAAGTCTTCATTTTGACATCAGCGGATCGAGTAGTACATTACTGCATCCAATTAATGCTGCATTGAGTAATTGAGATGGATTCATGTGCCTTCTTTATCATCACCACTGCTTGTGAACACTCAATAATGCAATGTTCTGTTAATTCTCAACTCGGGTGGCAATTGACCATAATAAGAAGGCTAGAGGGCACCAATTGATATTGATACATATTCCATCCTCTCTTCGATAATCTCCGACTGATTTTTGTCTACCAAATTATCATACCGGTATGTCACAAAAGCTGAAAAATGTTCACATTTCCATTGCGGCGATTCCTATGCCACAAACTAAAAGTTAATTATTGAGGAAATGGGGCAAGTCTGTTGCGAGAACACGAATCCTCCGCACTGTGAAAACAGAGATTTCATGCCACCTGTGTAAATTCTGGTATTACAGGACATCTCTGGACGTTGTAATCTTCATAATTTCTGTCTTGGCGGAATTCCATTGACTCGCGGGTGTTAACAGGTCCTCAGCAGGACCCTGTAATCTCACTAAAACACTCCGTAAAACCATGGGTCGAGCAAGGACATCAACTGGCCCGAATTGTGGGAATGGAGAGGAATCCCCTGACCACTATGTAGACAGGTGTTCCTTTCATCAGGCTATTCGGAACGAATGTCTAAAAGTTACAACTACCACAATCGAATGTGGTAGAACTATCTAATATTAATAAACTAGCCTCATACTTGGTGCAGACAGAACGTCTCACAGAGTATGATAACTTGCAGCTTCAATGGTGTCATTTGCAATGAGCCCATTTGTGGTCTGCGCAATGAGTCAGATAAATGTCTCTCACCACCTTCCCTTGATATGCCACAAGCTGGGCACTAGTTGTACAGGGATCGGCTGAAACAATGAAGGACTCACGCGAACCAAAATAATTGAAAAAAGTCGGTGTTTATTAACAATTCGAATGTGCAATAGGCAAGAATGAAAGTATGAAATATATTGAATGAAAACGGTATTGAAAGCTCATGGATGGAGTGCTGGTTAAATTTGGTCACTGATATTCTTCTGATCATAAACAGTAATCCAGTTGGAATGGTTCAATATAACGGCTACATGCGACAATCTCCCCAACAACAATTACATTCATTCCTCGATGTCGAATCTCATACTTTTGCACCTTGGAACTTTCGCCACGGTCGAGGATTAAATTGGGGATTTATATAGGGTGAGCGTTATCCAATAAGGTGAATTTTTGTTCAGCATTTCACATCGCTCCAGTCTGACTATAGCTGTGCTTAAGGCTATCATATCCCATGTCCACAATGCCTCTATTGTTGTGGGGCACAGGATTAAACTTGCCACCCTATCGCCTCCAAGCATTCGTAGCTGTACCCAATGACCATTTTGCTCAATGGTGATAACAGGCCATATTGTATTTGCTGCAATTGCGACATCGTCATTGATGTTTCGGTTGATTGGCCCAAATACTCCCATAACTTTCACACTACCAGCAATATTCCCAATGTCAAAGCATTGTTAAGGATACAGAAACCGGTTCACGTCTTCATATTTCCTGCAACTCCAAGAGCACGTGTCGATATACAAAATTGTAGCAAAGTGTTCTTTTTTTGTTTTTTCTGTTGGGGTATTCCCATAACATTCCCTAACATTGGTGATACAATATAACATTGTCCATTTGTCAATGGCTTATGTAGTGCAAAGTCATACTCGAAGAGGTTGCACAGTGCACACGGTATTTAAGGTTTACATGATGAAAATTAAATCTCTACTGATTTGTAAAACATGGAGATGAGTGAACAGTTCAGGCTCTCTGGGGTGCTGAGGAAGCTATTCTGTGTTACCATTCCTGATCTCTGAAAGAGCTGACTCCACAATCACTGTCAAAGCTGATGGAATCCTACCATGCAAACCCTCAAGGTACTATCAACCTGGTCACTCTAAATGACCGTTCCAACCCATGTGAGTAACGTACAACCTTGTCTCACTCGTAAGGTCACCTTTAAAGATGTGACAACCTTGTCAACATATGTGACAAACAGTCGAAACATGATACAGGAACTTCATGATGGGTCGTTCAGAGGGCTGGTCACCCCTCTTCCAGTCATCGTGTCCTTATTTCTGGCTAGGTGCCCACCGTATGTTATAGCATGGATTCAACTTTACACCTACTGTATCATGATGGGTTTCCATGCAGGCTGACGAACCCATGCTGGGCTAACCCTCTGGCAGGTGCATCACCATATGACATAGGTCTTCTGTTTTTGTTTCTATGGTATATTTGCAGAGCAGAGGATCGGCGGGTAATCATACGAGACGGCAACTCGATAATTGCCTACTCTTCGTTTGTTCCTGCTCCAATTCCAATCCCTTGTGCTGAGCGACCAAGGCAACAGGTACCATTTTGTCTTCGGTATGACCCGACCGGGATTCGCACCTCGGTCCCCCGGGTGGAAGACCGACGCTCTACCCTTGTGCAACCATCGGTTTGACAAATCATTCGATGAACTCCAGTAAAGGAGAGGCCTGCTCAAGGCCAATAGACAACCCTGTCATGTTTGGACCACCCGCCACACGGGAAGACTCTGGCATGCAGCAGCCCGTCGTTGGAATATATCACACTCTGGTGTTCTTAAATAACACCTGGGTAGACTAGTTCAGGAGCACAGTATCTTTGACCTCCAGAACTCTACTGACTATAGTTGCTCCATTACATTTATGAAAATCTCTCAATACCCAGCTTTGTCCATCAGTAATGTTAAGTACTAAAACTACTTGAATGTGAAAATATTTAATATAGAGAAAATATTGAAAAAAAATCCAGAAATATTGAACAATTTCAGAGATAAAGCGAGGGGAAAAACATGAAAGAAACTGTGGAAAGGCACTTGTTCATTGAAAATTATTTTTTGAGCCGACTGAGCTCAATCGGCCCATGTATTGTTAATACATTTCACGTGAATGATAACCAACCGCCAATAGGGAAAAGGCACGTTTGACAATTATTATCTTGCGATGGGCTATTTGCGATGCTATACTTGTCGAGCGGAGGGTGGAACCTATGCAGTGAACTTTATTAATCCCAAGGAAATTAAGGCACTCACTCGCTCTGTACAATAAAACAGTAAATATATGTGAAAAATGAAGATGTTAGAGTCAACGTACTAAAAACTTCATTAGAAAGCCTAATTGCAAAGGGATGAAAGAATCTCTTTATTTATTGGCTTTGAGACACGGAAGTTAATTAAAACCTGCCATTGCCTCTGGACAGCTGGATACTATGAAGTAGTCAAGGAGGGGGTGGGTGTACTCCTCCCACACGCGTCCAGTTTAGACTCGAGGAGGCACTTGTAACCGAAGCAATCAGGGATTCCCCGACAAACTTCCGGTTTTTCTATGATGGGGTTAATACGATCTATTTTCGTTTCGTTAACATTGCCACCCCAGCAAATCAATAAATGACGCCAAACCCCGCTAACTGTACAAGTTATATAACATTTCCAGAATTTCATTGCGAACATTGGGATATGGCATTTTCCGAACCAATATATCAACATGATCTCCCCAAGTCAAAGGATTATTCAGTACTCTCCCAAAATAACTATAGGATGTTACACGATCATTCATCAACGACGCTTCCCTGTGATAACAACATGGGGTGGAGGATTACCTTCGCGACGAAAACCAATAACCATTTCTTTGGTTTTAGCAACATTGAGTTGAGGAAGTTTCGATCACAATAGTTCACAAAAGACTGAAGTTGACGCAAGTGAGCAAGGTTAGGTTTAATGACTAAAAAATGTGATTGGATAGCGTTGAAAAGCAGAGGAAATAGCGAAAAAATGCAGGGTGCAGGCTTGGATAGGCCGGGTAGCATCCCCCTACCATTTCCAATGTACTTGAGAAACTGCGCCAACTTCTAGAGCTGTCTGCTGGCATGCCACCAGGCTGATATATGGACCAATCAGACTGGAGGGGGGGGGGGGGCATGAAGGCTGTTCACGTCATTGCATAGAGCACAATATAGTGACTTCCATTTTTCATATCTTTGGTGTGACCCGACCTGGACGCGAACCCCAGATCACCCCAGTTTAAGTCAGGTGCTCGAAACACTGGACCATACACTCAGATGGTGTGATCTAAAAATACAGCGATTTATGGAGTGTGCTGTAATCTGGACTGTCTTGGCAAATTCCTCCATAACCGGGCTTACGTAACTGTGAATTGATGAATTTCTCACTTCATACAGAGCTCTGACAGATGACGATCTCGGTGGCGTTCTTTGAAGACCTTGTAGACATTCTGAACGTAAACTGGTCCCGTCCTCTCTATGTCGAGCACTGGAGTAGCCACCTATGGTGCTGTAAGAGATGAAGAAATCGGAGTGCTTGGGAACAAGCTTCTCATTCTTGGCACCAATACCAGAACTCTCTGGACCATCCGGTGATATGTCGCTGCTCCGGATGAACCTTTGAAACTTGTTGCCAGACTTTCTCAAGCACATATTCATGAAGAATACTTTTGGCTTCTCAGTGAGAGCAGGGCACTCGTCTGCAGAGAAGTTATCTGGGTAATTAAACAGAAAATTTTGTAAGTAAGGTTAGGTCCAGGTTATAATATGATATACTTTGATGCTACCTATACAAGGCTTCGCAAAGGACAGACCTGGATCAACCATCTGTTACGAAGACCAATGTGTACTGCATTCGTACTCAACAAACAATAGAGAAAAAACTTTAACCTGTAGAAGTCAACATCGTCCCAAAGGTCAAGCCAACATTGCTTTGATAAAATCCACTACAGTATGAGCGAGTGATACAATTTTGCCCCAGTATGGCTGTTTTGACCAGCAATGACGTTGTATGAAACAACTGGGTACAGGCTGTAATCACTGCCACCCCTAGATACTGTATACCTGACAGTATAGTATTGAATACTTGTATGTTGCCATTGGGCAATAATAACGGTGACCACATTTGCAACTGGTAATCAATATAATGCATTCCTACATGATTATCCGGCACGTCACCCGAACCTACGCTATTGTACGCATGCGATACTTTAACTATGAGTTGGGTACGGGCAGGTCATCACATGAACGTTTCTACGTCAAGAGTGCATGCAAGCATGGGTAAGACGGGAAAACTCAACGGCACAAACCTTCTCCACTCAACCCTATTTGGCCAAGGCACGGTCAATACCCTTGGCAGCAAGGTCGTTGCGCACAACTTCAGTCTTCCGAGGCCTACCTCTGCCTCGCCGACTAGCACTTGATCTTCCCTGACTCTTTATTCCAGTTACGGTCTCCTCCTCTCAAGCCATTCTCTCAACATGGCCGACCACCTCACTTCCCGTTATACAGTCACGAATATTGCTAGCATAGACGATCCCTTTTTCTTCATGGAATAATTGCGGAGCAGAAGATCGATCCTACTCAAGGCCCAGCAAATGTGCAGACCTGGATACTGCAGCTTATTGTTCAGCTGAGGAATCCCTTCACCAGGTACAGGAATAAGGCAATGCCTCTTTGGCAGTACCGTAATGTGCGGGAACAGTGGTAGTAAGGTAATCACACACAGACGGCACTCCCAACTTGGCCTTACACCCCTCGTTTGTTTTCCTGCTCCGATCACTCGTGCTGAGCGCGCCAGCTCAGAAAGGCACCAGGTTCCATTTTTGAAGTCTTTGGTATGGACCCGACCGGAATCGCACCCCGGTCCTCCCGTTGAAAGGCCTACTCTCTAAATTGTGCTATCACTTGTGCCAACCAATTGTGTCTCAACTCTTCAAATGGCTTCCTGACTTCGAGATTCACTCTAGACATCCATTCGATCATTCTCATATCGTTTCTATCTAGTCTAGTCGGTCTTTTCTTTCACAACCAATGTCTCATACCACAGCAGCACAGCAGTCTGTTAGCACAAGTCTGGAAAATATTCCCCTTTTTTCCTGTGTAGGTGAATAGACTCCAGAAGTAGGAATCGGTAGCAGTTCTCGGCAAACTTATTAACCCACTCTCAATCCTAGCCATAGAACTTTCCGCCACCCCACCCCCTACACTGATCACATAATTCATATCTCCTAAATAGCGAAATTTCCCCGCCGACTCAGAGAATCAATACCGACAGTCACAGACAATGGCTCACTAAAAGGAATACTAACTTCACCTGTACAGTTTTACATCTAAGATTTGAAACAGAACTCAACTTCCCTCAACTCCACTGCACCTCGTGTGCACCCAGTGCTTACTAACCCGGCGAAAGATAGAATTGCCGCTACACCCTTTTTTGCAAACAGAACAGGGCCAGTCACCACAGCTGACAGTTGGGATACCAACTACGGCTGACCATAACTTCGGACTTCTGCATATTGACTTTGAGACCCTTCTAGGTTTATGGCCCAACTCCCCCATAGGTTTAGCAATCAGCACAAGATCATCAGCCTGCAGTATATTTCAAGGGCAACCAGTTCTAAATCACTAGACAGAGCTCTAACAACCACAATGAACAGCAGGGGGCAGGGGGGTCAGCACAGAACCTCGACCACCTTCACATAAAAATCAGTACTATAAGAGCACTTGACAGTGATTAACTGACTTCAGGTACTTTCCTTGAAACATACCCCCCCCCCCCCTCTCTCTTATAAGAGAATAGACAACTGCGTAGACCACCTTAAAATACATGAACATATTTGTTCACAGCGGTCCATGTCAAAGTTGCAAGGAAAAGTACCATTAAAGTCTTGGAATTTGAAAGTCTCGCCATCCTTAGTGACAAATGCCTCTCCGTTTCCATGGGAACAGACAAAGCAGATAAGCAATCCCCATGGTCCTCCCTCATCCGCAGCTCTCAATATGTCTTTGGTCTCCTTAGATGTTTTGTTGAGCACTAAAATCACATCGAACTTGAGAATCACTCCAAATAATTCTTTTAACTTCTCTGCGAGAGAAAGTGACAAAAATGTCATCGTTGTTCTCTGGAAACAATCCTTCGGTATAAACAACCTGAATGTGGGTGTGCATGACAAATGGACGAAAGGGAATGACTAATTTGCTTAAACGTTCTAGATCATGAGGCCAAGAAGGCAGTTTAAAACAACGGCCTATTAGCCTGAACACACCAAATGTATGTGCGCTCTACTAGGACCAATACATGTAACTTTATATTTAGTAAATTGAAGCTTGTGCATTCAAGTACATTGTGTGAAATTTCATAAAATGGGCCCTCAGGCCCAAGTGGGAACTTGGACTGCAAATTCACGAACACCCCGTAGGTACGGCTAATAGACCATCATTATGAGGGAACTTCAGAACTGAACACCAACATTTTGAAATTGTTCACATAATGGTCTATATTGCCCCTTTGATATTGCCCATTGTGTCCGAGTTTAGTTGACATCCAACACAGAATGACTGTTTGGGGCCAAAGAGAATCAGGGATAATGTTGACATATTGGATAGGCAGATAGTTAGAAATCTGAGTAGCATGCAGATTCCGATAGCTCAATCAGCATAGCTGGTTTGAGCTATAATATTATTTGGAGAAATTAATTGCAATATGCTTGTTGTCAGATGATGATAACAGCTTCATGGATGCGATGGGGGGGGGGGGGGGGGGTGGGACAGACTAGAGAGAGAATACACAACGACATGAAGATTGGCTCCTGGGGTTGTTATGAAATTAGAGAACTGCTTCTCATTCTTATCTTGTAGAGTATTTTCCAGGCTCGTCAGAGATGTTGTGCTCTATGATAATGAGTACTGAGCAGTAAAAGATGATTTAGCTGGACTTGGAAGCATAATTGAGAATGATCAGGATGGGAATGTGGTGTGAAATCGCTGATATGGATGGAGTCTGAGGAGTTAAGAGATACCTATAGGTCTTGTTAAATGAAATGTGAGATCATGTCGAGAAGGATAGACTGAAGTGGTTTGGTCATGTTGAAAGGATCGATGAAGGTCACTGGGTTAAAAAGTCCAGGGAGATTTGGTGGCTGGCCGGGCGAGGGAGGCCTAAGAAAACCTGGATTGAAGTTGTGCATAGCTACTCGCAGTCAAGGGTACTGTCCGTCTCTTGGGCCCGAAATTGGCCCCCCAAGGTGACAACTCAGCAACACTCTGAATGTTATATTGAAATAGTCCGGTAATGTTCAAATATCTTCCACTGTTCTTAATCATTATAATTTTTGAATGTACTCTTAGGATTGTGTGCAGTGCGTAGATGTGTTTGTGTTTTTTTTTTTTTTTTTTTTTTTTTGGGGGGGGGGTGACTGGTACAAATACTATCTAAGCGGAGCGCCACCATGGTTGGGGCGCAGTGTTCCGGAATTGTTTCGGATTTTGATACCCGCTTTCGATGGCCGGAAAAAGGCCCTTGCTTGGGTGTTTTGTGACTGCAATTTAACCAGCCTTGAAGATATTATCTCGTCGTGTTCTGCAATTTCTAATTTATCTAGGAGAAAAACATCAATCTTGTGGTATATGAATGTTAATACATATCCGATGAGTCGAGAAGATACAAGGATCTTATACTTGCATCCCTTTCAGTCATTTCATCTGCAGAGTTTCATACTAACCCTTGATATTCACAAGTTAATTGGTCCACAAGCCCATCAGCCAAAGGCTGCAGCCGTTATTTGAAACCTAGTACACCGCCATGATTGCAAAAACTGTGACATGTCTTCAATATCTGGGGCGGCTATTGTGTTAAATATGGGAGATGGAATGACGTTGTCAGTACCATCTGAGACGAGCGCCACCATGGCTGGCGCGTAGCATTCAAGAAAAAATAATTTTACAGACCCCCAGATTACAAGGAAGATTACACTCCGCCTAATGACAATGAGCAACATCACTGGAATCGAAAATAAATTTCCGAAAACTGATCATGTTTATCCTTACAATTCTTCTTCGTGGCCTTCATTCCTATCATACCTCTCATTTTTATAGGTACAACTGCCCATACCGAGCCCCTTTCAATTGGGTTAGAGGTTGCCCGCATCTTGTAAATTTTGCTGGAACATCACTGTGATAGAACAGTGGTGCATTTTTTCGGGTCTTTGTATATTCTTTTTAAATCGAGCCCCGCGCAGTAGATAATTTTTCAGATTTGTTCCGATCAAAATTTTACATGTTCCAAGAATTGGTTTGTCTCGCCTCCGCGTCTATATGTAGTGCCGGACGTCAATCACGTAAACTTCCCTACTAATGTGCACGATCCCCTGCCCTGCTGTTTTCGTTGCATATAGCTTTTATCAAGAAGCAGCACGTCCGCTTGCAAAGCCAGTCTGTTATGGACAATAAAGATTAGAAGTGACTAAACTCTAGCCATTGGTTGATGCAGTGTTAGGAAAATGCAGTTTGTTGTGTTCCCTGCATATTGGTGGGGGAAAACTTGAATCGTGTCCCAAACCAATTCTCCTTGTGGCCTCCCCATATGTTCACGCAGTGTAGATGGTCTTACGAAAAAAAACATATCTGCCCAATTCTTGTGCATGGGCTACAGTATTCTATTTGAACAAGGGCGTGGGGGGTATTTGTTTTGCAGTTTGGCCTCGTCTGTACCTTCCTTGTTATACCCTCATTTCATTGGTTTTGGAGAGATACATGCCTGTATCATTGGGAATGGGGAGGGGGATATCCAAACATCACCCCCCCCCCCCTGCGATTTTCCGCCCTTGATTGTATGTGACTTTGTATCCATTTTTCAGTAATTTCATTGTAATCATTAGCCTTTGCGTCCTAATTCTATTTACCTGAGAATCACTCAATGATCTTTGCTACTGTTATATTGTTTACATAATATGTTAATTCTATGGATTTTATAAGTGACAATTCATTTGACTGTTTGTACTTGTGTGTATCGTGTGTTTTGTATTGCAGTGGTAAGGGCCATGGTTGTATTGTGTTTTTGTGTTGATCCGCTATTTCGTTGAAGACTTTTGGATAGAGTGGTAGAGTGCGGCTGGAGTTGATTTAATCACCGCCTGACGCTTGCCGACAAACATGGTGGAGACTGTTGTAAGGTATTTTAATTGTGTGAGGAAGATGGTTGGAAAAGAACCGTGAAGACAGACGTTTAGGTGTAGGGAGGTTGAAGACGTTTAGCTGTGGAGTGCGTGAAATGAGAACCGTGATGAATTTGTCGATTTCGCCATTTGGTTCCCCGAAAATTTAGACATGAAATCCAAAACTATATTTTAAAAAAAAACAACATTAAATAGACATGGTATCCATCGAACGTAAACAAGGCGATCGCCCCCAGTTCCTCGCTGGTCGCAAACAGTAGTTGCTCATCAGTTCCATGCAAACAAATTATGAGTTCATTCCTTGTCTTGCTTCCATATTTTGGTATTAGCATTTAACGAAAACAGATTATCATCCAATTTCAAAGTCTATTGACTGACTATTGATCATGTCACCAAAGGAGTATAAGTTTGTGGAAAATGTGACTTAAAATTGCCTAATTTATGAAATTAACGCAATACTAACTTCCATTGACCCATTACTCATTTTAAGTATCTCACGACTAATGAGGACCACTTTTTACGTTTCATGGGAACTTGAATATTTGCATGAATGGAGCAAATTACACACATTGTAACTCGAGTCAATGCTAAAATTTGGGGGAGACTGAAGGTGGACCAACCCATCGAGCTTCAAGCAAATCGAACAGACTTGGCACATTCCAGAAGTAAATTACACCGGTATGCACAATAGACACACTCAGTGACCTCCAGTCCATGTTAAAGTCTAAGTATCATGGAAATCCGGCAAACTTTAAAATTACTCAGAAATAATGCAAGTATTAGACAGGTTGAGATGGCCTCTTGTGACCCCTGAAATCCGTGATAAAAATAAATCGGAACCAAAGTCAAACCATACCCACCAGTTTCATGAAACTTCAAGATTTCGCAGAATCTAATCAGATCGTGTTGACCCAATCCGATACTACAATAGAGCAACATTTCATCAAATCGTGTTCCATTCGTAGAAATCCTGCTAACGAGAAAGCGGGACATACATACATACATACTACATACATACATACATAACATACATACATACATACATACATACATACAGACATACATACCTACATACAGGCATACGCACGTTCGAAGCGGTAAGGGGTACCACCAGCAAAGTACTGTTGTTTTTCGCTAAGGGGGACCGGCAGCCCCGAGCGCCTGCGGCGCGCCCTGCCGCACGTGCTCCCGAGCGGTTTGGCAACCCATAGCGCAGCGGGGCGTGGCGGCACAGCTCCATATAGGAGCCGTTCGCTAAGGTAGTCGTCGTGCGTACATACATTACATACATACCCATTTTTTAATACAATACATACATACATACATAACATACATACATACATACATACACACACACACAAAACTAGTAAACGATATTATGTTTAAACATTAATGGTCGAGAATTAAGTAGAGGCTAGATGCATGACAACCGGGAGTAGGCTGGGCGAATGAAGGCGTTATGAATGTTGAACCTATGAGGGAACGGCGAAGAAGGAACATTTCTGAACTTATGAACGATGAGTAGAACGGAAATCAAGAAATCAATACTGAACAATTAAATGACGAATTTGAAACGTTAAGCAAGAGAGAATATGATGTCGGATTTTTTTCTCTCGCTCAATGGTTAGATGTGAACTATGGTAATGTTTATTGGTAAATGTGGTCTATTGTTGTAACTGATGTTGTCTGATGTCATGATGTATGTCGGGTGTGATAATTAAGAGCGGGTCTTGCCGAGGGTAGTTGAGCGAGTGTTAGCAAAAAACTGCAATAGATGTTTGACAATTTTTGAAACCGCAATTGTTGGTTCATTTGTCCAGGCAAGTAGCGTATCTGGGGAAACGTACCCGTACAGTACCCACTACCCAAGTACCAAGTGTGAGTTTCATCCGTCCAGATGAGGCGAGTTATCGTGTGTCAAAAATCCACAATTAACGAAAGTATCATTATTCCACATTTTCCCAAGCCTTCCAAAATGTTCCCCTGTCACCACAAACAATGGGTTCTTGATTGGAACAAACATTATGGATTCATCGTGTTTGCAAGGTTTCGGACTTTGACCTCTGATGATATTTGATTTGAGCCCAAAACAATAAGGAATACACATACAAAGTATTTATCCAGGCAAGTAGCGTATCTGGAGAAACATACCCATGACATACCCACTACCCAAGTACCAAGTGTGAGTTTCATCCATCCAGATGGGGCGAGCTATCGTGTTTACAAGCCACAATTAGCGAAAGAGTCAACATTCCACATTTTCCTAGTTCTCCCAAAAATGTTCCTCTTGCACCAGAAACAATGGGTTCTTGAATGAATCAAGCATAATAGATTTATCGTGTTCACAAATATTTCCGACTTTGACCTCTGATGATATTTGATTTGAGCCCAGAACAACAGGGAATACACAAACCAAGTATGAGCTTCATCTATTAAGGTGGCTGAGCTTCTAACCAGTGGGATCATGTGGATTGTCACTACTGACTATTCGGTTCCCAGAATTTCATGAACTCGACCTTCAATCTCCAAGCGTTCAAGAATGTCCTTCCTAGAAGTCAATGAACAATTGTTCCAGTTCGCGACTCCGTCAAAAGACGAACAGATGCTGGCGAATGATATAGCTGGTAACAGGCAAAACCTTACCAATGTCAACTTCATTTCCAGGGCGAGGGTCATGCTCAGAGTCATATTCATCATACATCATAGGAGCAGTTCCTTGGGAACCACCCTTTCATTGGATTCGACCGGGTCCTCGGGTTGCTGACTGTCTTTTTTAATCAAGGCCATGGTTGAATGCGAATCTCCATCAGCCCCTCTCGTCTCCTGCGAATGTGCTGCAACCAAGAATAAACATTCAGTAGCATAGTAGTATGGCAGCATGAGTTGGTTCTCGAACTGCTAGTCTCGTCTATTTCCCGATCAGTGGTTGGAAGAGAGAGGACTTGTGATTGAGATAGGCAGTGAGGATCTGAAGTTTGACCATGTGGCAAAATGGGGGGTGTGAGCCAACATTAAATGACCTCTAGTGACCCCAAATGACCTGTAGTGACCCCAAATCTACTGTGGGCTGAAAAACGAATCGTCCAGGTACCTGTTGCACCCTGCTCCAACAAGCTGAACTAAATCAAGATAGCTTATACGGTCATGGACGTCGCTAGAGAGGGTGTTCACACACTCCCAATATTTGTCAAAAATTTGGCCTAGTTGGAGATTTCAGCGACCAGTCGAAAAGTTTTGAAAGGTAATTCTGGCCAATTACCCAGATATAAAAGTTTCCATTATTAAGTCTTTTCCAACTAAGAAAGATATATTTATTTTACCTCTTTCCAGGATTTCTACAATTGCCACAATTCGAAACATGATGAGAAAGAGATTATTTGGGTTGGTTTTAGCATGCAATTGTACTCAAAAATTTGCTCTCCGCTCCGCTGGCGCCATTACCATTTAAAATTCGAATTATACGGGGTTAGGTAAACATCATATTCTCTCGGAATTTTTTGAAAAGCAGATCTAGCTAATTTACCTATTCTTAAAAAAATGTTCCTTTTCCTAAGAAATCAACTAATTGCCACAATTCGTAGCAGGATTTGTAGTTTCGTACGATTTTTACAAGATTACAAGATTGCATTGCGCTCGGCGACGGCGCTGTTGGTACTTGAAATTCAGACTATTACTAACTTTGGTTGAAAGATCCAGTTACAAGTTGGAATTCTATTGAAGGACCGCGTGATCTAGATAGCAAATTTACCTAGACATTTATTGTTTTCATATTTGAGACTCAAGTTTCGCATTAGTAGAAACAATCTCTTGAGGAATTCCAACTAAATAGCCGCACTTTGTAACTGAAAAAAGGTCCTCTTATCATTTGGGGTTCCCTTCGAACGGTATCGATCAGTTCGTCATATTTTTTCTTTGGGGACTAATCGGAGTATAATATGTAGAGGCTTGCTGGAACAATGAAACATTCAAAGAACCCGTGAAGGCCCCGACAAATATTTTCCTTAATAAAATATATTCTGTGCTGAGAATCAAAAGTTGAGATAAGAGGCACGGGTACGTGCAAAATTTCTACGAACTTCGTTGCAACATCTATTGATATGCCGATATCATTCACAATAACATCATGAAAATTCAGGAAAATAGTCTTTGCTTCTATTCACTCTCGGAACGCCATATATTAGGTCTGATTTTAATTTACAGGACGAGTCTAGCAAACATGAAAGAAATGTTTCATCCTCTTCAGCGAATTTTCTGCGTTTCGCGCCCCATGCATAGTGTCAACTGCTTTCATCTGTTCTGTGAACCTCACCATATTTGAAGAACTTGGCAAGACACATAAAATAAACATGTGAAAATGCCATGACCGACTTTGCAGTTTCCATTGCTATTGTTCGCAAAATCATGTTTTACACACCTGTCCTGTGCCAATGGACTGCAGACATTCCACTAATCATATCAAATTCCAGAACTAAAACATTTGAATATTTATTCAGTGAGCGTTGGGGTAAGCTACGTATAAAACGTATTTCCATCCAATTATGCTTTGTGTCTTACACAGTAAAGTCTTCGATTATGCCTTTCCGGTTGTAGCTGAGCTCTGTGTAGAGGTGCCGGTAACTATTTAGATGCAATATTTAAATTCTGTTACTATTTTCTCAGTGCTTGTTCAGGTGCAACCCTTCTCGATAGTGTACCCGACTGACCAAGTTAATGGCACATTGAGAGAGCTGTTCACCTCCGCGCACCCGCCCCTCCCTTTTCCTGTAAAACCGCCTATAGAAAAATATTCGATCTGTGTCCCCAGAAGGCCACCAAATGGACTTGGCTCTCACTTGTCCTCACCCTTACCCCCACAGGGGACTTTCAGTTTTGCGAAAAAATCAAAATGGCCGCCGTGTGGGGTCCCAAGGGCGAAGAATTATAGTTGGTCCCAAAACGATCGCCAATGTTCCGAAACGCATTCTCCAAAAATCAATTCGTCTAAATCCAAGATGCGCCGTTGTAGGGGTTGCCACGCCTACCTTCGAATCATCAGAGAATTTCTTTCAGTTCCTGAACCGTGCAAATCTGCGAAAAAAGTCAGTTCTCAAAAATCCATGATGGCTGCTGTTGGAGGGGTGTGGCCACGCCCACGTTTCCGAAATCGTCTAAGATTTCCTCATGGCGGACCTGTACACCAGTTTCACAAGTCATCGAATAAAGCGTTATTTTTGCGAAGAAATTCAAAATGGCCGCCATGGTGGAGTCCATGGGGCGAAAATTAAAGTTGGTCCCAAAACTATCGCCCATGTCCGAAACGGCATATCTGCAAAAAAGTCACCTTTCGTCGAAATTCAAGCTGGCCGCCGTTGGAGTGGTGTGGCCACGCCCACTTTCGGAAACGTCAGAGATTTCTTCATGGCGACCTGTCACCAAGTTTCAAGTCAATCGGATAACGTTATTTTTACGAAAAAAATCAAAATGGCCGCCGTGTGGGGTCCAATGGGGCTAAAACTTAAAAGTTGGTCCCAAAAGATCGCCCTGTTCCGAAACGCCGCAACACTGCGAAAAAGTCAGTGAGTTCGAAAAAATCCAAGATTGGCCGCAGTTGAGGGGGTGGCCACGCCCACTTTCGGCTTGTTCAAGATTTCACATGTTGAATATGGGTGCCGTAAAATGGGGTAACTTTTGGAGGTTTTAGGGTTTTCGCCACGTAGTTGAAGTTGCAATGAATAACCAGATGGTAAAGGATAAAATTTACAATGACAGTCCTAGGTATTTATAGCAATCATATTGATTATAAATTTTTGGTGATTATGAAATATTAGGGCGTATATGCTTGACCAAAAATATATTTTAATGTTGGGGCAACTTGGCTGGCTGGTATATACAAAACGAACAGTTCAAAAAATGAAAAAAATATACTAACATTAATTTGCGTAAACTTGGATTTTTATTTTTTGATTACAGTACATGGGCTGGGATTCAGAAAACGTTTAAAACCAAATAAAATACTCGTGAGGCAGTGAGGGCTTGCCCAATAAAGATGAAATTCAGCTCATTAACCCATATTCAATGGTTACCAAGAAAATAAAACAATATCTATTAAATTACCCTATTTGGAAAAACTGTGCTTACGTTATAACCTCCACAAACCACCCAAAAAAACACATATTAAAATTTTCAATAATCGAGGGCAGTCGCCGAGTTATTAAAAAACACGTAATTGCAAATTTTACCCCGGGGGCCAAAATTACCCCAGTTTACGGGTGCCAAAGTTTCAAGTAATCGGAAATGCGATGGAGAGCTAGAGCGTTAAAGAGAATAAAAAGGCATTTCAGTCGAAAAAATCCAAGACGGCCCGCCGACAGAGGCGTGTGGCGACGCCCACTTCGAACTTGTCCAAGATTATTAATGGACAAACATGGGTGGCCAAGTTTCGGTAGAATGGACAATGCGTTGAAGAGCTCGAGCGAGCGCTAACGAGAAACGGGCTGCGGCGGCGGAGACGGAGACGACGGTGCAGCCAAAACCATAATACCCCCTGCGAACTACAGTGTCCCGGGGATATAATTAGGAACATGTAACAAGGTAAACTCACTAAAATCCTGTTAGCAATCCATTTGACCAATTCGTGGGGGGGGTATGGTCCAAAAAAGGGGAATCTGAGATTGGCTTGCCTCCTAAATTGATTAATTGCATATATGGCATTTCGGAGATGAAGACTCCGAGGCGGCATCTTGGATTTCAAATGGCCGCTTCTTTCGTCCGGCGGAAATGAGCTGACGAAAAAAGCTGATCACAAAACGGCCTTGGGGCTTTCGTAGCTAGAACAATAATGAACACATCTGACCAAGTCGCTCTGTTTTCGTATCGGAAATAATCGATTGTGTTCCTTGGTGGAGTTGGGAATACTTTGAGGAATTAGAACGGTTTATGGCGCCCTCCCAAGTGATGGTCACATGTGTACACAATCTAGCCGATATGGCCAGAATGTTATAATTTCAACAACCTATCACTGCCGGATTCTGATTCACCCAATGGTAGTAGTCCCATTAGAAAACTCTAAACGATCTGGTAGTCGAGTAGCGAAAGTGGAGGTTCGCCCCTCCCAGGAATTGCACGGGGCCATTAAGTTTGGATCGAGACGCACACCCGGAATCGCAGCAGGAATATAGTATAGTACCAATGAGCTATCTATCCAATTTTGTGTGCGTACTATTCTAAACCCTGATCACACAGGCGAAGGCCTACAAGCTTTGTTGCAGTCGTGTTGTCGCAACCCACTTCCCTCCCCTCCTTCCCCGCTTCATTCCTTGAGGATTCGTGCAGCGAAATATTTGTGATGAATTTCCATTTTCTAATATCAATGTTAGCATGACTTCTACGAGAGGCAAGTACGCGCTGGTATCGAGATCGGTCTGTGGGCGAGCAAACCAGGCATAGGAAATATGATAAACAGTCAACAGTTGATTGGTTTATCAGCTGCCTGAGCACATACATTGGAGTTCCCTTCTTACCGGTTAGAGCCGAAGCCGGGAGGATGGTCATCCATAGGCGGTAATGCCCCCCTTTCCGCGTTGGCAGAGCGGCGTTGGAGAACTGTCGGAATCGTGCCGGTTGGACCAGTTCCAACCCCAGGAAACTCTGTAGTGGGGAGTCCTCCGGTTGGTCACATTGCTGGCTGGAACCGTGGGTGAGTGCGGAGGACCACCAGACGAGATTCTGTCCGATAGGAGGATCATGAGTCTCGGACGAGATCTTGTTCGAGAAACAGGAAAGGGAGCGGTTGGTTTTGCAGACTGATCTCCTTTGGACGGCTGACGGCCGCAGAGGCCAGCCTTTTTCTGGGCCTTCCCCTTGTTGACTTCAGAATGGAAAGCAATCCCAAACGTCCATGAGAAGGTCTTCGCTCTAGAAGGGAGCTCCTTGATGTCCCATGGATGGAATGGGATGCTCACGGGCCCGACTCAATGACGGGTTATCGGCGGCTCCCGGCCAGTACGAACGGAGACACGCGCCAGCTGGTTCGAACGTTAGTCGCGCTACTGGACCCACGAGGGAGAGTGACGGCACCGATTGTTCACTGAGAAATACCCACTCAATCGGGTTCAAGAAAGGACCGAACTTCAAGGAAGAAAAAAAAGGCGAACTTAGAGTCCTATCTTGACACCCGATCGACCTGGTCTGAAAACGACGGGTTGTGTGGACGGCGAAGGGTTTGATTCTTGAACTGTCCTGGAAGTCAGAATGTTCAGGTCCTTCAAACGAGAATGGCCTGACCTGGAAGTTGGGCAAAGCAAAAAGGGTGGACCAGTTCAACCCCCCGGAACTCTTGTAGTGGAGTCATTCCTGTTGGGCACATTGCTGGCTGTGGCAACGTGGTGATTGTAGGAGAACCACCAGGACGAGCTTCCTGTCGATAGGAATCCTTGTCGATAGGAATCCTGTTGGTTTTGTTAAGTTCTCTTCGTACACGTGAAAGGCACGATGCAGATTTTTTTTGATGGTATATATACTTGCCGAGCAAGTAAAACCGATTCAAGGCCAAGCAAGGGTGCAGGCCTGGATTGGTATTGCACCTACTGTCCGCTGCGAATCCCCAGTTCGCCAGGTCCACGGCATAAGGCAAGGCCTCTTCGGCGTTTTATCTCTAATGTGGGGGGGTGGGGGGGTTAGGGGTATTCACACACAGACGGCCACTTGACCCAAATTGCCTACCCTTGTTGTCCCCTGCGCCAATCCCTGTAGCTGGTGCGAAGTCCATTTTCTCGCTGCGATGGCTCGATAGCTCTCGCGGCATCTAGCATCCTTGTAACTAAAAGAACTCTGAGCCTCGGGAGCCGCGTTAGGGTAAGCTTCGACTTGTAGTCCAACTTCGGGGGTGCAGGCCGGTCGTACCCGATGATACGGCGAAAACTGTCCCGCTCGTCAAGGCTTCAACCGGGATCAATGTAATCCAGGAGCGGCTCGCCCTTATTCTCACCAACATCCTTGTCGGTGAGCGTGGTCAGGACGACCCACTTCGGAGTCGTGTCCCATAGGTCCAAGAACTCCTGCATGCGGCGGAAGGGGTCGTCAGGAAGACACCCCCCCCCCTTAGGAGCAGTTGATCGGCAAACCTCCGCAGGTCCGAACTTGGTGTTACCTCTTTCTCTTGGTGGGAGTCCGCTGTATTAGCTCGGCTCCCCTCTCCTGGTTGGAGTACTGCGTCTGCAGACCCGGGCTCGGTCCGCGGGCTATCCTGTCGGCCCTTATTCCCTTATAATGCATCCCCTTATCGATCTTATGTGCCTTCCCAACCCCTGATGGGAAAACCTCGAGACTTGCGAGTCGGGAGAGCTACTCCATAGCGCCATCCTCCAGTGGCGCCATGGCGTCCCTGAAGGTGACTGGTGGCGCTGGCTCCCCGCACGGACTTTTTTGCCGAAGCTGTAGCCGCGTGGTCGGACCACATCCTAGCTCGGCCCATGCCTACCCCACGCCTGCCCAGCGCGTGGACCTAGAACCGCCCTTGGCAGACGACTTCCCATGATCCAGATGACCGTAGCGACCCGGGGACTGCTGAGCCGACAATTCCTCACATCCGGACGACTCTATCTCGTTCCCGTTATGCTGATTTCCCCTGGTGTCGTTGGTTCGCCGTATTCTAGGAAGCTGTTCCGGTATCCGTGGGAAGCCGGTAGGGGTCCTGCCAACTAAGTTGCACGCAACGCCCAGTGGAGGAATTCCGCAGAGGACCCCCGCTCTAGCTAGACGCGTCTGAGTCCTCCGATTTGCCCGACCTGAACTGGTGACTTTCGGACGTAGGAGAATTGCGGCGGCTCTTAGTCGGGTGTCCTTCCGGGAGGCAGTATCTCCACTATGATATGGCACCTAAGTTCAACCAGATGGATTACTCCGAGGTCCCGCTCTCGTAGCCTGCCCATCTGTTACCGGCTGCTGGATAAGCCCACACTAGTTTGGTTCTATGACCTCCAAGGCGAACAGTCCGAACGTAAGGGGATCTGGGTCCTCTTCCGAGCTTTCTTCTGCGCCACCCGAGGCATGTCTGCCCATTAGCGGCAGGCGCCACCAGGCACCAGCCCGTGCGCGAACGACCGGTTTTGCGACACAACACCTTCCCCGCCCCCCCCCCCAGGTATCGGAACACCTCTGCCTCTCCTGTCTGGATGGAATCTGGCTCGTCGAGCACGAACCACCCGTCGGGTGGAACCACCAGCCAACGATCTGGTTTGCCCCTCTCCCCCAAGAGTTTGAAGCCGGAAACCATAGACAGACAAGGAGCCTTCCAGCCCCCCTTCTAGCTGGCGGTCCAACTTTGGCTGGATATACTGGAACACCGTCTCTCGCCTGTAAGGAAATTCCACGTGTTCGCAAATAGCCACGGGGGCCGTGGGGCACATGCACAGTACTCGGGCAAGGTTCATGTGAAAGGTCACAGATAGAGTGAGGACGGTATTGGAAACAGTTGCTTCAATAGTAATACTCTAATAGCGAATTTTGTTTTTAGTATACATGAGGTTAGATTAAATGACCAAACTCCTAACGACTGCCTTTTTTTTTTTGCGTCTTGTGGGGACTGTCTCATGAAAAAGGGACTAAGGGGAGGAAAAAAAACGTGCCCAAAGGGGGGAATAACATCTCAAAGCGCGAGTACTATGATCGAAAAAACGAGAGAAAGGCCTAAAGCTGTAAAGCCAAGGGCCTACTAAGAGGTACGGTCGTACCCTGCAACACAAAGAGCATGGCTAGGTCTGTACACACAAGCCCCAGACCCTAGCGATGTGAAACCAAAAAGCACGAAAGGAAAGTTTTGAATGACATCTTCTCCCGCGGATGGAAGGAAAACGTGATCGTCATAGGTTAGCTGTCAAAGAGACACGCCAAAATCTTCAGAAATTAGGAGGGAAAATAACTGAAGGGTGGTCGAGTTGCCAGTGGCAACTTTCGTTTTCGGCCGGGTTAGGAGGTAGGATATATAACACAGGCATATGGTGTACAAGTAATGACGACTGCAGTGATGTATGAGTTTATGGTACGAATCACTCCAAAAACAACTGGGCGTCGTTCCGATACGAGTTTAATTCCAGTTGGCACTTCATAATCAAGATGTAAAATACGTACATATCTAGCCTTTAACTCATTTCACTCATGTAGTAGTAGTCTATACGGTTGTTAAATGCAGTCATCGTCATAATAAAATAAGAGGTTGGGCTTGTTCTCCTCTTGACAATTAATGACGGCCATTTTTCTTCCAACTAGTAATGGCCGCTATCCAGATTGAATGACCATAATCTAATTGAAAAATGGCAGTAGTAGAGGGGAAAAGCATGCCACTGTCGCCATGTTAATCTCCCTAAACATGAGTCAGCTACGTAGATTATGCCAAATAGGAAAATATAAAACTCCAGATTATAACATTATGGAGATACCGTTTATTCTGCGATTCAACTGACCGCATTTGCCGGAAGCAAGTGATAAAATTGACGGTTTACGTTGTATATTAATAATATGTATACGATTCGTTCGGTGAAACCGCACCCGAGGTAGAGTTTCAACAAGTATTTCATTATATTGCTAAAATTCACTCTTATCTGGACTAAGCTCGATCCTAGAAATCTTCCTGATTAGTTTACAAAGTACTGAGATCAAACCACATGTCCAAGATAAGCATTAACTGAAGAACGTCCCCATAGCTTGTGAGATCTCGATGATTCGCTAACTTTCAGACGGAGGAAACGGCGGCCATTTTTAATTTCAGATGGCCGCCTTGCAGTCTGGTGATGGTTATATATGTTAGATTCTCTACGTACCACAACTTATGTTAGTCCACCACGTCTGTAGCCACAGTCTGTAGGTACTGTGAAAACGGGGGGAGTCATGATCACTTTCCAATGAGAGATGGCGGCCATTTGAAATTCAAAATGGCCGCCAAAACCATCTCAGAAAAAATGGAACCAGCGATTTTGGGCATCAGCGGTAGTCGAAATAGCCGGAAAATGCAAATAAAAGCAATTTAGGAGAGCCTATCTCGAAAAATGACACAAACACCCCTTTACTAAAAGTACACACCCAATTTAAACTTGATGGACCAAGCGTTTAGACTCGTAGTGTTGACAAGGAATCAAGGATTTGACCTCTGGCACCTCAGATGGACAGTACCTGACCCAAATAGAGGGATCCTGTTATCATTATGGGGAAACACACATACCAAGTATGAGCTCATCATTCAGGTTGGGTCGAGTTATCGGGCCGAACAAGTTGGCGTCACACGCACATACTTGCATGATGCAAGATCTCATCCGACTCCCCCCCCCCCCAAACAAAAAAAAACAAAAAATGATAAATCCGCCAAATTAGACACATGAATGACTCCAGTGGATGCCGAAGTCGTATGCACGAATTTTTCTTGGCAATAAAGATGGAACATATCGACTGAGTTCCGCGCGAATGTGCATGAATTATGGAAATTAGACCATAAATTTCAAGCCTTAGCTTTTAACCACGTGGGATCATGGTAAAATGTTTTGTCGTTCTCACAACTGGACCTAAAGCTTGAAGTATTTAAGGATGTCATAGAAGTAGAGGAACAACTGTGTTCAAGTTTTTGGTACGACATCCGTCGCAAAAACGAATATTAGATAGGCAGAAAATGATAGCAGATAGCTGGTAACAGGCCAAAACCTTATCAATGTCCGCTTCTTCCCCTCGAAAGTTTTGCTCAAATCGTGGGCGTATTCTTCTGAAAACTCTCGTTGTAATTCGCTGAATGCCTTGTTTCATTAGGCCGAGGTTGAACGCGGTTTTCCATCAGCCTCTCCCGTCTTCTGCGAAGGCGCTGAAATGAAGAATGAACATTCAGTAGCCACGTATAGCATGCCGCACAAGTGGGTTCGGTAACTGCTAGTCTCCTGTTCCTGACATTGGTTGGACTAGATAGAAATTCTGCTTGTTTGAGAATAATAACATTAGAGTCTAAAAGCATCATAGAGAGGTTGTAGTATAATAGCCCCGTGTTTTTACACAAAGCACTCAGTGACCACACATCCACTCTCAAAATATTCCGGCCTGAATGTTGCCCATGACCAGCCATTTTCGGTAGAGGAATTGACCACGTTTGACGTTGGAACAAAAATTATGAAAATATACACTTGAATTACTTCTAGTGGCCCTAATCTCTGAAGATTGAAAATTGAACCGTTCAGGTATCTTCCAACCTGCTCCTATTTGCTGAACTAACTTACGATAGCTGACGTTCATGTACATTCATGCGATGAGTTCAAACAGTTAATACATAAAATTTGTGGCTAATTACCCTACATGTCTTTCATGATAAATTCTGGACAGATCAAATACTCTTCAAGTCTCAACCCTGATGCGAACTTGAAAAATATCACTTTAAGGGTTCTAGAGGTATCTCCCACAGGCCAGTGCTTGGTACACACACACCCATACGTGAAACAGTGTGATCGCCAAGTCTCTTCCTGAGATTTGTTTAGGCGAGAGCCCTATGACAAATTAGACTTTCAATTGTATAAAGCGTTATGGATATATAAAATAATATAATAATAATAATAATAATATAATAATAATAATAATAATAATATAATAATAATAATAATAATAATATTTTCAGAATTTTTTTTGCTCTGCTCCTCTTATTGTACACACTTAACACAACTTTCAATCCTCGCATGCACTTCCAGGTATATGAATAGTAAATGAACGATGTCCACCCGGAGACTTTCCCAGCCACGAAGCGCCTCGCTATTGATCAAGCGCGTACTGAGAGATTTGTCTTGAGTGGGGGAGGGGGGGGGGGGGGTTGAGGTAGGAACGCAAGGGAAGTGCGCCCTCATTATGCCTCACTCTCCCTATTGGCAAATAAGTACAATTTATGGGCCCTAGACACCTGCTGCTACAATATTTGCTAAATAACAGATGCGGAACCTCTACTGCACTGCTATTTTTCATCCGGTTGAAAATAAAGTTTCGCTCAGTCCGCCTCCAAAATGACCATTCTGGCAAAAATGACCTATGATACTTTTGACCTTTTGACTTAGAACACCATGTTTAACTGGCTCCCAATATTACTGACCAACTTTCAAGATCATTCTATTTAAACTTCAAAAATCATCTAGTCTATTTTCACGAACTGTCCAAAATTGACTGAAGGGGATTACCTCAACATATTGAACACCCTGATGCTCCTTCCTGGGGGTTGCTGATTACAACAAACCAAGTTTCATCATGATATCTAGAACTATGTGAAAGAAGTAGAGTTTTGAATCATTTGTGAGACTGATAAATAAATTTGACATGCATAGACAAAACAACCATCCAGCGGTATGGCTGAAGTAAGCTAAAGTAGTATTTCACCTCTTTGATTTCCGATGATTTCGGTCGTCGTCCCTTTTCTTTTACTCTCCTCATTTTTTTTTCTGCTCTTGTACCCTCAGCTCCAGGATTTTCAAAAGGAGGGGTCCAACTTGGCTCCCGCGAAAAATGGCAGTCCATATTTTTCGCTCACACTGACCCCACATGACGTTCATATCATTTTTCATTCACTTTATTTGAAATTTTCTCTCGAAGGTCTTTTTTGTGCCCCAATTTGTTTTGGGATCCACCCTGAGTGACCGATCCAAGCTATCGACACCCACCTCTATGTTTTGCGCATACCCTCTCAGGTCAATGATGGGACAAGGAGAGCGGGGGGGGGGGGCGCTCGATGGGGTGAGCATGAGCGTCCATCATGTGGGGGGGGGGGCGTCAGCTCACGGTTGAGAGAGATGCTAGCGCATTTCGTCCCCCAATTTTGACCAAGCTGTTTTCAGTTCATACTGTATTCGACATATGCGAGGTCAAAGATGACTACTGACCTTCGTGGTGGAATATTGACCTTTCAGTATGAGGTGGATGTACAATAAGTTAACGAGAGTCGGCAATGTGAGGTTCACACGGAAGATGTCCTATATGCGACAATAATGTATCCCAATGCATTTTATCCCGATAGTGTAACACCTCAACCCATCCGCTACAGAAGAACGTGCTCAAAACGTTAATATTTATTTTGGAATGGATTCATAGGGGAAGCCTGCCCTGCACAAGCAAATCACAACAGTGCGCGCGGAGCGCGCAAGTTTTTTAGGGTCATGTACATCTTTAAATAGCAATGTCCTATGTAGAAGGGTCAATTCAGGCACAGATTGAAATCACATACCGGGGAAGCGTGTGTGTGGTGTGGGGGGGGGTGGGGGAGGGGGTCCGACTCCTCAAAAGCCGTCTGGGTCTACATTTGATAGAATTCATTAGTATATCGAAAAGCTCTGACCAAAATGGGGGGGGGGTTCGGACCCCTGGACATCCCCCCCCCCTTTGGTATTCGCTACTGCGCTCCTGTTAGTAGCCTCTACAGAGAATGCACATGCCAAACTCGTTCTGATTTCCTTATCTGTGGGTACAGGAAGCCACGTCCTAGACCACTGGTCTGTAGAGTGTTTCACATGGACAGAGAACTTGCTCCTCTTTCTTACAGGTGCTCAGGTAGCCTCTAAAGCAACGAGATCAGAAGCCGCGTTCACTAACTAGCGGGGGCTAGAACTCTTTAGTATATACCACGGTCGAATATTATTTATGTTTAGGGCTGTTCACACTTGTGCGATTAGAACGATACGATACAATAGATTTATCGGACGTCGATTAAAATTGTTATTTTCAATATGAGTGTTCACAAATACCCTGTGCGATACGATGCGATACGATGAATTTATTGGACGTCGAGTGGAAAATATTTTAACTTTTATCGTACGATAATTTATCGGATGCCGATAAAATTGCGCAATGCAGTCAGTGATAAACTTGCGCAATTTTGAGTATGGAACGCCACCGGGCTATTGGGGGAAGTTTATCGTGAAAGTGGTTTTCGTGATAAAACAGGGGTTTTGATTAATGTATTGGGTACGGACCTATCCAGAGCAGACATTGGCTTCTGATTAAGCTTCTCGGCTCTATTTGCCGCCAATCCTGGGACCTACAGAAAACAGTATTTTAGTTCGAATCCATGATGCCTTCCCCATATACTCAATAATAGCGTGACCAGTGTGGTAAAGGGGAGGGTCATGTTACGCCGGTCTGCGTCCAACTGATTATCATGTGACACAATAAGAGGGATATGCCGTTAGTAAGTGAGTGGTCCGGGGGAGAGCGTGTTGTGCTGTTTGAGGGAAGGTTATGAGGGAGTTTCCCAGATGGGGTCGATCCTCAGCCTGATGTCTGAAGGGAACTCTACCCGAACCTCATGTGGAGAAAGAGTCGGACAAGAAACGAAGGGAGCACGGAAATTAAGCTTAGGGGGTTATATATGTCGATCTAACGCCAAGTTAATGATGTCATGTAGGTCAGTGAGGAAAAGTAAGTAGGGTACACAGGTGGAGCCGTACGCATTATTTCCACGTGCTTTGTTCTGAGCAGAGTAACCAAGGTCCAATTTTCAATTCAATTGACTGAAATTGACTGAATCCTTCCTTGGCTACCTCACTCTTCACATTATTCTTGGTTACACGCTAATTTAGTCTGGGTGTCCAACGAAAGGGTAGGCGGGATGGCGAGTCAGCTGCCTGAGTCGTGCTCGTCAAATTGCGCGTCTTTGTCATCCCGGTGGTACGACACGTCCACCGCGTTCTGTCTCCACGAGACCCCTTGGGTTCAGGGCCTTCCGCCGGAGCGGACAAGTAACTCAGGGTTGGCGCACGTGCGCGGGTACCTCGGAGAGTTGGGGTGGGGAGGACAGGCTCATGACAGGCTCGACACTAGAGAATAGGCTTAACTTTTGTTGTTTGCTTCAAAACGGGTCGATAAACACTATTTCATGCCTACTACAAGTCTGTATAAAGACCACCAGCTTCGAATTGCTTTGAATTGCAATTCTTGGTATTCAACAATTTGCCGACGAGGCTATTCCCAACGTATAGGCGACAAAAGGGGAAACTTGGTGCTTTTCTCAACTAAATTCCCATCACTTTCTCTCCGGTCATGTTGGCGCCGAGACATCCGATAAATTTATCGTCACGACATTTTATTCGCATAATTGTGAACCTCGCATTCGATAACTTTATCGTCTCGTATCGTAGCGTATCGCACACGTGTGAACACTCTCTTTAGGCAATCACCGATTGGCTAAATGGCCATCCTGCACATATGAAGTGAATGAGGCTGATACGAGGTGAACAAAGACGAACGCCTGTTTCAACAGGCCAGTGGCCAGGTAATAACTCTTTCATGCCAGATAATTTTTCACATTGGGGGCCTCCCAGTGCCACTTATTGTCGAATACTAGCCACTCGCTGAGTCCCCATTTTCTGTACCGATATCAGCAAGAGATCCAGTCCATCCAATTCAATTATCCATATCAGTTCAGAATCGAGTGTTCTTTTCTTATTGCCTGAAAGGAATCCGCATCTATCTACCCTGCAGATGTATGACTGCTCCCCTCATCCCTTCAAAATGGATGGGTAGGGCTTCCGCATTTAAATAAAGTTAACTCTAATTTTTCAGATTATTACTACTCCGTGTCGCTGTGGTGTTTTTGCCATCTAAGGGGAGGGGAGGGGGGGGGGGCTCCAACAACTACGTATTAATAATTTCTGTACAAAGCTGTTATGTCGACAGACGACAACAGGGCATTGCAAATATGGTGTGCCATGTCGGTAACCACATTCGTAATAAATTTAAAATATATATTTTTAGTCCATCATTCTCTAACTTTTGGAATGCTCACAACACAAGAGAGCGGCGGTGCGTGAGTAGATAGCTGTAGAACTGTGTTCTCAATAAGACAACAAGATTCAATTAGCCTTATTAAAGGACAACTGCAGCTGGATCATAAAGAGGGTAATATATTTGCGGGAGAAAAACTGAATGCGCAAGTCCAATCCCGACTTTCTGTTACGGAGTTAAATTCCTTTGAAGTTTACGCATGTGTTTTGGGCAAGATCGAAAAGAATCCAACATGCAATAATATATGAGTCTATTGCAAACTTGCAAACAATTCTTTGTTGTCCGTTGAATTCACACATGTTTACTTCGAAAAGATTTTAGTCTATAGGAGAGCAGTGATGTTTGGGGTGCTGGGTGATTTTGGCGAAAGAAAGACATCATAACTTATGCTAATGTTGATTCATCAACAAAATGAAACTTCCCGGGTTGTCCAAGTGTGGACGTCAAGGTTATCGTCCAATTTGGAGTATCCCCAATTTCTCTGCATGATAGAAAAACTTTGAAGGCCAATAACTCCACATAGGAACATCTTAGTTGAAATGGGGGTTGGACTTATAGATACAGTGTTCCATTATCCACGAAATACCGCTGGTGCTCCCAAGCCTGCAGTTGTCCTTTAACCGATAAACAGATCGGTCATCGGATCGGCAGAAGAAAAAAATTGACACTGCCGAAATTCACATTACAATTTGTTTTGTTTGTTTAAAACAGAATAAAAACAGGTTATAGTTTACTATAGGCATGATATTTTTTCTCTAATAGATATAGTGGTTCTAGGGGATAGTACATTTGTATGAATGCATTAAATTCTAATAACTTTTATATTATAAGCCAAAGTCACTCAACGCTTTTACCAGATTTAAAGGACCACGGAAGGCTCGGTTACAACGGAGGTATATTGTGGAGAATGGAAAAACTGTATCTATAGGTCCAAACCCCATTTACAATACGATGTCCCTATGTGGAGTTATCGGCCCTCAAAGTTGACGCCTTAGGCGGAGAGAAGAAAGAACTGGGGAGAATCCAATTGCGCAATAACCGCATGACGTACACATGGCCAACACAGGAAATTATGTTTTATGTATTTGATTGTGTCATTTGGGGAATAGGTCTACAACATTTATCAGACGTTCGGTTAGTCTTCCTCTCACCAAAATAACTATCAACACCTACCAACCACTACAGAAATCCTATCTACCATAGACTAAAGGTTTTTCGAAGTGACATTTATTGTTGAATATCATAGAAAACAGAGGAGAAATGTTGTTTTTTTTTTTTTGTTTTTTACAGGGTTGTGCAGTTATGACATTAATTTATTTATGCTATGATGGGATGATTTCGCTCTTGCGCATTACACATGCTTCACAAATACACAAAACGGCAAATGACTATAAACTCTGTAACGGAAAGAGTTCTGTGAACTTCCGGTTGAACTGACGCATTAAGTTCTTATCCAGCTATTAAAGTTAGCCCCTAAATAAATCATCATCAGTTGCCCTTCAAAGAAGTTGAGATACGGATAAATAGATAGACATGGCATAGCTCACAACAGCTCACTCGCGGTATTGTTCTGCCTGAGGTAAGATGCACATCGGAGGAGGAGGACTAGTTAGATCAGGGGCGGGATCAAGTCTTGCATATTTGGTAGTATTTACCTTTTTCGTCGTCTGAGTTCCGTTGGGCGTTCTTCCTTTTGCTTCCCCATTTTTTCTTGCTTGTACCCTCAGCTCTGTCCAATGGTAGTATTCTACGGAGAACGAACAATGCTTTAAAAACCGTTTACGATTAATCATTTGTCGGTACAGAAAAAGGCAACTTTGAGAAAAACTGGCCATGTAGTTTGCTTTGCACATGGACTATTCCGACGGAACTTGCTGCTCTTGTTCTACATCCAGTGCACACAAAATTTACGTTTTGACGCAAGCTATTTTCATAGTGGGTGCTTTCCAGCGCCAGCTATTTTCTCCAAATACGAGGCCATGTACTTCTGGAGTCTTGGTTTTCTGTACTTGATTTCAGCAATTGGAAGTGACATCCATCAGTCCATCAGAATCAAGTTACACATTATTTGTTAAGATCGAGTTCTCTTCCTTCTGACACTAAGGTAATCAACATCTATCTACACCTGCAGAGGCGTGACTGCCCCCCGATTCGAACACAGGATGGGTAGGGCTGCAACATGCAGGTGGACCTTTCCTCTGATTGTTTTTTTCGAATGTATATACCCACCTTTCTTCAAAAACTACTGATATTAACTTTATTAACTTATTAATTTCTGCAAAAAACTGCGATGTAGACAACAGCCGCCTGATGGCGCATTGCAGAAGTAGTGATTATATTTCTTTGTGTTCGATCCTTTATTTCATGCTTTTGGGAGCTTGCAAAACCTGCGGAATGGGATTGAGTTGTTGTATGTATTCATGCAGTATGTCCGTCCGTTCGTCCGTCCGTCCGTCTGTCTGTCTGTATCGATTAAAGACAATTAGATGAATGTAAAATTGTAAACTACGCAGTCATGTGATATGGTTAAAACAATATATTAATGTAAAAGGCTTTAATACTCTCTGATGAGTGATGTTCGCTTTCTATGTCATTACAACTTTTCATCTTTCAAATGCTACTGTTAAATGAGGGCTGATGGGGACATAAAGACACTATGAAAAAGTGTCCAAAACAGGAGCTCAAATCATGGAGTTGATGGGTCAAGGGGTAAATAGGGGGCCAGTCTTGTGCATTGATGATCAACAAACTTTCATTGACAGGGAGAATTGCATAATTGATTATGGATGTGAACCTCAATCACAATGCTAGAAATTAGGCAAAATGCAGACACATTGAACGACGTCGAGTGATCCGAAACTATGTTAACATTTTGGGGGACTAAAGGCTGACCATACCACGGAAGTTCCCAACGAACTTCAACGATTTTTTTCTGCATGTTAGCCGCATTCGAAAGAAAATTTGACACGTGAAATGCCGTCGTTTCCAGAACATGAATCTGTCTTTAAAAAGAAATTGGGACTAAAGTACCACTATACCCAACCAGTTTACCATGAAATCGAAACAAACTTCGAACGAGACCACTTAAGCCTCCACACTACCTAAAAAAAACAATAGGACTAAAGGGCTGCGAAACTCCAAAATGTAGCCGAAATACTGGCAAATTATCTCATCTTTGTTATTGTAAAAAGATACCGGGAATGAAAGTAGACCATATCAATTAGGGTGTCGTGAAAAATCCGACGAACTCTTAGGTTTGGAATAAATTAGACAATAGACGACTTCATATCTTACGCTGTAAATCTATCCGTTTATTGTTATTATGAACTGCGTGCAGGCGAGATAAAAAGGCAATATAGCGATCTACCATAATCGGCACAATATTCCTTTGTTCATCTCATCCAATCGAGCTTGCGAAAGAATGATATTGTAGAAAAACAGCAATCTTTTCCTAATAGTTTGTTGGTGCTGTAGATTTGTACGCGTATGGCACAAGCCCACGCCGCGTGCGCGCGTGTTGCCTAGGCCAAGCACTCGGCGAAATTCTGAGGAAGTTATTCCATTGAGGGTATAATGGCACACTTCATAGCAGGTTAGCTTGGGTGTCCACTGGTCATTCCGTTTCCATGTTGCATTCACTTCGGATCCTGACGTTACTAGGGTTTCTCCCAATAATCGGCATAGATGTCCAAGCTAGTCTATACGTCTCTGTCTGCCCACGGCTCGCTATCTGACAAATAGCGGTGAGGTGGCAGGAACGGTAGAATGATCGCCGCCATATTAGGAGTATGTTGATTATGCATTTTCAATCCTACTCGTGTTACGAGGCTTTGAGGGGCTATATCTTCGTAAGCGTTGGGTATGGGTACCAGTTGTTCCGAGGGACATGGATGTAGGTGCCGGGAAAGTACAGTCGCACACCAAATTACTAACATACAGTGTTGGTATGCAGTAGGGGATGGCAGGGGCGGTTGCCTCCCCCACTTTTCGTCCCGAGCGATCTGGTCGGTACATTTGCTGATGTTGTCAGAAATCCTGCGTGGAATGTGCAGAAAGACTCGATAGCGTATGAATTCTTAAGTTTGAATCGTACTACTGTTCTCAACTAACTTTACCGTATATTCACTGACATTCTTACGGAATCGCGGAGCCAGCGATTCCTACTCCAGCAGTGTCGTCCGCTATGGGAAAGTGATTATAGCGCAATCTTTCAGGCTTTAATGAATGGAGTTGCAACCACGTAGTGGACATTTTAAATCACCACGCCCATGGTGAATATTACGGTTTGTAGGTATAGCGTCTATCACCCTGGTCCGTCTGACGTCCGTGTTGACTCGTCAAGTTCTGGTATAATCAGAATACATGGCTGCATCCGCAGGATCAGGCTTGGCCGCAGCTGGGGGAGAGGACATGCGGGGGGCATGCCCTCCGATCCGTCGGGGAGCCTGCCCACGCCCGTCGGGAAATGTTTTCCATTTCGTCGGGGAGCCCGAGTGGGCGAGGGGTACGCTAAAAATTTCACACCTCGATTAGGACCTATTTCCCGAAAACATAACTATTCCCAAACTGCTTTATAGTGAAAATTCCTTAGAGCTGAAAATTGTTCGCGCGCTTCGCGTTGCCTCATATCTTTTGTCTTATTTACCGAGCTTAAGTATCCATCTTCCTATCTTCCAACAAAACCTCTACAATGGTGGCATATAAGTTGGATAACAAGTCTTATGGAATCTTCGAAGAGGCCTGAAATTGATAAATGTTAAAATTTCTGTACAGGGAGGGTGAACGAGCGCAGCATATTCTACCCAGAGTGCTAATTGAGTGGGATGTCACTGAGTTTCATTTTTTTTCTTGAGAAAAAGTAAAAAAGCGTGGAAACATAACAAAAAATTCCACGGTTTCCACATAGGCAAGGGTAGGCCTGCGGCTGGGGAATCTGTGAACGGTCCTGGACCACCGTCGGGAAATTAATTGGACCCCCCGTAAGGAGAATTCTTGCGCCACCACCTCACGCGCAGGATTGCATGCGTCTTTTCTCTAGTGATGCCTCAAATCATGAATCAACGGTTACTGTGATTTTTACTGAATTACTAATCGAATTGTATTGCGTATAAGCATGGCTTCAGTCGACCAACCTTTGTTCCCACCTACTAAGTTTAGTGTGCAATCGGACTAACTCTGTATTTTCGCAGAAAAAGAAATCACCACAAATTGACCTCCAGCATGACTTTGATGAAAATCAACGTCAGGTTTCGGGACCACGTTCGTCCCACCTACCAAGTTCCGTGTAAGAACTGTAATTGATGAACTTAGTATTTCGTGTCAAAAACCTACAAAATAGAGGGCAACAGATAGGCAGTGATGCCCACTTTCGAAACTCATCGAAATCATAGGCGGAACATGTGCACAGTTTCGGATCAATCGAATGAAGCGTTAAAGAGTTTTTATTGCGCGAACGGCTAGAGTTTCCGGCGGCGGCGGCAGGAGACGGCGGGGCCGGCTACACCCAGGAAACATAATATTCCCCTGGACACTCCCAATGTTGCGGGGATATAATTACTAGTACAATCAGTGTGGGAAGAGTGTGTGTTACTATGTGCCTGGACATATGATATAGCGCTGAAAGATGAGCCAATAGAAAATTGTTACATGGGACCGATTGCACTGCGTAGGATAGGTCAACGTGTTCGGGAGTAGTGCCAAGAGTTGAGCACACAGGGACAGTGTGTGTGTATTCATTCGCTTCAGTCGGCGCAGCTTCAATAAACGGGGGCACGACGATGGGGTTGATACTAGTCGAAACAAACTTCCCGTGATCGGTTCACATAACCACAGGGTTATCGGTTATAGGTGATCGACGGGACGGAGTGGAGGGATGGCTAGTCAGGGCGGCGGAAATGGGTGCCCCCCTCCCAATATTCTGTTGGGGGAGGGGGCCGTGCATTGCGCCCAATTTGAGCCCGACGGCATTTCGCTGACACTGTATCCGACATTTATCCATTAACATAACCGTTCTTTTAACAAAGGCATAATGGCCTAAATTATAAAGTTGAGTTAATTATGCTGCCAATTTTAACGCTTTTTCGCGGGGGTATAAAACCCTTGCCGCACAGACATATGTGGTTACCTTAACAAAAACCTTGAAATTGACTAGGGATGTTCTATATTATCAATGAAAGAAGGGTTTCTCCTTCATCCCTATCGTTCGCTAAGACTGGCGTTACAGCTTTGGGGTGTTGCTCCTTCATTGGCACAGGGAATGGCTACTCCATTACTAACCAGTTCCCGGATTGGACGTTGTCGATTCCTGCTAGGGGCACAGTTAATAAAATAAACAAACAACAAACCAACAAATCGATATCCCGAGGTGAAGGGGGTAGGTCTACCACATGGCGGGATCGTGATTCCTTTTATATTTTTTTTACATTTATTATGGGTTGCGACCACTTGTTGAAAGGTGTGCGGGCACGGTGCATTTATAAGAGGGCAGGCACTCGGTGAGAGTAGGAACCTAGTCTTGCGTTAAGACGATTATTGTTTTAGCGATGCTGAAAGCTGAATGGTTCTATCTGTATACACAAAAACTAGCAGCCCGACTGGCTGAAATAATCGTCTTGTCCAAATACCCCAAAATGTGGGGCGGTGTCATGTTGAGAAGATCATGTTTGAATTGTAAACTGCCGGAAACGGCAATCCTCGATGGCACGTGTGGTAACAACTATTACAGTCAACCATTCCCGAACATATGAATCTCCGGAGCGGGGGTGTGTTCCCTTCAGCGTGGGATGGCTCCCTCCAATATTGGAAGGAGGATTGCAACAATTGGACAAGACGATGATAAACAAACACAAACATGATGAGGCGCACTGGCAGAAAAATTCCGCGAGTGGTGTACATAAGCAGCAGAGTGTATCGGGAATATAAAGTATATCGTCTTAACACAAGACTAGTAGAACCCCTTGAAATAGCCGTCGAAGCTTCGGCCAGGGAACGCCACAAATCGTGCAAAGACAGACTTCAAAATTCAGGTGAAGATAAGGTATAACCTAACTTTTCGAGGGAATGTCCAAAAGTGTGACATTTTCGCGCGCGCTTCGGTTTTACTCTGTGCTATTACTATTTGCCACCGTCTTGCCCTAATTGGAAAGCGACCCTCCCATTGCTGCTGTGGTCGCAAAAGAAGATGGAAATGGGGGCGGTAATCTTTGAGTAAATTTTGAAAAACCAGGCCTAACTTAGTGATAGATCAGAGGAGGGGTCAGTTTGCAATGTCGTTTGGTCACCCCACCCCCCAACCAGCACCCCCCCCACCCTCACCAAGTTGTTGAGGAGTGTGCGCACGGCACTGTAAGTGGGACTTCCTTGAAGAACTCAGGAAACGGGCCTCCAAAAATCTCTGGCTGATAGAAGTACCTAGCTCTAAACTATCCAAGGGGGTGGTTTTAGCTCCACTTCTCCCTTTTGGCTTGATAGTGAATCACATATGTCAATCACGAACGTTGATCCTTTCCGAGCGATCAGGTCCAAATGATTTATACTCATTTGTCTGACGGTATGCTATCTAACACATTTAGTACGGAAGCTACGGAAGCTGACAGTACGGTGTGGTTTACTTGAACATTTTCAGTTTACTCGCACTGTCACTGCGATATCAAAGGCAATTCAGGTGGTTAGAGTGAGTTTAGCTTGTAGTCTTGGCATTCAATTCAATGACCCATAGCTGGCGAATTGTGTGTTGACTTAAGGGTTGTCCTGTTTAACGATCTCAGTGACTATTTCAGTGTCAAATGGTACCACATAACTGACTACCCATTTCAGAGGTTCTCTGAACCGTAGGCATGCACTTCGTTCGCGCATAGTACGTACATCACGTATACATGACATTTTTTTTTAGTCCAAATGAGTCAATACACTTGCCGCGCTGAGTCTTCGATGCGTTTACTCGCTTTGCTTGTAGGAATATTCATGCTGCACAATCCAAATCGTGATAGACAATACCTAGATGATCACCGTAATGCGTAATGTAAGGAGTCATGCTAGTAAAGTTGTTTGCCGGTAAATATTTGCACCCCATCCTCTGCGTAAATATATCAAATAGGAAATACTCACCGTAATTTGTTTTTTGGACTATTGTAAATGTACTCGACAACAATGCTACGTAAATATAGCTGGATCTCGAATGGATGCGAAATAGCGTATATATATATATATATATAATAACGATATATATATATATATATATATATATATATATATCTATATATCATTTCGAAACTGTGATGGACTGATTGGGGGCGACCGATCCTATATACTGCTCTATGTCTCACTTTCCAGTTTACTTTCTGGGGCTTAGGTACTGCTGTGACACTTTCCCCTCAGGATAGCGGAAGTGTGGTGGTAGAGGGACCTCTCCCTCTACCAGAAACACCCTCATTATGGTCGATCATCAGTTTTGAAATGGGCTACCATAATGCACCTTTGAAAATACCCGTTTCGTCGACCGGATCCGCGATTTTATCGCCTATACACAGTTTATTCACGCTGGCCCTACTTTCCCGAGCCCATGGCCGCCCCGACCTTGTGACACTTTGCCCCTCAGGGAAGCCGAAGAGTGGTGGTACGGGGCTCCTCCCCTACCCGAAACACCCCCATACATGTTCGTTCACAGTTTCGAAATTTTTAACCAAAATGCCCTCTGAGAATCCGTTTCCGCCGCCCGGATCGCGATTTTATATCTATATACGGCGTCCTTTGCACACTTCCCGTGTTAGCCTTCTGGGGCTTATGCTCCTCGCTGTGACACTTTGCCCCCTGGGTAACGAAAGTGTTGGTGGTAGAGGACCTCTCCCCTACCCGAAACACCCCATTGTGGTCGATCACAATTTCGAAATGTTTACCACAATGCCTTTAAAAATACCCATTTTCCCGACCGAATCGCGATTTTATCGCCTATAATACCACTTCACACGTCACGCGTGCCTACTTTCCCGGGCCCATGGCGCCCGCGGTGACACTTGCCTCCGGGGAAGCCAAAGTGTGGTGGTAGAGGGACCTCGGCACTACCCGAAACACCCCATTATGGTCGATCACAGTTTCGAAATGTTTACCATCATGCCCTTCGAAAATACCCATTTTCCCGACGCGAATCGCGATGTTATCGCCTATATACCACGCTCACGTCACGCGGGCCTACGCTCCCGGGCTCTGGCGCCCGCTGTGACCCCCTGGTAAGCGGAAGGATGGTGATAGAGAGACCCCTCCCTGGGACCCGAAACACCCCATCTGGTCTATCATAGTTCCGAAATGTTTACGCAAATCCCTCTGAAGATATCCGTTTTTCGCGACCGGATCGCGATTTTATCGCCTATAATACCCATACTGCTTATATTTCACACTTCCCGTATTAGCTTTCTGGGGGTTATGGTACTCCTGTGACACTTTGCCCCCAAGGATGCGAAAAGTTTTGTAGTAGAGGGACCCTTTCCCCTACCCGAACACCCATCATGGTCGAATCACGTTTTCGAAATGTTTACTCAAATGCCTTTGAAAATATCCGTTTTCGTGCGACCGGATCGCGATTTTATCGCCCATAATACCAAGTTCATGTCACGCGGGCCTACTCTCGCCGGCCCACGGCGCCAGCTGGTGGCACTTGCCCCCAGGAAAGCGAAGTTGGTGGTAGAGTGCCCCTCCCCCATACCCGACACCCCTTCATGGTCGGTCACAGTTCCGAAATGTTACACAATGTCCTCCGAAAATATCCGTTTTGCGAACCGGTTCGCGATTTTATCGCCTATATACGCGTCTAGTCACACTTCCTCGTGTTAGCTTTCTGGGGCTTATGGTTCTCGCTGTACACTTTGGCTCAAGAGTAGCTCGAAAGTGGGCGGGTAGAGGACGCGGTCTCCCCTACCCGAAACACTCTCCATTATGTCGACTCACAGTTTCTCAATGTTTACCCTAATGCTCTTTGAAATACCCATTTTTCCCGCCGGAATCGCGATTTTATCGCCTATAATACCACGTTCACGTCACGTGGGCCTACTTTCCCGGGCTCATGGCGCCCCCTGTGACACTTTCCCCCAGGTTAGGCGGAAAGGTGGTGTGCAGAGAAACCCTCCCCTCCCCAAACATCCCCATCATGGTTGATCACAATTTCCGGAATGTTTACCAAAATGCCCCCTGAAGATGTCCGTTTTTCGCGACCGGAACGCGATTTTATCGCCTATCTTCTGCGTCATGTCACACTTTCCCGTGTTTAGCTTTCTGGGCTTAGGTACCCCCTCGCTGTGACACTTTGCCCCCATGGATGTCGAAAGGTTGTAGTAGAGGACCTTTCCCCTACCCGAAACACCCCCATTCATGGTTCGATCACATAGTTTCGAAAGGTTACAATAATGCCCTGTGAAAATATCCGTTTTCGCGAACCGGATTCCGCGATTTATCGCCCATAATACCAAGTCATGTCACGGCGGGCCTACTCTCCCGGGCCCATGGCGCCAGCTGTGGCACTTTTGCCCCCAGGAATGCGAAAGTTGGTGGTAGAGTGACCCCTCCCATACCCGAATCACCACCATCTGGTCGATCACCTCCGAAATGTGTACCAAAATGCCATCAGAAAAATATCGTTTTTGCGACCGGTTTCGCGATTTTATCGCCGCTATATTGCGTCTATGTCACCACTTCCCCTGTTAGCTTTCTGGGGCTTATGTTACTCGCTGGTGACACTTTGCTCAAAGAGTAGCGAAAGTGGCGGTAGATGGGACCTCTCCACTACCGAAACACTCTCTTATGGTCGATCACAGTTTCGAAATGTGTAACCATAATGCTTCTTTGAAAATACCCATTTCCCCCGGATCGCGAATTATCGTCTATAATACCACGTTCACGTTCACGCGGGCCTACTTCCCGGGCTCATGGCCGCCCCTCGTGGGACACTTTCCCCACCCAGGTTAGCGGAAGGGTGGGGTGGTAGAGGGAGGAAACACCTCCCCTACCCCATGACATCCCCTCTGGTCGATCCACAGTTTCGGAATGTTTACCAAAATGCCCTGAAGGTGTCCGTTTCGCGACCGGATCGCGTTTTGTTCGCCTATCTTCTGCGTCTGATGTCACACTTGCCGTGTTAGATTTCTGGGGCTTATGGTACTGGCTGTGACACTTTTCCCCCAAGTTGAGAGTGTTGTTGGGAGAGAGACCTCTCCTCTACCCGAAACCCACCATTATGGGTCGAGCAGAGTTGCGAAATGTGTACCAATAGGGCCCTTTGAAAAATACCCCCATGTTTCCGACCGGATCGCGATTTTATCGCATATAATGAGCACGTCCACGTCACGCGGGTCTTAATTTCCCGGGCCCATGGCGCCCACTGTGACACTTTGCCCCCAGGGATGCGGAAGTGTGGTGGAAGAGAGGAGACCTTTCCCATACCGAAACACCCCCCATCATTGTCGTTCACAGTTTCGAAATGTTACCATAATGCCCTTCGAAACTATCCGTTGTCGAGAACGGCATCGCGAGTTTATCGCCTATACTGCGTCTATGTCACACTAACCGTATTTGCTTTCGAGGGTATGGTCCTCGCTGCGCCACTTTGCCCCCAGGGAAGCGGAAAGGTGGTGGGAGGAGGGACCCGTGCCCCTACCCGAAACATCCCCATCATGGTCGATCACAGTATCGAAATGTTTACCGAAATGCCCTCTGGAAAAAGTTCCTGGTTTCGCGACCGGAACGCGATTTTATCGCCTATATACTGCGTTATGTCCCACTTCCCGTATTAGCCTTCTGGGGCTTATGCTCCTCGCTGTGACACTTTGCCCCCAGGGATGCGGAAGGTTGTGGTAGGTAGAGGGACTTTCCCCTACCCGAAAACCTTCATCATGGTTCGATCCACAGTTTCGAAATGTTTACATAATGCCCTTTGAAAATACCACATTTTCCCGACCGAATCGCGTTTTCGAATAAAAATAACAACGTTCCCGTCACGCGGGTCTACTTACCCGGGCCCATGGAGCCCGCTGTGAGGGACTTGCCACCAGAGAAGCGAAAGGTGTGGTTGATGGTTGATCGACCCCCACCTCCCCTACCCAAAACACACCCCATCATGGTTTATCACAGTTTTCGAAATGTTACCAAAAAGCCCTCTGAAAATATCCGCTTTCGCGACCGGATCGCGGATTTTATCGCCTAGATACTGCGTCTATGTCACACTTCCCGTGTTAGCTTTCTGTGGCTTATGGTAACTCGCTGTGCACTCGCTCACAGGGTACGAAAGTGTGGTGGTAGAGGGACCTCTCCTCTACCCGAAACCTCTATTATGGTCGATCACATTTCGAATTTTACCATAATGCCCTTGGAAAATACCCATTTCCCCGATCCGGAATCGCGATTTTATCGCCTAAAATCCCACGTTCAACGTCACGCGGGCCTACTCCCCCGGGCCCATGGCGCCCCCTGTGACACTTTTCCCCCGGGTTAGCGGAAGGGTGGTGGTAGAGGGAACAATCCCCTACCCAAAACCACCCCGCCTTCATGGTCATCAAGTTCGGGATGTTTTACCAAAATGCCCTCTGAAGATGCCCGTTTTCCGACCGAATCGCGATTCTATCGCCTATCTTCTGCGTCTATGTCACACCTTCCCGTGTTAGCTTTCTGGGCGTATGGTACTCGCCTTTGACACTTTTCCCCCAAAGTGAGAGAGTGTGGTGGTGAGAGACCTCTCCTCTACCCGAAACAACCCCATTATGGTCGATCAGAGTTTCGAAATGTTTACTCATAAGGCCCTTTGAAAATACCCATGTTCTCGCCGGATCGCGATTTTATCGCCTTTAATAGCACGTCCACGTCACGCGGGTCACTTTCCCGGCCCATGGCGCCCATTGTGAACACGCCCCCAGGGAGCGAGTGTGTGGAGAGAACCTTTCCCATACCGAAACACCCCCATCATTGTCGTTCACAGTTTCGAAATGTTTACCATTATGCCTTTGAAATATCGCTTTTTCGCGACCACGGATCGGATTTTTCGCCCTATATACTGCGTCTAGTCACACTAACCGTTTTTGCTTTCGAGGGTTTATGGTACTCGCTGCGAACACTTTGCGCCCCAGTGAAGCGCAGGGTGGTGGGAGAGGGCCCCGTTCCCCTACCCGAAAACATCCCCTTCATGGCGATCACAGTCTCGAAATGTTTACCGAAATGCCCTCTGAAAATTTTACCGTTTTCGTGACCGGATCGCGATTTTATCGCTATAGCCTGCGTCTATGTCCACTAACCGTGTTATCTTTCTGGGGCTTATGGTACTGGCTGTGACACTTTGCCCCCAGGGTAGCGAAAGTGTGGTGGTGGAGTGACCCCTCCCCTACCGCGAAACACCCCATTTTGGTCTATTCACTGTTTCGAATGTTTACCATAATGCCCTCTGAAAATACCCATTTTCCGGACCGGATCGACGATTTTATCGCTATAATATCACGTTCACGTCACGCGTGCCTACTTTCCCGGGGGCCCCCATGCCCCCCGCTGTGACACTTTTCCCCAGAGTTAAGGCGGAAAGTTGGTGGTAGAGTTGACCCCTCCCCTACCCGAAACACCCCCATCATGGTCAATCACAGCTTCGAAATGTTTAACAAAACGCCCTCTGAAAATATCGGTTTTCGCGACCAGATCGTGATTTTAATCGCCTATGTATGCGTCTATGTCACACTTCCCGTGTTAGCTTTCTGGGGCTTATGGTACTCCTGTGACACTTTTCTCCCAAAGTAGAGAGAGTGTGGTGTAGAGGGACCGGTCTCCTCTACCGAAACACCCGTTATGGTCGATTAAAGTTTCGAAATGTTTACCATAAGGCCGTTGAAAATACCCACGGTCTCAGGGGGGAGGGGGGGGCGACCGGATCGCGATTTTGTCGCTATATTCCACTTCCGTCACGCTGGTCTACTTTCCGGGCCCATGGCGCCCTGTGACACTTTCCCTAGGGAAGCGGAAGTGTGGTGGAAGAGAGACTTTCTCCATACCCGAAACACCCCCATCATGGTCGATCACAGTTCGAAATGTTTACCATAGTTGGCCCTTTGAAAATCTCGTTTTCGGACCGGATCGCATTTGGTATCGCCTATAATACTGCGTCTATGTCACACTAACCATATTTGCTTTCGATGGCTTATGGTACTCGCTGCGACCCTTTGCACCCAGGGTGAAGCGACAAGGGTGGTGATAGAGGACCCCCCCCACCCTCCCGAACCCCCCCCCCCCCCTTCATGGTCGATCACAGTTTCGAATGTTTTACCATAAGTGCCTTTTGAAAATACCCATTTCCGCGGCCGAATCGCGATTTCCGCATAAAATCCCACGTTCACGTCACGCGGGCCTCTGTTCCCAGGCCCATGGCGCCTGCTGTGAGACTTTGACCCCCAGGGAAGCGAAAAGGTGGTGGTTGAAGCCCCCTCCCCTACCCAACACACCCCTCATGGTTGATCACAGTTGCGAATGGTTTACAAAATGCCCTCTGAAGATATCCGTTTTCGCGACCGGATCGCGATTTTATCGCTATATACTGCGTCTTGTCACACTTCCTCGTGTTAGCTTTCTGGGGCTTATGGTACTGGCTGTGAACTCGCTCCCAGGGTAGCGAAAGTGTGTGTGAGGGACCTCCCTTACGCGAAACACTGTCATTATGGTCGTCAAAGTTTCGAAATGTTGACCATAATGCCCTTTAAAAATACCCATTTCCCCGCCCGGATCGCGATTTTATCGTCCTAAAATAACACGTTCACGTCACGCGTGCCTGCTTTCCCGGCCCATGGGCCCGGTTGGGGGATTTGGCGGTCTTGTGACACTTTTCCCCCGGGTTAGCGAAAGGGTGGTGGTAGAGGGAACCCTCCCTACCCCAAAACACCCCCCATTTTTGGTCGATCATTGTTTCGAATGTTTACCATACTGCCCTTTGAAAATACCCTTGTTCGCGGACCCTATCGCGATTTAATCGCTATAATATCACGTTCACGTCACGCGGGCCTACTTTCCGGGCCCATGGCGCCCGCTGTGAGACTTTGCCCCCAGAGAATCGAAAAGGTGGTGGTTGAGGGACCTCTCCCCAACCCGAAACACCCTCATCATGGTTGATCACAGTTCGAAATGTTTACCAAAATGCCCTCTGAAAGTATATCCGTTTTCGCGACGGATGCGATTTTATCGCCTATTATACTGCGTCCTATGTCACACGTCCCGTGTTAGCTTTCTGGGGCTTATGGTACTGGCTGTGACACTTTTCCCCAGAGTAGCGAAAGTGTGGTGTGGGCGTGACCCCTCCCCTCCCCGAAACACCCCCATCATGGTCGATCAGTTTTTCGAAATGTTTACCAAAATGCCCTTGAAAATACCCTTGTTCCGGACGCGGATCGCGATTTTATCGCTTAGAATATCACGTTCACGTCACGGGGCCTACTTTCCGGCCCCATGCCCCCCGCTTGGACCCTTTTCCCCAGGGTAGCGAAAGTTTGGTGGTAGAGGGACGTCCCCCCTACCCGAAACACCCCCCATTTTCATGATCGATCACAGCTTCGAAATGTTTACCAAAATGCCCTCTGAAAATATCCTTTTTCGCGAACAGATCGCGATTTTATCGCCTATGTACTGCGTCTTGTCACACTTCCCGTGTTGCTTTCCTGGGGCTTATGGTACTCGCTGTGACACTTTTCTCCCAAAGTAGAGGAGGAGTGTGGTGGGTAGGGGACCTCTCTCTACCCGACACACCCCCGTTTATGGTCGTATACAGAGTTTCGAAATGTTTACCATAAGGCCCTTTGAAAATACCCCGGTCTCCGACCGGATCGCGATTTGTTCGACTCTAATGCCACGTCCACCACGCCTGGTCGTACTTTCCCGGCCCATGGCGCCCACTGTGACCACTTTTCCCTATGGAAGCGGAAGGGTGGTGGAAGAGAGACCTTTCCCATACCCGAACACCCCCATCATGGTCGATCACAGTTTCGAAAATTTTACCATAATGCCCTTGAAAATATCCGTTTTCGGCGAACGACCGGATCGCGATTTTATCGCCTATATACTGCGTCTATGTCACACTAACCTATTTTGCTTTCGATGGCTTATGGTACTCGCTCTCCGACCCTTGCACCCAAGGTAGCGGAAGGGTGGTGATAGAGGGACCCCCCCCACCCCCCCCCCCCCCTACCCGAAAACCCCCCCCCCCCTCTGGTCGATCACAGTTTCGAATGTTTACCTAATGCCTTTTTGAAATACCCATTTTCCCGGCCGAATCGCGATTTTTATCGCATAAAATCACGTTTCCGTCCGCGGCCTGCTTTTCCCATGCCCATGGCGCCGGTGCTGGGTGGAGACTTGCCCCCCAGGGAGCAGAAAAGGTGGTGGTTGAAGGACCGCCTCCCCTACCCAAAACACACCATCATGGTTGATCACAGTTCGAAATGTTTACCAAAATGCCCTCTGAAAATATCCTTTTTCGCGACCGGATCGCGATTTGATCGCCTATATACTGCGGTCTATGTCACACTTCCCGTGTTATCTTTCTGGGGCTTATGGTACTGGCTGTGACACTCGCTCCCATGGTAGCGAAAGTGTGGTGTAGAGGGACCTCTCCTCTACCCGAAACCACTGTCTTATGTTCCGATCAAAGTTTCGAAATGTTTACCATGAACTCAGTGCCCTTTGAAAATAACCATTTTCCCGACCGGATCGCGAATTTTATCGCCTAAAAATAACACGTTCACGTCACGCGGGCCTCTTTCCCGGGCCCATGGCGCCCCTTGTGACACTTTTCCCCCGTTTAGCGGAAGGGTGGTGGTAGAGGGAACCCTCCCCTACCTCCAAAACACCCCCACATGGTCGATCACAGTTTCGGAATGTTTACCAAAATGCCCTCTTAAGATGCCCCTTTTCGCGACCAGATCGCGATTCTATCGCCTATCTTCTGCGTCTATGTCACACTTCCGTGTTAGCTTCTCCTGGTTCTACTGGTATCTCGCTGTGACACTTTGGGCCCCCAGGGTAGCGAAAGTGTGGTGGTGGCGTGACCCCTCCCTACCCGAAACACCTCTCATGGTCGATCACAGTTTCGAAATGTTTACCATATGCCCTTGAAAATACCATTTTCCGGACCGGATCGCTGATTTTATCGCTATATAATAATACGTTCACTTCACGGCGTGGCCTACTTTCCGGGCCCATGGCGCTCGCTGTGACACTTTTCCCCCAGTTAACGCATGCGGAAAGTTGGTGGTAGAGTGACCCCTTCCCTCTACCCGAACCCCCCCATCATGATCGATCACAGCTTCGAAATGTTTACCAAAATGCCCTCTGAAAATATCCGTTTCAGCGACGCGGATCGCGATTTTATCGCCTATGTACTGGCGTCTATGTCACATTTCCCGTGTTAGCTTTCTAGGGCTTATGGTCCTCGCTGTGACACTTTTCTCCCAAAGTAGAGAGAGTGTGGTGGTAGAGGGACCTCTCCTCTACCCGAAACCCTCCCCGTTATGGTCGATCACATTTTCGAATGTTTACCATAAGGCCCTTTGAAAATCCCACGGTCGCCGACCGGATCGCGATTTGTTCGCCTATAATACCACGTCCCGTCCGCTGGTCTACTTTCCGGCCCATGGCGCCCACTGTGACACTTTTCCCCAGGTAAGCGGAAGTGTGGTGGAAAAGGAGACCGTTCCCATACCCGAAGCCCACCCCAATCATGGTCGATCACGTTTCGAATGTTTACCATAATGCCTTTTAAATATCCGTTTTCGCGACCGATCGCGATTTTATCCCTATATACTGCGTCTATGTCAGACTTCCCGTATTAGCTTTACGGGGCTTATGGTACTCGCCTGCGAACCCTTTGCACCCAGGGAAGCGAAAATGGGTGGTGATAGAGGCCCCCCTACCGAACCCCCCCCCTTCATGGTCGATCACAGTTTCGAAATGTTTACCAACATGCCCCCTCTGAAAATTCCCCGTTTCGTGACCGGATCGCGATTTTATCGCTATATACTGCGTCCTTTGTCACACTAACCGTATTTGCTTTCAAGGGCTTATGGTCCTCGCTGTGACACTTTGCCTTCAGGAAAGTGAAAGTATGGTGTTAGGGACCCCTCTCCACCCGAAACACCCTCATTATGGTCGATCACTGTTTCGAAACGTTTACCACTAAGCCCTTTGAAAATCCCCCTTTTCCGACCGATCGCGATTCTATCGCTTATCATATCACGTTACGTCACGCGGGCCTACATTCCCGGGCCATGGCGCCCGCTGCTGACTCTCTGCCCCCAGGTTAGCGTAAGTTGGTGGTATAGTGACCCCTCCCCTACCCGGACTACCCCCATCATCCTCGATCACAGATTCGAAATGTTTTACCAAAATGCCCTCTGAAAATATCCGTTTTCGCGATCGGATCGCGATTTTATCGCCTTATACTGCGTCTATGTCAGACTTCCCGTATTAGCTTTACGGGGCTTATGGTACTCGCCTTGACACTTTGCCCCCAGAGACGAAGTGTGGTGTAAAGACCTCTCCTCTACCCGACACCCCCCATCATGGTCGATCACAGTTTTGTAATGTTTACCATAATGTCTTTTGAAAATACCCATTTTCCCAACCGGATCGTGATATTATCGCCCATAATACCATGTTCACGTCACGCAGGACCAACATCACAGGCCGGCCAAATGGCGCCAGCTGTGACACATTGCCCCCAGGAAGCGAAGGGGGTGGTTGCGGGCCACTCCCTAGCCGAAACACCCCCAATCAGGTGACAGCAATTTGAAATGATTACCAAAAAATGCCCTCTGAAAATATTCATGTTTTTCGCGACCGGACCCGCGATTTTATCGCCTATAATACCAAGTTCACGTCACGCGGGACATTACTTTCCCGGGCCCATGGCGCCCCGCTGTTACACTTTTCCCCCAAGGTAGCGGAAGGGTGGTGGTAAATGGACCTCCCCCTCCCCGAAACTCCCCCCTCATGGCGACACAGTATCGAATGTTTACCAAAAATCCAAAATGCCCTCTTAAAATAGCCGTTTTCGAGACAGCGCTAAACCACGCTACCGAGCTAACCTCAATGAACTACCCGCATCGTGTTAATATGGCACCACGCACTACCGTACATTGTATTTTGTTGAGATTCAGGCTACGTTCCATTTGTTTACATACGGTCTATTGTGGAGACCACAATGCTATTTTGCGTAAATGCACACAAAAAAAATCTATTTGCGAATTTCTATTGCGAAAGGGCTATTATCTGATCGGAGACCTTGATAACTAGCTAGCTCGGCGCGTCGGCCGGGGCCTCCTACATAACAAGTTCAGTTCAGTTCAGTTGCGTTCGTCGTTTGAGGAACGGACGTCTTCTTCGACGCATATTCTTGCTGCATACTTCCCTCTGTTTGCTTTGGCAGCTGCTTGTGAGGGGCAGCTATCTGCTAGTGCTACTGTACTGTAGTAGTCTTGTAGATTCCACTTCCAAAAACTCCACCTAGGATATAACTGAGCGGGTTCACTATAGGTGTCTTACGAGAGCGGTGTGATTAATAGAGTTGGGGCTATTGCTTTTAGGCGGTTTCTAAAGGCATCAAAAGAGGTAGCACTAAGGGTGGCTTCTGGAAGAGAACTCCATTTTTCACAGATTCAACGAAAAAGGATTGAATGTGTTGAGTTGAGGTGTGGTGTAAGACTTTGTATTGCTTCGAGTTTGTGCGTCTAGTTCTGCTGTTTTTTGGTCTTGATGTAGCGGTTCGCGTCAATGTCAAATTCTCTATGAATAATTTTATAAAATGTTGTTCGTCTGTGGATTAGACTCACCGCCCCCCCGACCCCCCTCTCTTCAACTGATTCCCAGTTTAATCGGCCACATGTCGGGACGAACGACTTGAGGGCATAATCGCCGTCACAAATCTAGCTGCACGTCGTTGTACTCTCTGTAAAATACTTATATTGGTCTTCGTACCTGGGTTCCATTGCTGGGAAAGCATACCCTAGGTGTGGCTGGACTATGGTTGTGTAGAGGTTCTCTTTTACACTTCCGTGAGCAGTGGTTGAAATTCCGCTGTACGAAATTTAGAGCTTTGGTTGCTTTGGACGCTGCCACGTTGGTCTGGCTGTCCCACTTCAGGTTGTGTTGGAGGATAATACCAAGGTATTTGTCTTCTTTGACCTCCAAGCATAGAAACAGTTTTACTGTTACCAGGACAGCGCTTTCTAGAAATCCTCATTGCCTTACATTTAGGGGCATTGAACTTCATCTCCCAGTCCTTAGACCATTGGGCAAGGTTGTTGATTTCACTTTGAATTGCAGTTCATCTCCGTGGCTGGAAGTAGGCCTGTACATATTACAGTCATCGGCGAATAATCGAAGGCTGGTTCCTGGAATGTACAATCAGTAATGTTTATTATATGAAGGATGAAGAGGTGGGGGCCAAGAACTGTGCCTTGTGTACGCCACTGAGTACTGGGTTCCATGGTGATGACTTTCCATTGACGATAATACGTTGCAGTCGATCTGTGAGGAAGGATTTTATCCAGTTGAGGGTTTTGCTTCGATTCCATAAAAATCAAGTTTCAGTAGGAGGTGGCGATGTGAAACAACATCAAAAGCTTTACTCAAGTCCAGTACGGCCAGGTCGGAAGTTATATTATCGTCATGATTTTTCGAAAGATCTTGAAAAGTACTAATAGTTGGGGTTCGCATGAACGGCCTTTCCTGAAAGCATGCTGGGTTACAGAGAGGATATACCATTGGCTCAAATGTTTCATTAGGTAGCTGTCGATGACATGTTCTAATAGTTTACAGCAGACGCATGTCAACGAAATCGGTCTGTAGTTACTAGGGTTAGATTTAATACCCGCTTGAAAATGGGGCTGATGTTAGCCTTTTTCCAGTCCTCAGGGAGGTTACTTCTATCTAGGCTTTGTTGGAAGATGAATCTAAGGACTAAGGCCAGTTCTGCGGCTGCAGTTTTCAGAGCTAAGTTGGGTAGTTCGCCAGGACCTGGTGCTTTGTCAGGCTTAAGGGTTTCTAGTAGTTTTTCAACACTTTCTATGGAGATTGTAATTTCTGACATGTCTGGTATCGTGCTTGGTGGAAGAGATGGTAGTTCCGAATTCCCTGTGGTGAAAACATTTTGGAATTGGTTTGCCAGGGTGACTGCTTTCTCACCGCCGTCAGTGATAACTCTGTTTCCGTCTATCAGGTCGAATAGCAACGTTGTCTTTTTTACGGGACTTAATGGATTTCCAGAACTTCCTGGTGTCTGGGGATTCGGAGAGGTTTGAAATAAAAAGTTCTTTTAGCATTCTTAAGTTCTCTGTTTACTTGTTGGCGTAGGTTTCTAAAGCGATTCCAGTGATGCTCGTCGTTATGGGTTTTTGCTAGGATGTAGTACCTCTCCTTCTTCCTACAGAGACGTTTGTGATGCTGAGTAAACCATGGGGGCCTAGTTCTACCTCTAACAATCTTAGTGGGGACATACTTATTAATTAGTTTAGTAACGGTTTCTCTAAACGTTAACCAGTTTTCGTTTACTGACCGCTGTTCTGGTTGACTTAGGAGGAACTCACTAGCGAAGTTATCACAGCTTCTAATGTAGCCTTCGTGGTCCATTTTTTCCAGCAGAAGAGTTTCCTCGGCGGCTTCACCGGCGGCGGGATGCTCGTTGCGCAGTCTACCATGACGATACTGTGGTCTGAGATCGGTGCACAAGGATAGGTGTCATTAATTAGTGATGGTCTTGTGGTAAAACAGAGATCTAGGATATTTTGTGTTCATTTGAACCCTGTGCGCGGGGAAGGTAACCCATTGGTCCAGACCGTTGTCGTTTGCAATTTCCTGGATTTTTGTTGGGCAGGCACCATTTGTCTGTGTAGCTATCTATGTCATGTTCGGGACGTTGAAGTCTCCTCCTAGGATATTATATGATGATTTTGCTTCTTGTTTTAATTTAGTCAAGCTTGCACTAATAGAATCAAAATTGAGAGAAAACATTTAAGACATTTTATTCAAGTTTGTTTGCTTAATAAAATCCTATCGTAATTTTACCCCCCCCCCCCCTCCCACTTGGAGTTATGTGGTTCATTTTGAAGAGGGAGAGGTAGTGCAAAACAAACCGGAATTATGGAATAAATATCAGGAAACAATTGTTGATCGGAGTTTGATCAGACAATAGGAAAGTAGGTCATTCAATTCATATATCTTTGGACAGTGTCCCCACACTTCACCATTTCATCACTTATTTTCGTGACGTCATGCGTCACTACATTTTCGACCCGTTAAGTTTCTCATAGCCCTCTCAATCCGTATAGAGCGGGCGGGTTTAAGCGATCGCATGATTCCTAGGCCGACAATCCAACGCTAACGACCCTATGCCAAGCCCCGGACATGCTGTACTGAAGCTCCTATACAAAATCGAAGTCAGTACGGAACCGTGTTGCTAATCTGTGACAGCGCCCTCACTTATATTAATGTTATAGTGACATGTGATTCGGGCGACATGGTTCGCATTTCGTCAGAAGATTGGAATATGTTCCGTGTGTACCGCCTCCTTTAATATTCAGCTTCACATTATCAAGTCTCTAGTTCACTCAGTGATGTCATAATTTATGCCTAGATGGTGTTTCTGCCAGGCGCAATCGTGATTCGTTACTTTCCGAATTAATTATGTTATTTCCTGTGCTTTCGTATACTCGTCTGTTTCCCGCGTTTTCTGAACGGGTAACACGCCCTGAGATGTTGCAGAAATCGCACTATGAAGACCCTTCTCTACTATGAGCCGCGACGGTATTTTCGGGGTCTAATGGGCGAAAAATTCGCGGATAGAGAGTACACAAACTTACAATGTGTTTCACGATTTTACACACACTAGGCGCGCCTCCTCACTTCGAGTTTGTTGTTCTCTGACGGAAATTTGAAGAGGGCACACTATGATATCTCTTGCACAACATCAACCCTTCAAACATTCCTCGTTTTCTATTGGAATTCAAACATTAATGCCACTTTGAGACTCATTTGGTCTATTGAGAGGATTCTGTGAGTGGGTTAGCAGTTGTTGTTGGTTACTTTGTTGAGAGAAAGACACAGAACTTTTCTGCAGAATCTCGACTTTTCAACAAAATGAAACAATCACTACCTAACGTAATTTCTTGTGTTGTCCTGTGTGACTCCATGCGTTATTGCGCCAATTATGGGAATCTCCCCAATTTCTCTACATACTGGACCAAATTTTGAAGCCTAATTTTGACATCCATATAGGACATAGTATTGGAACGGGGTTTCACCTATATATGAACGTTTTCATTCTTCACAATATAACCTCTGTTGTAATCCGAGCTGCAGTGGTCCTTCAACGCACAAGAAGGTGATCGCGTGTCAGTTCGGGTGCCTGAGAAACATTTTTCAAATCGCTTCATTATTGCACGCGTTGCCTCTCCAGTTAATATATACTTCATGTTTTTATTCCAAGTGCTGCGGTTTGCCGATTCACTGCACAGTCCAGCACGCCTCCCCACGGACCACGCGCTATTAGATACTGGAGGGAACATCAAGCGCGTATTGTGTGCCCTGTCCAAATTTTTCTCGTCAGAGAACACACTAACTCGATGTGAGGGGGGCCTTAAATTGCGTGTAACCATCGTAAACACATTCGCCTGTTTCCTCTCTATCTGCATATTTCTCCGACCTCGTAGTATAGTAGGTTTATCTCGTCTATTCGACATGCTCACTGATCAACATCCGCCACGTATCACGATCTGCGCAAGGTTTATTGCTTCCTCACAACTGTTAATGTTGATGCCCCTGAATTGCGATTTGATTATTCCGAGCGAGTAGTCACGAGTTCTCCCAACTGGCTTAGTAGTAATGTCTCACTGCGTCTCATCAGACAGTCTCTTCGCTGAGCTTCTTCTTGGATTCTCGCGACGTGACCGAACAATCTCAAACGTGTATGTGCTACTACGGATTACGCTCCGACAATCCCTTTGTTGCTTCATGTCACCTATGGTATACCATTGTGTAAGGCTCTGCAACATCTTCAGTGAGTGGTACACCATGTTTCAGAAAACGCAGGAAAGTCAGACGATCTAATACGGGAAACCCAGAAACACATAAATAATGCTGGAAATTCTTCATACAACTCGATGGCGGCCTGACGGAACGCCCTCTCAACGAACGTAAAGTGTTACATCCGGAGTGCTATTGAGTGAATTTATTATTGAGTGAGTTTTACTATTAGAGTGAGCTTATTTGGAGTGAGCTTTTATTGTAGCTCGATTAGAGGAGTCTGTCAAAACGGAACTTATTTAATCTTATACGAATATGCGAATCATGTCCGCCCCCATTCACATGTCACTATAACACAACTATAAGCGAGGGCGCTGGCGCGGCTTAGCAACACGGTTCCACACTGACTTCTGCTTTGTATAAGCTTCAGTACAGCATGTCCGGGGCTTGGATGGGACAGACAGCGCTCCCCGACGGGAAAGCCAGCGCTCCCCTACAGTGGTGTCTGCGGTCGCCAGGAGCACTTCAAAATGTTAAAGATGGATCGTCGTCAATGAAAATAAATCTTGTGAACAATATACTGCACCCAACAATTTAGATAAATTGAAACCAAATGGTATATTCCACGCATTTTTCCCGTCCAAAGAAAATGGATATATGATATTGAAGATGTGATTCCGATCTACCGAGTTTGTGGCTGCACTTACGATATTTGTCAGGACGTCAGCAAAAATTCGCCGTGGCTTGTTCGCTGGACGCTAGCAGACGACAATCCATCTTTAAGTTTCTAGGCGAAACTCCCCGATAGATCCTTTATCTTTCCCAAACGAGGGGGGGGGGGAATGTTTCACCGACGGGGGGACGTAGCCCCCCCCCCCGCGCTTGCGTCGCTCCTGGTTTTTGGTGTCCCTGTTACACGCCACACTTTTAAGAGCATATCTGTAACTATGGACCAATTCGTGCAAGGGGTGATATATGACCATTCCGAAATCCCTCCAATTTGTAGATAGATCAACTGTTCGAACTGACAAAAATCACGTTTTTTTTCTCAAATCAAATTTTAATGCTTCTGTCAGTTAAAAAATATAGCTGTGTGTAGGGGAAGGTGACTAGGTATTACGGTGCCAAAAAGTGGCAAGGTCAAAACCTGGAATTTGTCCCCTGAATACTTTGTTGCGCCCTCGATGAGCTTCTTTGATCCCATGGTTTATAGATAGGCCTATATGGGTAGACATCTGGTAGAGTTGTTCCAGAAATGGTATTTTTTATCGAGGCTAATTGAGGGCGCTGCTCATTGTTGGTGCTTTAAATCACCTGTCACTTCTTGTCTTTCCGAACATTGAGGCCCTCGCAGTTGCTGCGCCCTATAAAGTCTTGCTTGTTTGCAATTGGTTTGACACATTGGGGCCATGTCTTAAAACAAAAATAAATGGCGGAGGCTAAATGGGGGCGCTTGAAAAAAGAGGGCGCTTTTAGTAGTAAAATGTAATTTTAGGCAATTTTCGCTAGCCATTATCTCAGTGCGCACTCCGTGGAATAAGTTGAGACTGGGTTTATTGTGTTCCTCTGTATGTGTGCTATCACTGGTAAAAATTACTACGAGGTCTTTTCTCGAAAAAACAATTAATTGGGCCGTTCGCGCCATAAATTTCGAAAAATAAACACAAAATACTTCCCCGTGATTTTCACTATTGATAGCCTAGATATAGAGGAACACAACAAAACAAGATTAAGCGAATTCTATGCACTGAGGCACTGATATAGTGGCTAACGAAAATTGCCTGAAAATAACATTTTACTACGAAAGCGCCCTCTGTTTTTGAGCGCCTTCAATTCATTTAGCCTCCACCATTTTGGCTCTCGAATTTAAACGGCCAAGGCTAGACATTAGAAGAGTCCTATTTGCATGGAGTGGTTGTTAATAATTGTTGATTCTTGGTATTTCTCGCCAGAAATACCACCTGGCCCGAAAGAGAACATAAATAGGGATCGAAAAAAAGAAGGCCGATGAAGATTTTGCTCGTCGCTGGGCTAGGGCAACTTTTCGGTGTTGCGGATTTGAAAATAAATCTCAGGAACTTTCGTTCCATTTCCCTTCAATTGCGAGTTTCTTAAGAATATGTAAGGATACTCATTTGATTTCTTCCCCTGTGGCCTGTTTAAAGTCAAATAATAGTGGAAAATGAGCTCACCGTAACATATCCCACATGACAGGAGTTTCTCTCTCTCTCTCTTTAAACGTACAGCAAAAATATTACAAACACTGACAATAAAATCAAAATTTGTGGAGACACATGCAAGGCAAATGGTGCACTAAATATTCCAGCATTTGGCGTCTAGTCACTTTTCACGGACAACAATTTTCCGAAGGAGGGGGGGGGGCACCTCAGATTCCACCCCCAGGACGGCGATTAGCACTCAGACAAAATTCTGACCTGCGGTGAACACTGCATTCACCTGTTGAATGTTTCAAGACGGCTCTGAGCATCATTCCGTTACCGTGAAAATTGCCCATATAATCCTCGACTTATATAGATCAAGGAAATAAAAAGTAGTAATATGAAGCGCCACCTGTAAGCAGCGCCCTCCGGTCAGTTAGATGTCATTTTTGGGAACAACCTTACCTATATAAAATAAGATCAAAGAGGCTCATTGAGGACGCATTGAAATATTTGGAGGACAATGTCCCGCTTTTGACTCTGCCCACGTGTTTAGTCACCTCAACTCCTACCCCTACACATGGCTATATTCTTTGATCGGAGCAGTAATGCAGACAAAAACGTGATTTTTGTTAGTTCATATGATTATCTATCCACTAAAAAAATGGACGGAATCGGAATAATGATCGTACTGCTTGGTTAATCTGACCGAATATTATCCTAAATGATAATAGTCGGGAGCTAATCGATTAGACCTGTTGGGTGGGCAGTCCCATCCCATGATATGGTTACCCTTAATAATGTTTCCATTTTCTGCTTCCATTGTGTTCTACGGTACGGCCATGCGAGCTGAGGTCCTCCACGAGGACAACCACATATCCCAAGGTTACTGTTTAGTTTAGTTTTAGTGAATAAGGGTCAGGAAGGACAAAATCTCTCATAAACGACCCGAAGCCACAACATCCCAGGAAAAGAAAAATGAACCAAGACACTAAATAATTCGCCCGTGATTCCTGACAAATAACTCAAGACTGTTCTTGACGCATTCACACGCTTAGAGAGAACAACATTTTCAGAAGACAATTCCCTCATGGATCACTCTCTGCGAGAAGAAATATTTACGAATGTCCAATCGCAGCGCTTGCCACGAGCTTGAGACAGTTGCCTCTATTTGCAGTAACTTTGGAAAATTCAAAGAAGTAGTGGAAGGACAGGCCATCGAGCCATGGGACAGTTGAAAACTGGATCTAAAAAAGTCACCCCGAATTCGCCTCAGTCTCCATGGTAGTAGACCGAGACTCCTTAAATTCCTCGTAGATAAATTTTTCAGACAGTCAATCATTCTACTTGCCCTACGCTGAACGCTTTCAATAACCTGCTTATCTTTTTGCAAGTAGGGATTCCACACTTTACAGAAATATGCCCAGGCGGTCTCACCAGTTGCTTAAACACCCTGACACCAATATCATTATCACGGAACGGAAAGCGACGTCTAATCAAGCAAGAATCCAATTACCTCTTCTAGGCAGCTTCGGCACACTGCTTGGAAGGTTTCAAAAAGAATCAAGACAAACCCCAAGATCTTTCTCTGAAACTCACCTCCTGAATATGTTAGCCATTTAACTTAGGAAGCGTTGCTATTGTCAAAACCAACATGCATACTTTGCACTTGTCGCCATTGAAAACGATTGCCAGTCGGAATAGACCATTGGAATATATCCAATCCCTTTGAACAATTCGCATCATCATCGCACCGACCTCCCGATACAACTTGGTATCGCCTGCGAACTTCTAAACCCTGGAATGAACAGAACCTTCAAGATCCGTCAATGTACGCAGAACGATTAACGGCCGAGACCCGGGATTTCTCCTGTGGGTACCCCCCACTATGACCTTTTGCCAAGAATACGACCGCCCATTAATGACAACTCGTTTTCCCTATTATGAAGCCACTCACGAAATCCACTTAAGGACATTCTCCTCACTGCCAAGCTCTCCACTTGAGCAAGAGACCTATGAGGAACCTTGTCAAAAGCTTTCTGAAAGTCCAGGAAAATTATATCAACCGCCTTGCCGTTGTCAACAGAACTTGTAACATCTTCCATTAATTCCAAGAGTTTAGTCAAAACACGAACGATTTTTCTGAACCTGTGAGAAGAATCCCTAATCAGACTATGCTCATTGAATAATCAAACCAATGATACCAGAATGATTGATTCTTACCGTCAGACAACACTAGACGACTGAATGGCCTGTAAATACACGGAAAGGAAGAGACAGTTCGTATTGAAAAATAATAGCTAATGGAACGGAACAATCGTCGGCAAAGGATTTTAGTAGAAAGGATAAACTCCGTCAGGACCAGGAGGCTTGCAGGTTTCTCCGTTACAAACAGGCGAGCCACACCACTTACCAATACCAGGGGGAGAAACCCGACAACTAGGTCACCAACCAATTTTCCAAGTTCTCATGAGTAAAAACAGACGAGAAATAATAATTGAGAACATTAGCCATATCTGGCTATCGATTGTAATACCCGAGTCGGAATCTAGCACCAGGGACCAATGGCGGTCCTTGACTTTCGCTTCCCCCCACATAAGAGAAAAATGCACGAGGATTTTCTCCTTGATATTAGAGGGAATCTGCCTCTCAAAATTCCGTTTAGCACAAGAAACTACCGCTGGAATAAGCTTTTGCTGAACTTTAAAATGACTCTAGATCAGACAACAGACCCAGAAGAACGATTAAGTCGCTATAAATGTCTCTTACGTTTGATGGCCATAAAACTCCATTATTCATCCAAGAGGAAGGCCTCTTGTTCTGACTGCGACGTTTCCTCAAAGGAACGTAAAATTTCATTAACTCGTTAACTATTTCAATGAAACCAGTCCAGAGTCACAGATATCGTACTCTTTCTAACAATTTACGCCCATCTATTTCGCTAAAAACCTAGAAAGGCCTTTCCCACATGGCCTTCGACGAAACAAGGACAAGGTCCAAACGCTGGGGATAGTGACGGAACAAAGACACATTTGAATGGTGAAGCTAATGATATCGTGATCACTTGCAACCGAGTTTACCAGCTCTTCTAAACTAATCTACAGAATCTGGATCACACTCCAAAAATATGTTATGCTTCTGTAGGAAAGAGTACTGCTGTTGAATTAGGAAACAATTCCTGCGTGACATTGAAAAAGCCAGGATTCATGACGGCCCCTAGTACCATCAGACAAGAATATCTGGATAATTGGAAAATCACCCAAATTGATTGAACTCTTCCTAGAAACTTCGAAAAGTTCGGAAAGAGAGAGGAGTTGTTGTCTTCAGAGTGTATTTGGAGAACGGTACACAATTGCCAACTAATAATGAACTGGGAATACCAGATGTGGAACGGAATCTCACACCAAACAGAGTTGACAAAACTTACAACAATATCGGCCTTCTCAAAACTTTTCAAGTCAGACCTCACATACATCAAAATCCACCACCAATGCCCGGAGAGTATCGGTTCCTATCTTCCTATAAACAACATACCAGGAAGGTTGAACTTCGCTGTTGATGAATATCACTGTTCACCCACGACTCTGTAATACCAATGACGTCAGGCTTGCGTTCCTGGACTAAAATTGCAACTCATCAAGGGTTCTGATACTTTGAACATTAGCACAGGAAAAAAAGACAGTCGGTAAACATATCTATCGCTACCGTGAACCTCGCCAGAACTCACACTGCGATGCTTTACTATTGACACCCTGCCAGTAGCTTACGGACACCAGAACCTCGCCCCAATTTAGTTTAACAACCCCCCCACACAACCATTACCAACTTGCCTAACGCTGAAGCCCCCGCACCATTAAGTGAAGACCTCCTTAGCGAAAAGGAAAGATCCCTCTTACCCAGAAACACGAAACATCCACAAAACTGAAACGCCCTCCTCAGCGCACTCTGATTTAACACCTGTGAGACGCCTATGTCCTACCTGCAACACGACCGTCAAACCTAGGGAGATATGCCGCAAAGATCGCGCCTTTCGATCTAGTGCGACTTCAGCCTGCACAACACTTCACGGAATCGGGATCTGAGGACGTCCTGAACTGTCACCCCGAGATTATTAGTGCCTACTCGACAACCACCACCTCCACATCTCCCACGATCCTATTAACCCTACTACTATCCTCCACCCTTGCTACCGGAGACAAACACGCTAACGCTTCAGCTTATCTATGCGTCTAAATTCCCTGTCAACTACCGGACAATCGCATCCCCCACCATCAAACACTTTCCTTTTACCTTATCCTCCCCCACAGTCCACCTTCAATTCCATTCACCTCGACTGAAACCCCGCTCGAACTGAAATACTAATGCACAAGAGAAAAAAGAGTGGAAGGGAAAGCACTCACAACACTACCAATCGCAAACAGAATACAGCTGGCGGTACACAAAAGAGGCTTACGAGTTAACGGCAGTCCCAAGCGACGACAAACAGATTAACACAGTCCCCCACAAACACAAAGGACACCAATTGACTGACCCTCATCCAAATGGTTCTATAAGGGGGAACACAAACGGAATAACTTAGGGCAGGATCTACACGTAGAAGAGAACGAAAATAAAAGGCTGCAACTTCCCCACGATTACAAATAGGAATCATACAACCACGGCACGAATAAAGTGATCCGGAGGAAATTCTAAGCACTTGAGAAATCCCACGGTACAGAAAAGATGCAAAAACCAGATCACACAAAAGAATATACGAATGAATCACAAAAATGGCATAAAAAAAAAAAAAAAAAAAAAAGAAAATCGTAAGAAAACAGAGCGATTGCAAAATGTACTTGTCGGTGGTGCTGCCAGTTTCAGGGTTACTACTGACGCAGCTCGCGAGTATATCAACGTTTAAGGTGGGACAGTCATCATATCTCTAAAGCCTCAAAATGCTTGCCAAGAGAGTGAAGCATCGGGGATGCGACTAAGTGCCTTCCCAACATCTTTCTCCACAGATCTAGTCACATATCACATATCTTGTACATTGTACAGTTGTAGGCAGAGAAAATCCAGATTAACCAAGCCCATGCTTTCTTGGTTTTCTACATAGTGAAACCTAAGTAGTGATTCGAAGACAATGCGGACACGTGTCGTTGGGTCACGTGGCACGGCACGCTGCTCTAGAGTTCTGGATTGCGATACTATAGTTAGAAAACTGGGGTCATGTCACGCTATAGACACCGTTGAAAATGACATTTCAAATAATGAGGAAGAAAGTGTGGTAGAACACCAATCTGGATGGAAACGCATGGAAGAAAAGTTCGATAATGATGGAATGAACTGCCAATAATGATCAACAGGAACCTAATAAACCAGAATTCCGAGGAAGGCCGTGATCCTAAATAGTAACCTGGGAAGAAATTGACGAGATAAACAATTCCGTGAACTACGATAGGCAATGAATCCTCAACTGCTCGTGATAGTGAGAGAATCCACTGTAGGAAGAATTCGCGACTATGTGACAAATACTAAGTCCTCGGAATGCAGTGTACCAACTTTTGGGAGTCCTAATGAATCATGGCACAGATATCTTCCCAGTCTGTTCCGAACACTTTTGCCAACACCAAGAAGAGTTGATACCAAACTGGTGTCCGGGATGACTTACTATTACTTTGGCCAATCCAGAAAATGGTAAATAAACCGTAGACGGGATACCTGAGGAGCGTATTCGCATCTGATACACTTGAGTTTGGCGGTACCATCGATGGCTTGCCACTTTTCGCAGCTCGAAATATCAGCTTGGCAATCCTCTGTTGGCATAGAAAATCTCGACCCCAACATTGTTATTCCGGTATGCAGTGCTATTGGAAAATCCTAACCAGAAAATTTGAACTTCCATTGAAGAATTTGTGGATGAGCTTGAAAAGGTTTCCGGTGATGGCGCGAGGTTGCACCGATTATTTAAGACGCATCCACATTAGCATTGGGAGGCTCTGGCAAGGCAATGATCAAATCGGTAAGCAGTTTTTCAGGGTATTTTGGATGTGCCAAATGTGACCGAGAATTTAGGTCGGTATGTTGCCAGAATTACTCTCCCTAGGTTAATAATCTCAATCTGAGAACCGATGCTACCTTTAGGAATAGGACGCACCACAGGCCCCCCCATCATCATGGTTTTTTTTCGCCATTCCTGAACATTAAAGCAAGATATGATTGATTCCTTCCGTATATTATATGTACACCTAGTGTGCCTTGGTGTGGTAAAACGGCTTCTACTTTTTGGGTGAAAAGACCAAGGGGTCCCAATAGACTATCTGCAACACAGATTAACCAAATCCTCTAGACATGCTTGCAAATCACGTGTCACATACCGAAGTAGTTTGCTAGAAAACCAATGGGCTTAGACTACTAGATAGATGAAGGCTCCTGAGTTCCGAAAGTTGTTGTTGTAAACCGGCCAGTGCAATTAAAGACATTTGCCAGCCAACCTGTACAAGCACTGCTTGGTTCTGAGCACGCAATGAGCACCTCGTCAGTCCTCGACTTGTTCGTTTTGGCATGCGAAAGACGCTCACAACTGCTGTATAGTTTGTCGAGTAGGTGGACAATCTATGGACTAGAATTTCTTGTATTCAACGTCCACGATTTACTGGGGTGCACTTAACCGCCGAAGCAGAGAGATTTGGCTGTCTGGACAAGTGTTGCAGCTGGGGCGTTTGAAGCTACATGCAGATGATTAAACGCAAAGTGAGGAGTTGGAAGTCCCTGTCTGTTCAGATAGTTAATAGAGTAATTATGAAAGAAGTTGCGTAGCTTTCCGGCGCCAGAAAAGAGGGAAACAGTAAATCATGCAATACACCTAACAATGCATACGGACTACACAGCATTGGCAACAGAAAACCCAAAAGAATTGCAAATTCCCTGTTCTGCTCCTTTTTCTTATAAAATTGCAAAGTAGCAACACATAGATATTTAACTAGTAAATAATGACAACTAGTATTCAAGGACGAATGATGAATTTCATATTGAACAAGGAGAGAGGAAATTACACTTTTTGTACTTTCCTGCAAATCTATAAGTGACATAACTTCATTCTGTAACATTTGGAGAAGGCATATGATTAGAAGAAGACCAGTCCACAAATTCTCCGAAACAACACCACAGGCAACAGGACAATGATAAACCAATTATTCAAGTTCCAGTCCATGAACATTAAAATCTGATTATTCAGTGGAGAAAAAACAATTTTATTTGCACGATCACATTTGTGTGATATATTTGCGAAATAGAAGTTTTGAGGGAGGCTTAACTCCCCCCCCCCCCCCCCCCACCCCCCCCCCCAAAAAAAACCCCCCCCCCCCCCCCCCCCCCCCCCATAGGGAGTTGAATCTTCTATGGGTGCGCTGGCGCCAATTCCGACACTAGATCGGCGTGTCGCCGTAGGCCCCCGGCCAGAAAGTGGCTACGATGAGAAGGGGCTATGCCTTAGTAATTGCCCCTTCTTATCGTAACGGTGAGATATGGGCCTGATCCTAACGGATATATATTAGGGATCCGGAATCAGGTTTTTACGAAGATCGCATCAATAGACCCCTGAATAGGTCGAGATACAAAACAACGACGATGACACCAAGGATTTGGAAGCATACTTGGCGCGAAGTTTGCAGCACAGGGCTCGTCAGCGTGCCCGATACCGTACCCACAATGTAGCCATATATAAATACTATGGTTATATAGTAGACAACCGCCGTGTTTGAAGAGGGTCCGTTATTTTTGCCAATGTATGCATACTCACATAATTGTGCGTTAGACAACGTAACACTGCCGGACATGAGAGAAAACACTATTTTATGTTTACCTGGCTCCCTACGAAGCCGCACTGTACCTCGATATGATTGACATCTGTTTTTTGTGTTTTTTTTTGCAGAACTGGTGCCATGAACACTTCTATATTACCCAAGTGGAACGGGACAAACTTCCAATGTAAAATACCGGTAAAATCTGCAATCTGAAACACTTGAAATCATCTGATAATGGAACAGCATGTAGATGGGTTGATACAAACACATTTCATTAGCTTAGCCGGGGCTTGGGCAGGTCTACCCGATGTCTTTTCCCGATGTTCGATGTTCCCCAGGTTCGATGTTTCCGGGGTTCGAGGTTCCCATGGGTTTCGATGTTCCCAAGGTTCGATGTTCCCGGGGTTCGATGTTCCCAGTCTTCATGTTCTCAAGGTTCGATGTTCCCAGATTGAGATTCTCTGAAAAAACTTAAATTCACGGATCATTAATCTAACGAGACAGGAATATTGAAACCCTGAACCTCGAACATTGGGAACATCGAACTCCTGGGACATTGACCTACGAACATCGAACCCTGGAACAACGACTTCGTAAATTCAACGGATCATTAAAAATTTAACAAAAACGGGGAACTTTGACCCTGGGAACATAGAACCACCGGGACCATCGAACCCTGGGAGCATTGAACCTCGGGAACATCGGACCTGGGAACATCGGGTTAGACCCACTTAGGCCTACTGCTGGCTAACTTGTGGGAATAGTGAAGCCGTTGAAAATTATCATTTTTGTTCCTTGACACACAAAGTCGACAATATATGTGGTCAGGTCGTTATGTGTGTGTGTGGATGGTATGTATGTGGTGGACGACTTTGGCTTCGGAAAACCATGATTCTCAACCCCACTGGATGGATATTGAGCTCATTTACTTTGGTGTGTGGGTCCCCATGATGAGTACATAGAATCCCTATTGTTGTGGGGTAAGGTCAACGGTCATCTTGAGGGCACCAGAGGTCAAAGTGTGGAAATCCTTGTAAACACGATAAGTCCAGAATAGTTGGTCCGGAATAAGCTGTGGTAGTTTGGGGTGTAGCTTATATGGGCGAAGTATAGGAAACCCTATTGGTTGGGGGTTGATTGGGGGTCATTTGGGGGAGAAATTAGGAAATTGTCAAAAATGATATTTTAGTTCAATTTTGGCTTGGTAAACGGTCATGCTCAACTCGACCCCACGTGGAGGCATGAAGCTCATACTTGGCATGTGGTGTTCCACGAGGAGTTACGTGATCCCCATTGTTTTGAGTTTCAGGTCAAAGGTAATCTGAGGTCAAGAGAGGTCAAAGTCTGAATGCTTGTCCATAACAATTGGTCGATCAAAGTAATCGAGCTCACCATGGTTCAAGTCAGAATCCAAAACCGAGTCTGTTGCCCTTATAACCCGTATCTTATCCCATTTGTTTTTGGTGTCTGTCCTACTCAGAATCAGTCCAGGCCTTTTGTATTCACTGCCGTCTGAGGGGAGGAGGTTTTCTCTCATTAGGCCTATAAAATGAGGGCCAAGATGCAGAATGGTGCTGGGCCTATGTGTGACACATTATTCAAACCTATTTATAGTACTGTGTTTTTAATGTTCACTGTTTTTTATTTTCACATGAACTGCCAATTGAGGGAGCGCGTGCCTGTTGCGCCCCCTCGAAATCCACCCCGGCCTCAATGCCATCTGTACTGCTCTGGTTTAAATTTAGGGCCTTGTATTGGGCCTCACACAGAATTACGAAATTGTTTTAGTTGTTAATCCCTCTGTACTATTAAGCCATTGTTTGTTTGTTAAGCTAATCCCCCATGCCCACTGTGGAGGAATGTATGAAAGGGTAACTTTTCACACACAAGGAATGTAACAATTAATTGGCCTGTGTTCAGGCCATATAAAGCAAGTGGTTGGTACAATCATGACTACATATTGCTATAAGCACTTCAGTTGCTATCAGCTGAAATTAGGGTGTAGCTTTCGTATTGGGAGTATAACAACCTAATTGTGTTGGGTGTTGATCGGGGGTCATTTAGGAAAAAAATAGAAAAATTCTAAAAAAATATGTTTGGGCCAATTTTGGCTTGTAAACACGATAACTGACCCACCTGGATGGATGAAGCTCATACTTGGTATGTGTGTTCCCCATAATGAAGTACATGAACCCTATTGTTTTGGGGTCAGGTCAAAGGTCATCTGAGGTTCACCAGAGGTCAAAGTCTGAAATCTTGTGAACACGATAAGTCAGGACACGGTTTCGTCTGGGTCCACGCTGAATTGGTGTTGTGTGGCTTTCTTCATGTGGAGTACAAGAACCCTATTGTTTTGGGGTCAGGTCAGAGGTAAACAGGATAAGTCCAGAATGCTTGATCTGATCAAGTTGAAAATTTAGTGCGGTATTTTTCTCATAACGACTACATGAACCCTACTGTTTGGTCGAAATTATGTCAATTTTTGTGAGAAATGGGAAATCTGTGAGAAGTGCCATATCCTGCATATAATGAACTTGTACAATGTCCCATTTCATCCAGTGTCAAGGAATAACTAAGCCTTTTGGCTTTCTGGTCGTTTTTTATTCCTTCACAAAAGTCGAGGAATCTATGTAGTCATGTCGTACGTGTGTGATGTGTGTGCTCGGGTTGAAATTTGTGTGTACTTTTCTCACGGCTTTTTTAGTAGCAGGAACCTATCGTTTTTTTGGTTCAGGTCGGGGAAGAATTTTGGGCAAAAATAAAAAATTTGTGAAAAGTCAATATGTTGGTCATTTGGCTTGTAAAACGATAACTCGCCCCACCTGGTGGATTGAAGCTCATACTTGGTATGTTTGTTCCCCGCCTATGAGTAAATGAACCCTAATTTTTTGGGGTCAGGTCAAAGTCTGAATACCGTGAAATTTAGTGTGTCGCTTTCTTATACACGGTACAGGACCCTTGTTGTTGATTGAAGAAAGGGAAATTTGTTCAGACTTTATGTTGCCCATATGAGCGGGTACAATCTCCTTTGTCCTTGTGTCTGCTATAGGTTTTCTGAAAGAGTCAAGGAATCACGAAGCCGTTTGGCTTTCTGTCTTATTTATTCACACAAATACAATTTTGCCTAGGAAAAACCTTCATCACTGTGGCCCAGAGAAATGTTGCCGTTGAAGATTTTGCCCTTTCGGCGACAGTGTGTAGTTGTGGATGGCAGCAGTAACGTTATGGCTAGGTAGTTTATCCCCATGTATCCCACTGCCTACCCATTTGAGAGTCAAGGAACAACTTGGCTAAGAGGGAGCTGTACTCCTTAGCAAACACATCCTTCCTATTGTTAGAAACGTCAATGTTCGGCGGTGCATGGTACTGTACCAAGGATTCGCTGATCTATTTCCTGAGTACCCCCTAGATTTCTGGGATGAGGAGTGGGGTTAAAGGGTTATGGTAGGTTTAGATGTTTGTAAAAATACTGTATGCAAATCAGCCGTTTTTTTTTTCCGCCTGAAGAAACTTGTTTTTTAGCAGATTTCTTCTTCTCCAAACGGTGAGGCCAACTTTGACGAATTTTGTATGGGTATTTAGCAGTGGTTGAGTTAACACGATCTGTGACTATATTTGTGTGCCAAAACCTCACAATTAGGAGGGTAATTACGCCTATTTATATTATTTTATTGTTTAAGAAGCTCGTTAGACAGATTACGGATGACCGTACGTGCTATGGTGACTTTTGGTTTAGCACGTAGGTGAAGGAGAATAAGGTATATGAAATTGGTTTGATTTCAGCATATTTATGCAATTATGTTGTCTAATTTGCATAATTTATGCGAACTTTGCAAAGTTTTTGGGGGCGGATTTTCTCGAAACCTGGGTGTTAGAAGGTGGTTTACGCGGTTCCGCTCTAATTTTTTTTTAAGTGATGGTGCCGGGTAACGAGGGTTAGTCAACATCTGTCTAATTTGCATAATTCATGCATAATTCTAACGTTTGCCGGATTCCCTGGGAAACTTAGTAGGTATGACTTAGTCTGGGTTGGACAGGCTCCAACATTTTTTTAAACTTACTATTAGTGAAGTTATTCAGTCTATTTTGCATAGTTATTCAAATTCCAAAGTTTGTAGATTTTTATGGAGGTTGATGCGTATGGTCTACGTTTAGTCCCCAAAAGGTAAATTGACTGGAGTCACTGGGGGGTATTCATGTGTGTCTTATAAATTTGTCAGTCATGCAATATGTTCAAGTTGGTTGGAGTCCCATGATGTGAAATGTGTTGGTGTGATCCACTAGTGGCATGAGTCAGGCAAATTTCATCATATTTCCACAAAACGTATACCCCTTAGGTCATCCAGTTCCTATGAATTTGAAATTGTTGACTGGTTATTAAGCTGTTTCTGTTAAATGCTAATACAAAAATCGGAAGCAAGACATGGAGTGCCTTGTAAGTATTGCATGGGACTAATAGAAGAAACCCATCGATCGTGAACCAGGCGAGACACTGGGGATTATCGCGTGTCACCTCTTTTGAAACATTTTCTTTTTGAACAAGTTATAAGCAAAGTTTACAAAATGATACGGGATTGTTCAATTTTCCAAAAAAAGCGGGGAAGGGACGACAACATGTTAATTTTATTTACTTGGCCTAAGTTAGGCCTGGCTGGAGGCTGAAGATGGGCTAAGATAAACTGGTTAAGTTAAGCTACAGTAGTCGGTACAGTTAGTTCCCAATAACTGACTGTGTGTCAGTGGGTTACACACCACATTTCAATAACAGCATTGTTTACATTAGTAGTATTCAGTCCTCTATGCCTGGCGTTCCCATACATCCTCGCCCCTTAATTCCTTCGTATAATCCGCACTGCTGGCGCCACTGAACTGGTTTGCTGAATCCAGAAATCTTTTCAGCAACGAAAGCCGTTTCATGTCCCCTACGAAACTCCCTTTCTATCAGTTGTTTAACGACATTATTAAAATAATCTCCATATTATGGGACCATTATTTGATTATTGGCAGAAATGTCCTATGGTTGGCCCGTGGGCCGAAATTGTCCCAGGGTGGCCGAAGAAATGGAGGTAGTCAAAGTGGTTGTGCAGAATTGTCCTGCTTTCGGTCTAGTAGTGCCGGATGAGTGTAGTAACTGAGACGTTCAGTGTGATAATAGATAATATACTGGTTTTGTATGGTACAATTCAATATATATATATATATAATATATATATAATATATATATATATATATAATATATAATCTATATAATATATATATATATATATATATATATATATATAGATATATTATAGATATTCGTAAGTGCGACCGTGGTCGAAATAATCGTGAGTTAACCTAGTGTTTGTGAGTGTTTTCCTTTTACTTCTTCTTTTTCTCTTCTGCATCAGTTTTTTCCACTGGTAGGCCCCCTACTTAATGTTCATTTGTCTTTTGTCTTCTATTTATTTGCTGGTTATGGGAAGGGAGGGATAGGCTGCTAGCCGTCAGGGTGGTGATATGGGATCGAGTATCTGAAGTCGGGGATGAGTTTTAAGGGGTGAGCTTTGAGGACAAGAAGGCGGGATGGGTACAGTTATAGATGTAAGAAGTGTAATAGACTAGCGAGTTGAAGCGAGGCTATTGGGCACGTGAGTGCAGTGGGAAGGAGGGTTGGTTAGGAGGGGTGCTGCTGCCGATACAAGAAGTAGTGTTGATCCTGGCCTTGACACTAGGAACAGTTTTAGGTGTGCTGGCAGTTGAGGAGGCGGTGCACCAGGGGGGTCAGTTGGATGGAGTTGGGGCGGGGGAAGAGTACAGAGAGGGGCGACAGTCAGAGCCGGTTGGTGCCCGTCGCGGTGGATGGAAGGGAAAGGGGACTTTGGGGGAGGGATAAGGTAAAAGGGAAGTTTCTGCTGGTGGGGGATCCCTTGTCCGGTATGTGGACAGGGTATTTAGTCGCGTGGATTAGCTGGAGCGTACGCGCGTTGTCTTCCGGGCGCTAGGGTAGAGGACATTAGTGCGAGGGTAAACCAGGATCGTGGGGATGAGGGGTGGTGGTTGTCGAGATAGGCATAATAATTCTCCGGGGGGGTGACAGTAAGGACATCTAAGATCCCGGATTCCGGACTGTTTGTGAAAGGCATGAAAGTCCACTATGTTCGAAAGTCGCGGATTGTGGCATTTACTAGTTTGACGGTCGCGTTGCTGGTTAGGACGATAGCGGGTTCAATAGTTGGTTAATTAGAGTGTGTGGGGGGGTGTCCAGTTTGTGGATGTCGTGTTTCTGGGGGAAGGAGGGATCTTTTCGCTAAGGATGCGCTTCACCTAATGGTGCGGGGGCTTCACTGGTTAGGCAAAGGTTGGTCAATTCCTGCGTGGAAGGGTTGTTATAAATAAAATTTGGGGGCGAGGGTTTCAGGTTCGTAGCTTACTGGCAGGGTTGTAATTAGTAAGCATCGCAGTGGAGGTCTGGCGAGGTCAAAACAGTAGCGATAGATATGTTAGCGTTTTGTTTCTGTTGCAAATGTCAAAGTATCAGGAAACAAGAATTGATGAGTTGCAGATTTAGTCCAGAACGCAAGCCTGGACGTCATTGTATTACAGAGTCGTGGTTGAACAAGTGAATATCCACAGCCGACGTTCACCTTCTGGTTTGTTGTTTTATAGGAAGATAGACGATAATCTCCGTGGGATTGGTGGTGGAGTTGGTTGTGTTATTGAGGTCTGACTTGAATAGTTTGAGAAGGCCGATATTGGTCTGGTAAGTTTTGTCCACTCGGTTTGGTGTGAAATCCGCTAACTCATCATGTATTCCCAGTTCTTTATAGTTGGCGTTGTACCGTCGCCAATAGCTTGAAGACAACAACTCTTTTTTTTCCCACACTTTTCGAAGTTCGAGAGGAGTACAAAGGATTATGGGTATGATTTCATTATCCAGATATTTATGGTCTAATGGTACTGTGGCAGTCATGGATCTAGGCTTTGTCAAGGTCACGCAGGAGTTTCCTGCTCAGGCATGTCCATTTCCTACCAGAAAACATAATATTTTATATTAGTATATTAGTATTATTACAATTTATAATTACAGCAACACTAGCCTACCCCATTACCCCATTAGTGGGAAGGATTATTGACATGCTGATCCCATATCATGACGGCGAACTGTGCATGAACCTATGTATTCTATATTGAGCCTCATTCAGAAACATTCAAGCTTCAAGATTCGTTCTATTCAAAGTGCGCAAAAACAGGGTAATGTTGCTAGAGTAGGCCTATTACCACTAGTGTTTTAGGTGGGCAAAATGTGATGCCGCATTGTGATTTTCTTAGTTTTTTTTTCAACTGAATAAAATTATGTTAAGAACTTGATGAAGCGCCAAGCTTATGTTCGGTGGAAAAGCACACAAGACAGGAGGGTGTGTTTTGAAGGACTGCAATACTGATGGATTGTTCTAAAACATAGGAACGTTCAAAAGATTCTCGATACAACGCATCTAATGAGGAGGGCAAGCAGTGAATTTTGCTCAAAAGAGTGTTACAGCTTCTAAAAAATTATTTAGTTACATTTTTTATAAACTGGTTGTATTAAAGGTGTGATGAGGTGGTGAGGATAACCATCATTGACCACATCGAGAATAGTGGCAAAGGAAAAGGAAACAACAGCATTCACAGGAAAAATTTCTCAACAAGTCATAATGCTCCTTGTTTATCATTCTGAAGTGAATTATGAGCATTTGGTTTGGGTTTTAGCTACAGCACCTGTGGTGCTCTTGTTTTGAAAATAAATCATCTATAGAAAGTAATACAATCCGATAAGTCGAGAATACAAGGACTGATATGTACTATCCTCCTCTTACAGTCATTCCATCTCCAAGTTCTCTACTAGCCCCTCGTACCGAGTTACATGTGTCCCATCAGCCCATCCCTAAATAGGCCTTCATGTTCCAAAGTTTTCCGTAATTTGAAACCATAGTTCACCGCACTGATTGCTGTGACAATCGTGTCATAGCTGCTGGGCGGGGCAATTCTTGTTTAAATATTGGTACTGGGGGGTCATATGTTGGATTAGTACTATCTGACTCGAAAGCGTCAACACCATCGGTGGCGCGTAGCGGGCGTGCAACGGGTTTTTTTTTTTAGTACTGATTTTTTTTTTCATGCAACGAAAAAATGAAAACAGGCGGGGCAGCGCGAATTTTTTGCATTGGGGCTCCGCCACCCAAAAATAAGCAATCTTATTGGAAATATGGTTGTCAGTTCTTTGTGTTTAGGGCCGGCCGTATGTTACCTCTTGCGTTGCTACCCCCATTCATTTATTTGGAGAGAGCCTGCCTGATCATTGGAGGGATGAATCACATAGGCCATCCCCCACATCAAATATTGGGGGAGTCTCCCCCCTCCCCCAGCGATTACGCCTATATTATGTCATACTTACACAACCCTAAAAACAATCTTTGTTTTCTATTGAAATTCACACATTATTTTCATTTCGGGAAGCGATTTAGTCTATGGGAGAGATTGCTGTAGTGGATTGTAGGTGTTTTGATTGTAAACGTTGGTGAGAGAAGACAAACAGAACTTCTGCTACAACATGTTGACTTATTCACCAAAATGAATAATGAAAGACATGCATAACTTTCCGTGTTGTCCAAGTGGTAAGCCGTCCATGCGTTTATTGGCGCAATTGGAATTCTCACAATTTCCTGCATACTGGACCAAACTTTAAGGTCAATAAACTCGCATATGAACATCGTAATTGGTTGGGTCTATATCTTCCATTCTCCACGATATAACCTTGTTGTATCCAGGTCTTTAAATAGCAATTCCATGTCTGCAGTTTTGTGAATTTATAGGAAAAATCTAAGAAAGATGGCAAAACATGTACTATAGATGATCGAGATTATACGAGGTAAACGAGGATGCATACTCATTAATTCCGTTCTGCAATTTAAATTTTTGGGGGCCATCATCCATTCGTACTTGTTATTACTTTGAGTTATTTATCTCCGACAGATCACAACCCACCATTCTGTCTCCAACCTCGCTTCTTGGTGGTCCCAACAACACACAACCCCCATGACGATGTCCCCATGTTCCCCTGTCAAACCATTTACCCGTCTTTCCAAATCCAAACACCCATTTCCATTTATTTTCCACTGCTAGTTATCTCTGAGGTTACAATAATCTTCCTTATCTTCTTGGGTGAAACAATTTCAGTAGATTTCGTATGGGCGTTGCTGTGTTTGGCGTAGCCCATGCTCTGAAGTGAATAATCACAAGGGACTCCACTGGGGTACCAACACATTCGTGCAGGCGAGTCCGCGCACCCAGTTGACCCTGATTAAAACACTATTTGAACCTTGAAATGTGTAACTTGATTATCGTTTACGTGGAACGTAAAGAGCGGAACCGTTACCTGGGACTGGTGGCTTTGGCAGTGAAAATGATAGGATCTGTATTGATTTTTTGCTTCGCTAGGAGGTTAACGTTTTTTTTTTTTTGCCCTCAAAAAGGCCTATCAAGAAGTGTCTTAGTATGCGATATTATACTTGACCGCTCCTTTAAAACACCGCTGTCACGTCTTGATCTTTCAGAATGTGTATTTTGCCTGATATCTTGGGGGGAGGAGCAGTGCAGTGGCCTGGAACATTGAGGGGGGTGGTTGATGTCAATGTTCAGCTATTGAGGGGCTGTATCCCTTCCCCACGAAACGCCTATGCTGTTGCCCTCCTTAATCGCTGCCCCACGGGAGGGAGTTGTGTGAGGGGGGGGGGAGGGTGAGGGGTAGGAATTGGATACATACAGATTGAACGTTTGCCCATCCCTGTACCACCTATTGGTGAACTCCAAGTTCTGCACAAGTCGCAGGTCGTTTAGGCGATACAACTATAATTAATTAATCCCGTTATGAAAGTTTTTGAGGAGTCGGAGGGCGCTAATTGCCAACTAGTTTGCACTGGCTGCATTTTTCCTCCGCAGTCGCTATGAGAATCCGCGGTTACGGTTGCATCTACGATGGAAACATCCCGAATAGCCGCATGGGCAATCAACCAAAAATCGGGAAGGTGGCCTCGAAGTATTCATGTATTTCGGCTTTACGTCCGCGCGTGTACGCACAGTGGCCTATGTTATTCTTTACACACGGAGGGCTTCTCCTAAGTTTTGAAGTCGAATTACTCCCTTTTTTGTCTCCGCCTGAATAAAATTCAGGAGACTTAGTGGTCACTATGGCTGTGTGTTGTGTATGTGTGTGTGTGCGTGTGTGGTGCGTGTGTGTGTGTGTGTGCGTGTGTGGGTGCGGTGTGTGTGGTGTGTGTGTGTGTGTGTGTGTGGTTTGTGTGTGTGTGGCCACCCTTTCCTCGTGAGCAGGATATCTTCGAACGGCAAAGGGCAATTGCGACAAAATTTTCAGGGTAGCATCGGGGTTGTGTGAACACGCTCTGATGAGATTTTGGGCGCGGAAGTTACTAATTAAGTAAGGTAAATTAGCCTATTTTTCCCTGTAATTTTATGTTTAGGCTCGTGATCAAGATTACGGATGAACCGTAGGTCTATGGTGACTTGGTTTGGCACATAGATGCGGGATCTGAAGTAGATGTACTGTTTAGATTTCAGCGTAAACTACGATCGTCAAGGGTCATTCGGGGTCAAAAACCATTTTTTTTTTTGGCCATAACAAGGGAACCGAATGTCTGCCAACTTTGGGAGGTGCACCATTGTGATTCACTCGTTGACCTCCATCTGTGTTACCTTTGACCTCCAATTTGACCTTTACATGTTTTTGGCCGAATCAAATTTTTTCGAGGCCTTTTTCGGATCTCAAAGGTAACCTTCTGATCGAAACGGACCATAATTTGACCCCATTTTGACTTTGTGCTGTGAAGATATCGGAGGTCAAATTTTTCAATTTCAATTTCGAAATTAAGTGCAGTTAGGGTGTTCATAGTGGATTTGTCCTGGTATTTTTAGAATGCAGCCATGTCAACTAACCCCTGATAATGAGGTTCAAGAGGTCAAATGTCAAATTGATGTGCCTATTTTTAGAGTTCCAGGGCAAAGAAATTAAAATTGTCAATTTTCTCTGTCCAAATTTGAATATGTGACAAGCTCTGTGTGCTGACTAGACTAAACAAACTCCCACCTACAATCGGGCACTTGTCTCAAGTTACAAGTTGTCAAAGGTTGGTTTTGATAACTTTTGGGCAATAGCATCGGCAGTAATACTTTGTGATACATTATGCTTGTAGTACTGTGCGTGCATCTCATCGTGTGAGTAACATTTTCATAAAACCATCATGTCATCAAGGTCATTCAAGGTCAACTTATGACATATAACTGCCAAATAGTCTGTTTTCCTGCAACAACTTCCGTGACCTTCCTGATGTGGTTTAAATTCAGGACCGGGGTGTAACCCACTAAGAGTTACTTTTTTTTTTTTTTTTTTTATAAAATGTTCATGTCATCCGAGGTCATTAAAGGTCCAATTTGAGGTAAAAAACTGATTTTGGTACTTGTTTCGGCATGCACTGGGCGTGTGTCATCAAATGCAAATGCCTCCTAGGAGTGGCATGTATACAAATGGAGATTACAATTTCATAAAAACTGTCCATGTTATTGAAGGTCATTCCAAGGTCCCTAGGGTCACAAACCTGTTTTCTCTGACGATAAATCGGAGGATTGAGTATCTGTGAAGGCTTGGAAGGTTCACCAATGTGATATAAAAAATTGTTGACGCTGCATGTGTGTGACCTCTGACCCGCTCAATTTGACCTCTGTCGGGTGTCATGTGGTTAAAGGTTTAGTCTTGAATAAAATGTGCTTATTTAAAGGGTTTACGACGCTGGCAAAAAAAATAGAACTTGTTATTTTTGGATATGTGTAGACTGTTTGCTTTATGGATGAAAACCCAACTCCCGCTTCGATCGGTTACTTTGGTAGTTACATGGGGGCAAGTTTAATTTAAACGCTTTTTCGCAATAACATTAGGCTTGTTCATTGGAATGCAATATCTCCTAGGATTGGATGCATCCATGGAGAGTAACAATTTTTTATAAAAACCTGCCATGGCCATTGAAGTCCTAAAGGTCACGTAGGGTCAAAAACTGTTTTAATACTACTACTTTTTTTGGCATAGCACATGGGCGTGTATCGAATGCAAAATGCTCTTAGGAGTGGATGTATCACATGGAGAGTTACAATTTCATAAAAACTTGCCCCCCAAATGTCATTACAGGTCATTCAAGTCACTTAGGTCAAAAACTGTTTCCTTCTGGCCTTACTCCGGAAAATTTAATATCTGTGAGCGGAAGGGCTCACCATTGTGATATAATTGTTGACCTGCAATGTGTGTGACCTCTGACCCTCAATTTGACCTCTGTTGGGTGGTCATGTGGTTAAAGGTTGAGTCTTTAATATATTCTAGTTAAGGAGTTAACGGGGCAAAAAAAATGAAACTGTTTATTGGCAAAGTGGCTACGGATATCAGTTGGCGGTCTCCGCCAGGCGGTGTCTAGTTAATAAGGTAATTAGGCCTTTTTAGGTAATCTTTGTTCAGGCTCGTTAGCAAGATTACAGATGAACGCGTAGTTGCTATTGTGACTGGTTTGGCACATATTGCCGGATATGAGTAATTAACTGAGTAGATTTCAAGCGTCAAATATGGTATTGAGTCGTCTAATTTGCATAAAATGCCACAAGTTCGTCGGATTTTTTTTTTCATTCCATCACCACTCATTTCTGTGAATAGAGCACACTTGTGATTATTCACTGAATAAAAGATTGGTATTATCCATAGGGTGGAGGCACGTGTAGGTCCATATTCAGTGTCTATTTCGCAATCATGTGTTCCCAAATTTCAAGTTGTTTGATTTTCCTGAGCTTGATTTGTATGGGTCCTACCTTAGTGTATTCCCCAATGTTTAAATAACTTGACTAGATTCCTGGGGGTAGAGTGTGTATAAATGGTTCCATTCATGCAAATTTCAAGTTTGTTTGCATTCCCATGTAATTAAGTGTGGTCCTGGGATATGTGAAATGAGCAAAGGGGTCAATAGGAAGTTTAATATTTGTGTCTAGTTTGCATAACTTTAGGCAATCTTATTCATTTCCGCACAAACTTATACTCCTTTAGTCGACATTGTCAATAATAATCAGTCCTTACGAATTTGAAATTGATCACTGAAAAGTAGGGTGTTTAGACCTAACACCAAAATCTAAAACAACACATCACATGCCTTGTAATTGTTTGCATGGTGACTATTATATGGAAACACACGATCGCGCAACGCAGGCGAGACCGGGGGGCTATCGCCTTGTATTTGTTGGTGCTGATTTCTCTAATATTTCTGATAATGAAGGCTTCGACCTACATCCTCCAAATGATAATAGATGCAACAAAAGTCCAAACCTTGTTTAAATACCATGGATGGTGGACCGTTTTCTACTCTGTGTTTTCACTCCTTGTAAACCGATTACCTCGTGAAAATGGCCTATATTCCCTACAATAAGTGAATCTCCTCTACAAACACTAACACGTATGCGACTGACCTAATTTTGACAATCAGCGGATTGAGCAGTACATTATTGCATTAAACTAATTGTGTGCCTAATGAGTAATTGAGATGGATCATGTGCCTTCTTTATCATCATCGCTGCTTGTGAACTCGATAACTAAAAAATGCAATGTTCTGTTGATTCTCGAATAGGGTGTAATTGACCCTTAATAAGAAGGCTAGAGGGCACCAATTGTTTTGGTTTGCATATCCCACAGTTCTTTTCGATAATCCTCGAAGTGGGTTCTACCAGAATGGTTCAGAGAAGTCGTTCGTGTTTGACTAATCCCTTCGAATTTATGGAAGATGTTACTAGGGCAGTTGACAACGGCAGGCGTTGATATAATTTTGCTAGACTTCCCAAAAAGGCTTTGACAGGTTCCTCATGTCGTCTCTTGCTCAAAGTGAAAAGTTTTGGCATAAGAGGAACGTTTTTAAGTGGATTCGTCAGTGGTTGTCAATAGGAACAACAAGTGTGTCATCAATGGGCGTTCGTCTCCTTAGCAAAAGATCACTAGTGGTATTCCCCAAGGCGATCGGTTCGGGCCTTTACTTTTTCCTGGCGTATATTGGAGATCTGAGAAGATTCGTGCATTCCAGAGTAAAAAGTTTGCGGACGATACAAGTTGCATCGAGGGTTGTTCGAACGCGTTGATGTTGCAATTGTCCAAAAGGATCTGATATAATCTCCAAATGGTCTTACGATTGGGCAAATTTTTATTCAATGCGAATGAATTGCAAATTAGTGCATGGTGGTTTCCCCACAATCGCAACGCTTCTAAGTTAAATGGGCAAAAATATGTAGGTGATTCAGAAAAGGAATCGCGGTGGTCATTTTTATTCTTCTTTGAAACCTTCTAAGCAGGTGCTGAAAACTGCGAGGAAATGGTAATGGAGTTTTGGCTTGATTTTAGACGACACTTCAGTTTCCTTGATAGAGATTATTGTTGTCAGGTTTTTTAAGCAGCTTGTGAGACCTCACCAGGAGTATTCTGTCCAGGTATGGAATCCAAATTTCTCGAAAGACAAGCAGGTATTGAAAACGTTCAGCGGAAGGCCACTGGATTATTTCACTGTCTTAGAAATTTATCCTACGAGGAGAGATTAAGGAGTCGCGGTCTAACTTCGCTGGAGCTGAGACGAATTTTTCGAGGTGATGTGATTCGGTTTTTTTTAAAATGTTCATGATTCGAGGGCTTTTCCTTCACTATTTCTTGGAGAGGGCCAAAGTTACACGAATAGAGGTCTTGCTTCACGCTTCGTGGTAAACGCTGTAGCCCCAGAGATTATTCATGAGTGGAATAGCCGTCCTGGAGATGTTTTTCTGTCTGAGAGTGTGAATGCTTCAAGAACAAGTCTTGATTAATTTTCAAGAATTGTGGGCGATTCTTCAGCATTTGGGTTGTTCCTTCTCTTTTGGGATGTTGTGGCTGCCAGGGTCTCCATGAGGATTTTTTCTTCCTGAACCTTTTCCACTAAACTAAACTAACCAAAATATCATATCTCACAAATATATGAAAAAAGTTCACTTTTCCCATTGTGGCAATTCCTCTGCCACCCCCAGGAGGTAAATTGTTTGTGCAGAGATGATAATATCACTAAAACATGAATGACTCACGCAAACCAAATAATCGATTTTTGTTTATTATTCGTAATACTTCTTGAAATTTCAATTTGCATAGTCAATAATAAAAATATTAAATATATAAAATTGAAACAGCTTTGGAAGCCTTCAGGTGTGTGCAGTACGTGGACTGCTGGGTAAATTTGGTCATTGATATTCTTTCTGATTTCATAATGAGTCCACAGTTGGAATGGTTCGATATAACTGGCCCCGAAACATTCTACTAGACAATTTCTTCCAACATGGTACATTCATCACCTTACGTCAATTTCCCAGTTTTGGTTAGCTCGCGACCAGTTGAAGCGCACTCTCTCTAGAAAGGCACAATCTGCTGATTGGTTGGTCTATTGTATAGAAAGTAATGCTGTTCTTTGCCGGGGCTGGGGATTGGATTGGAGATTCAGGGCACGTTTCCGATAAGGCGAATTCCTTTGTTTCAGCGGTACGATCGGCCCATTTGCTGGCTTTGCTCACGGGACATTCACATCCCACGTCCACACTGCCTTTCTTGTCAGGGGCACAAGCTTGAATCTGCCACCCTACCTATCGCCCACTCGTCGCACTTAATTACCCTGTGGCCATTTTGTTCCATGGTGATAACAGCCATATGTGTGTGCTGTGCATCGCGAAATAATCGTCACGTTTTTTGGTTGTGTGGCCCAAATACAACAACTACACCCTTTTATCTTCATTTTCCACACTATTCCCAATGTCAAAGCATTGTTTAAGGCTACAGAAACCGTCTCTTATTTTCAATTTCTGGAACCTCCAAGAGAGTGTCGATATAGGCTGGGTTCCATAGATGGCGTATCCGGGATGGATGTGATTATGACATATTTAGGAAAACACGAACGTTTGTTTTAGAAGCGAAAACACTAAAGTTCATACGAAAAAAAAAAACCATAAAATGCAGCGCCCATGCATATTGCCGTTGCGTGACTTTCAGGAAGATTTTTTATTATTTTTTTTTATAGAATTCATTCGCGGTGATACGCAAACGTAAAAAGCATGTTACATATTACGCCTATTCAGTGTTTGGTTTGCCTGCATTCATACTTATTGTGCCTCTTCTGGACAGCAATATCACTTGCAAACAAATAGGACCTATTCAGACACTGGACCCGGCTCAGTTCACGTAAATTGGCGAATTTTCACATGCGCCACTGGACCCGGGTACTCATCTAGGATAGATAACCATATGCCATATTGCTAGTAAAAGTGTCTTTATGGTGTTCCTTTTGGGGATGTCCTTAGCTTCCTCCCATTGGTTTGATACATATAACGCATTCATATGCACTATCGTTTTATCTGTCCATTTATCAATTGCTTTTTGTGCAAGTAACAGTCGAAGAAGTTGCACAGTGCACACGGTTGGACAAGTGATGCATGATGATGGAAAATTCAATTTAATCTAATTATTTTAAATTTGCTGGTATAAAAAGAACCCCCAAACAATGCAAGGATGAGTAAAAAAGTTCGGCTCTTTGGGGTGTGAGGGGGTGTGTTGGGCTACGATTCCGAATCTTTGAAAAAAGCTGCACCCACAGTCACTGTCGGACCCTGTCATGACACCCCCAAGGTACCATCAACTGGTCATCACCCATAAGACGACGTTTCTCAATCCATTGACGTACGTACACCTTATCACACCATAAAGGCCCCAACTCTTAATGGGAGGACCATGTCAAACTATGTGGCACCAGTCGGAACAAGGGGCATATGAAAGGAATGGGGCTGGGGGCCACCCAGAGGAAACCAGTTGTTGTGAGCGGAAATACCTTCCACTCCCCCTTTTTCCCATGGTACAGTTCGGCAGAAAAAAAATCAGGGAGGAAGGTGGAAATCGGAAAAGTTCTTTTCAAAACAAACAGAGTGGGTGTTTGGGTCTATTGCACCAATGGATCTAATAAAGCAGCTAGAAAAACACCAAAATTTCCAAAAGGGGAGGGGAACACCTATCTCCCTTATATATTCCTTACAAACTTAACCCCTCAAAAAAGGGAACTAACTGCCCTTCGTTCAAGACCACATTTAGCAGGAAAATCATTAGAGCATCCAACGTTCATCCAAGGCCAGGTGAAAAAAGGGAAATTGTTCCCAATTGTGTGTTTAGCACCAAATTGATCTACAGAATCTAGGAAGAAAAAAAATTACGATGGGGAGGGGGGGGACACCCCCACCCCACCACCTTAGACCCTCCTATATCCGTCATCAAAGTCGGCCCCGCCATTGAAAATCCCTCTCAACGCCACTGAGTCAAAATATGTGACAGGACTATCAGGGGAGTATTAAGGCCGGGCACCAATATTCTAGTCACCTCATTTCTAGTTGACCAGTTGCTCACCGTACGTATAATGAAGGTATTCAGGTAGGCTGATTAGCCCTTGCAGGCTGATAGCCCTTGCCGGACGGCGTTTGTTTTTACTCTATCATCACCATATGTCATATGTTTCCTTCGATTGTTATCGGTATACTCGCCGATGGAGGATCGAACATGCCTATTCAAGGGTGCAGACATGGACGCACTTATGGTTCAACTGCGAATGCTTCACCAAGTACACGGGAGAAGGCAATGCCTCTTTAGAGAATGTGGCGTGGGAATAATCACACGCAAACGGCATCTTGTAAATTGCCTACCACTCGCTTGTCCCTGCTCCGTACTAGCGACTAGGCAACAGGCTACCATTTTTAAAGTCTTTGTATGACCCTACCGGGATCTGAACCCATCCCACCCAGATGGGAGGCAGGCGCCTCCACCAATCCGGCTAACACTGGAATTAAAACATTCGAAGAAACATAAAAAAATAACACCTGTAGAGTACGGTTTGTAGCCACTGCTTGGAGACAATAGACCACCCTGGCAGCAGCCCATTAATCCAGTTGCCTTTTCTAGGGGAGAGCTTTTTTGTAGTGCTAAGCGACGAGCTTGTAAACCAGGGGTTGTGAGTTCGAGCCTGCCACATTGTACCCTTGAGCAAGTACTTTATCCGATTTGCTTCTCTCACCCAGGTGTACAAATGGGGACCGTGAGGTTTCAGAACACACAACGGGTGATGATTATAGCTGCCGCGATTTACTATCCGGGTAAGTCTGTAAAGCGCTCGAGAACTTAGCGGGTGTAAAGTTTCTAATTAGGAATTTGACAATTATCATTATTTACGAATTCTTAGACTTGTTGATATATCACTAAGCTCGTGTCCTCAATAGCGCCTGGACTGGTCAGGAGCACAGTATCTTTGAACCCTCTACAGGCTGCACCTGCTTTATAACTTTCATGAAAATCTCTCAATACCCAGGTTTGTCGACAGTAGTGTTTATTCTTGGGGAGAGCACTTAGTAGCATAAATAACCCAATGTGAACTATTGGATATAAGTGGCATTGGATGAATTTCAAGATAAGCGAGAGTACAGTCATGGAGACTGAGAGGCACTTGTACATTGATGACTATTTTTTTTAGAAATTTCTCTACTCCAGCGCAGAGCCGACTGATCTTAATCGCAGCACGAATGGTAGTACCTTGCATGTGTATGATACCATCCGCCAATAGGGGAAAGACCCGTTTTGACAATATTTGGTCGAGCAGGCCGCACGGGTGCAGACCTGGATATTGTCAGGCCTGGGGCATTACCCATCACCCATAAGTTCAGAGAAGCATACACAACCAGTTTAGGCTGATGATGAATTCACTCTAAAAAGAGGGACCTATAGACGGGGTGGGGCGGTCCATGAAGATTGTTCACCCCACTGTGTCAGCCAATATAGTAGAGTTCTCGTTTTCAAGTCGTTGGTGTGACTCGCCTGGAGTTGAAACCCCAACCTCCCCAGTATTAGTCAGTGCTCGATCATTGGACCATACACTCGATGGGGGATCTAGAAATACAACACTTTATGGAGTGTGCTGTAATCTGGACTGTCTTGGCAATAAACCTTCATGACGTAGCGCAAGAAACTGTTCTGGAGTGAAATTCCTCACTCATACATAGCTCTGACCGATGACGATCTCGGTTGGTGTTCTTTGAAGACCTTGTAGACATTCTGAACGTAAAATGTCCCGTCCTCTATATGTCGAGCACTGGAGTAGCCAGATACGGTGCTGTAAGAGATGAAGTAGTCGCGTGCTTGGGAACAAGCTTCTTATTCATGGTAACCTATACCAAAGCTCTCTGGACCATCTGGTAATATGCACGGAACAAACTTCTGAAACTTCACACCTGATTTCCTCAGGCACATGTTTCATAAAGAACGTTGTGGGGCTTTCCGCTGAGAGCAGAGCATTGCCGGATGAAGTTATTCTGTGTAATAAGACAGAAAATGCTGTGAGTGGAGTTATTTTCAGGCATAATATGACAAACTTATGCGACGTAAACCAGGCCTCACCATGGTACTGCCACTATACTCAACATACACTAAGAAAAACTTTAACCTGTATAAGTCACATCGTCCCCAAAGGTCAGCAACCTTGTTTGATAAACTCCACTAACAGTATGAGCGATTTATACAATTTTGCCGCCATATGGCTGTTTTGACCATCAATGACTTGTATGAAACAACTGGGTACAGGCTGGAAGCACTGCACCCCTAGATACTGTAGACCTGACAGTATAGTATTGAAATCTTCTATGTGCCCCTTGGGCGATATAACTGTAGACCACATTTGCAACTTTAATCAATATAATGCATTCCTCATGATTATTCGGCGGCGTGCCTGGACCTCGCTATTGTACGCAAAGCAACTTTAACTATGAGTTTTAGGTAGGGCAATTCATCACATCATGGAACCAGTTTTACGTCCATGCAAGCCTGCAAGCATGGTAAGCATGACGGTAAAACTCAACGGCACACCTTCCTCCACTACAACTATTATGGGCCAATGCACCGTCAATACCCTTGGCAGCAAGGTCGTTGCGCACAACTTCAGTCTTCCGAGGCGAGGGGTGACGCGGGGCGGGTGTTACCACCGCGTGACAATTCACGAATAGTAGCTAGACCTAGACGATTCCTCTTTTTTTTTCGATGGCATAATTGCCGATCAATATCGTCTACTCAATGCCCAGCAAGGGTGCAGACCTGGATACTGGCACCTTAATTGTCAGCTGCGAATTCTTAACCAGGTACACGGAATAAGGCTGCCCTTTGCGGTACCATATGTGGGGACAGTGGGGTGAAGGTAACCACACGTAGATTGCAACTACTTGCAAATTGCCTACCTCTCATTGGTCCATGCTCCAATCCCTCGTGCTTCGCCCAGCTAGAAGGCAAACAGGTTCCATTTTGGAGTCCTTTGGTATGACCCTATCGGAATCGAACCATCCCGTCTCCCGGGTGGAAGGCCGACGCTACACCAATTGTGCCAACCAATTGTGCCAACCAATTGTGTCTTAACTCCTCAAATGGCTTCCTGACTTCGAGATTCACTCAGAGCATCCATCTGATCATTCTCCTCTCGTTTTCGATCTAGTCTAGTCGTCAGGTCTTCTTCTTTCACAACCCATGTTCACTACCACAGAGCACGGCAGTCTTAGCACAACCTGGAAAATATTTTCCCCTTTTTTCCTGTGCAGGTAAATAACTCCAGAAGTAAGAATCGGTACCTTCTCCAAACTTCTCCACCCACTCTCAATCCCTAGCCATAGACTTTCCTGCCACCCACCAGTAGCGGTACAGAGTGTCCGACCCCCCCCCCTCCTCCTTTGGTTCAGAGCTTTCGACACACTAATGCATTCTACCATAATGTTGGTCCAGATGGTTGGGGAGTCGGACCTCCCCCCCCCCCACACTTTTCCCGCTCATGTGATGCCATCTGTGCTGAATGTATCCTCAACATATGACATACCTTTACAAGATGTACATGACCCAAATATTTGCGCGCTTCCGCTCACATGTTTGCCTCTCTTACATGTTTATGTTGGTGTCACGTGTGCTAGATTTGCAGGGTCGACACCAAACAGAGGAGGCAGGGCAAGCATTTTCCCCCCCTAATTCTAATTCTAAGTCCCGAAAATAAACATTGTTTAAATAACGTGTTTAAGTTATTTTGTATGGTGTGTGGTGAGGTGTTTGCTAGCAGGGATAAAGTGTATTGTAAACATTAATTTGTCGCATAAGGACATCTTCCGTTTAGGGGGGGGTGAACCTCCGAATTTTGGACGCCGCTCGCGCGCGTCGCGGCTCTCTTTAACTCATTGTACATCCACCGCATACTGAGAAGGTCCCACGAGCAAAATATTTTTAGTATTACATATATGAGGGACTTCCCTCCTTTGCCTTATAAAGCCCACGGTATCTTCTTTCACGTCAACATTAAAGAACATAGGCCTCTTCCTACATCTCGGAAGACCCATTTATTAAAATTTGATTTTTTTTTGTTAAATGTTATTCCTGTATCATAAAAAATAGGGCGAAAAGACGGTATATCCCCCCCGGCTTATCCGTGTGAATCGTTGTATAGTTGAGAAAAATGCAAACTATTCAACATAAACTGACTGAGGCTGATTGATTGAGGGAATTTTTTTTTCAAATCCCGTATTTGACCAACCTCTTCATCAACCTTCTGTGATTCCTCGAGCCGCTTTGCGCGAATGTGATGTATGTTGGAGTCCCTTGGCCGCCTTTACGACCGTAGCTCATGAGAGTATATACTTGCGTTATGTTAAGTGTGTAAATCCATTACGCACAGACCTATACCAGCTCCTGTTTTAACATAATGCAGTGACTTAAAGCCACCAACTTTTTAGGTACCCCCAATGATAGCACTCAAGGCCCCTGACCCCATCGGGAGCCCTCCCCTTTCCGTCATGGTTATATATTGAAAAAAATGCCGACAGAGGGGTGGTGAGGTTGGGATATCTTCGATCGCCTCAGGCGCGGATCCATAGTTTTTTGGAAAAATAAAAAATGACATTCGATAGAATTTTGAAAATAAATTGAATGAAAAATGGTCTAGACGAGTCGCGGGGGTGGTGGTGAGTGAACAAAAAATTGGGACTGCCATTTGCGCTGGACCAAGTTGGACCCCTCCTTTTGTAAAATCCTCGGTCCGCCCCTGCCCCCCCCCTGCACTGATCATATGATTCATATACCCTAAATAGCGAAATTTCCCTCCGACTCAATACCGACAGTCACAGACAACTGCTCACGCACTAAAAGGAATACTAATTCACCTGTACAGTTTTACATCTAAGATTTGAAACAGAACTCAACTTCCCTTAACTCCACTGCACCTCTTGTGCACCAGTGCTTACAAACAACAGCGAAAGATAGAATTGGCCGCCGCCCTACACCCTTTTCACAGAAACAGAACAGGGCCATACAACCAGATCTGACAGCTGGGATACCAACTACGGCTGACCATAACTTCGGACTTCTGCATATTGACTTTTGAGACGCATTCCAGATCTTGAAAATTTCGGACTAACTCCCCCATATGTTTCAGCAATCAGCAACAAGGATCATCAGCCTACAGTATATTCTCAAGGCACCCAGTTCTAAATTCCCTAGACAGAGCTCCCAAAAAAACCACAATGAACAGCATGGGGTCAGCACGAACTCGCCCACCTACACAACAAAATCAGTACAATAAGAGCAATTGACATTGGAGTAACTGACTTCAGCTACTTTTCTTGCATAATAAATTCCCCCCCCCCCCCGTCTCTCTCTCTCTTATCAGAGAATAGACCATCTGTTTTTTAAGACGCCAATACATGAACATATTTGCTTCACAGCATCCTGGAAAAGTTGCAAAGGAATACTTACCATCAGGTCTTTGGAATTTTGAAAGTCTTCTTGGCCATCCTTAGTGACAAATGCCTCTCCATTTCCATGGAACAGACAAAGCAGATAAGCAATCCCCATGGTCCCTCCCTTATCCGCATGTGCTCAATTAGGTCTTCGGTTTCCTTAAAAGTTTTGTTGAGCGCTAAAGTCCACATCGAACTTGAGAATCACTCCAAATAATTCTTTCCACTTCTCTGGCACTAGAAAGTGGACAAAAATGGTCATCTGTTGTTTCTCTGGATACAACTCCTCTGTACTAAACACCGGAATGTGGGTGTGGGGGGATGACAAATGACGAAAAGAGGATGACTAATTATGTCTAACGTTCTAGATCATGATATAGCCAAGAAACAAGGGGCCAAGTTTAAAACAAACGGCCTATTATCCTGAACCCACCCCCATGGCGCTTTATCTAAGGGCTTTACATGTACACTTTCTATTTATTTAAATTGAAGCTTGTGCATTTCAAGTTACCTTGTGGAAATTTCATAAAATGGGCGCTCATCAGGCCCAGGTGGGAACTAGGACTGCAGATTCACGACCACCCCGTGGTAACGGCTAATAGACCGTTATGAGGGAACTTCAGAACTAAAACCCCAACATTTTTGGGATTGTTCACATAATGGTCTAATATGCCCCTATGATATTGTCCCCCTTGGTGTCCGATTTAGTTGACATCCAACACAGAATGATTGTTTTGGGGCCAAAGAAGGTAATTGTTGACATATTGGATTTAGGTAGATAGTTAGAAATCTGAGTAGCATGCAGATTCCGATCGCTCATCATCATAGCTGGTTTGAGCTAATAATATATTTGGAAGCAATTATTGCATTATGCTTGTTTCAGAGAGTAACTCTTCATGGGGATGTGGATGGGGGGGGGGCGGGGGACAGCCTAGAGAGAGACTACACAACGCATTAAGTTGGCTCCTGGGGTGTTAATGCCATTCGAGAACTGCTTCTCATTCTTATCTTGTAGAGTATTTCCCAGCTGCGTCAGAGGATGTGTGCTCTATGATAATGAGTACTGAGCAGTGAGAGATGATGATTTACGAAACTTGGAAGAATAATATTAAATGATCATAGTGGATATGTGGTGTGAAATCGCATGATATGGATTATTCTGAGATTTAAGATATACTATCGGTCTTATTAAATGAATGTGAGATCATGTCGAGGACGGATAGACCTGAAGTGTTTGGTCCATGTTGAAGGACGCGAAGGTCACGGTGCACTGGGTTAAAAGTCCATAGATATTTGGGTGGCTGGCCGGCGAGGGGTAGGCCCTAAGAAACCTGGATTGAAGTTGTGCATAGCTACCACCCCTCGCAGTCAAGGGTACTGTCCGTCTCTTGGGCCAGAATTTGCCCCCAATGTGGTGACAACTCACAAGCAAACTCGAAATGTTATACAATCTTCTTAATGTTCAGTATTCTTCACATGTTTCTTTCTTAATTCATTATCCTTTTTGAATGTCTCGTTTACGATTGTGTGCATGGCGTAGATTTGTTTGTTTTGTGTTTTTTTTTTTCGGGGGGGAGGGTGTGACTGGTACAAATACATACTAGCGGAGCGCCACCTTGGTTTGGGGCGCAGCGTACCGGAAATGTTTAGGATTTTGAGACCCTTCAGATGGCCGGAAAAAGCACTTGCTGGGTGCTTCGACTGCATTTAACCAGCCTTGACATAGGTATCGCATGGCTGCAATTTCTAATTTATAGAGGAGAAAAAATCACTCTGTGGATAGAAATGTTTAATACATATCCGATGAGTCGAGTAAGATCACGGATTCATATATACTATGCATCCTCTTTCATTATTTCCATCTGCAGATTTTTCTACTACCCTTGATATCACAAGTTAAATTGGTCCACAAAGAGCCCACCAAGGCCAATGGCCTGCATGTCCCGAACTTGTCCGTAATTTGAAAATCATAGTAACAACACACACCGCCCTGATTGCTAAAATCGTGACATTGTCTTCAATTTGGGGCGGCGATTTTGTTAAATATTGGGAGATGATATAACGTTGTGTACCATCTAAGTCTAAGCGCCACCATGGCTGGCGCGTAGGCATTCAATAAAAAAAATAGGTTTTACAGACCCCCAGATACAGAAATGACACTTTCCAGCCTAATGACATTGAGCACATCACTGGAATCGAATACATTTTCCGAAACTGATCACTGTTATCCTTATTACAATTATTCTTGTGGCTTTCATTCTATCATACCTCTATTTTTCAGGTAATTCCCCTGCCATAGACCCTTTCCATTGGTAGAGGTTTTCCCGATCTTGGAAATTTGCCTTGAACATCACTTGTGATAGAATTGGTGCATTTATTTGGGTCTTTTTTTTTTTTTTAATCGAGCCCCGTCAGCTATCATTTTTTCAGCTTTGTTTTTCGATCAGAATTTTTACATGTTAGCCATATTGCTTTGTTCCGCCTCCGCGTCTATATATAGTGCCGGACGTCAATCACGTAAACCTCCCTACTGAATGTGCACATCCCCTGCCCCTGCTGTTTTTCTTTGCATATGCTTTCATCAAGAAGCCCATGCCATCTGCTTGCAAATCCGTCTGTTATAAGCAATAAGGAATTAGAAGTATAACTAAACTCTAGCCATTGGTAGATTGGCGTGTTTATGAAAATGCCAGTTGGATTCCTTCTGCATTTGGTGGGGAAAAACTGAATCGTTTCCAAACCAAATTCTCATTGTGGCCTTCCCATATGGGTCAATTCACCGCAGTTTTTAGAGGCACGCAAGGATCCTTGTGTTCATGGCCTACTACTGTATTCTATTTGACGGGGGAATTGTTTTGCAGTTTGGCCTCCTCAACATGAAATTTAAGCAATCCTTGTTAGAAATATGTGTTAGGTCCGTTGTGTATGGTGGTCGTAGGCTACTGTACCTTCTTGCTATAACATCATGAGTCATTTGTTTTGGGAGATAATGCTGGATCATTGGGATGGGGAAAGGGGGATGAGCATGCAGGCACACAGGCCATCCCCACCATCAATAATGGTGGGGGATGTATCCCCCTCCCCCCCCCCTCGCGATACCCCTTTTTAGGCCTATGATGTGTGTGACTTTGGTGATCCAATGATTTCATGATTCCATTGAACTATTCGTCTGTGGCTGTCCTATTTCCTATTTAACTGAGAATCACTCAATGATCTTTCCTACTGTATATTGTCTACATAATATGTTAATTCTTATGCATTTTATGAGGGACAATTCCTTTGACTGTTTATACTGGTAGTGTGCTAGGATGTTACTCCCTTTAATTTCATTTGTTAACTTTGCTATCTCCTCTCCACTTTTATGTTTGTATTTTGTTTCTACTTTTTCCTGTTATTTCGATGGCCTCGGGGAAGATTGGCCTCGTGACTAACCGGTTACCCTCCTGAACAAGTTGAATGCATAAATAAAAATAACTCAAATTGGGTTGAGTGGAAATTGTGCCGTTGCGTTCCCCATCTCAACTCCTGACTCTTCATGGAAGTAAAACCTGTTTTTATGGATGTGTTAAGTTTGCTAGCCTTAGTGCTCAATAACCAGAAGAGTGCAAAAGGCTCAGTGATTCCTAGACTGTCTTGATGGTCCTGACCTGAGATGACATCTGCCCTGACTACTAAACAATAAGGACCAAGTACTTATCACGGAGAACCCACATACCAAGAAAGAAGCACAATTCTTTACAGATGAGGTCGAATTGTTGTTTTTCTTCACAGCCAAATATATATTTTCAACATTTCGCCCATCTTTTACTAAACTGAACCCCCTCCAACAACACGATATGGTTCTTGTACCCATAGGAAGCTGCCTGCCGAATTCCAGCTTGATCGGACCAAGCATCCTGACGGATACAGGTTTCAGACTTTGACCGCTGTTGAACCTTTGACCTGGCCCTAAAACAATATGTTTTAATGTACCTTCTGGTGTTACCTGTCACGCCCGGGGCGTTCGGCAGCTAGCCTCGAGGTATCGAGATATTTACTGAATATTATCTCCAGTATTGTTTATATTCATCGAGGTAGTGCTCATTAATAGTAAAACATAACATTTTATTATTGCCGTTGTCACATCGTGTTTACGGAGCAGAATGTCAAATACGCGACCAGTGTTAATGTGTTATTGTATTGCAAGTGGATGAGGGCCCATGGTTGTATTGGTGTTTTTTGTGTTGATATCCGCTATTTCGTTGAAGACTTTCGGATAGAGTGGTAGAGCGGGCTGGAGTTGATTTAATCACCGCCTGTCGCTTGCCGACGAACATGGTGTGAGACTGTTGTAATGTAATTTTATTGTGTGCGGAAATTGTTGAAAAGAACCGTGAAGACAGACGTTTAGGTGTAGAGGTTGAGGACGTTTAGCTGTGGAGTGCGTGAAATGAGAACCGTGATGAATTTTTTTTCGATTGATTTTGGTCCCCCGAAGATTATTAAATTAATCCAAAATATATTAAAAAAAAAAACATAAAATAGACATTTACCATCGAAACGTACAAGGGCGATGCACCCCATTTCCTCGCCCTGGTTGCGCGATCAGTCGATCCTTCCATCAGTTCTCATGCAAACAAATTAAAGTTCCATTCCTTGTCTCGCTTCTTCCATATTTGGTATTAGCATTAACAGAACAACTTACTCATCACTTTCAAATTCCTAGGGAACTGACTATTGACCGTGTCCACCAAAAGAGTAATAAGTTTTGTGGAATGGTGATTAAGTTTTGCCTAATTAAATATGCAATAGACGCAATACACTCCAACTTCCCTTGAACCCATTTACCTCTTTTAGTATCTCACGACTAATGAATGGCCATATCTTTACGTTTTCACATGCGGAACTGAAAATCTGCATAATGGAGCGAATTACCCACATGTACTCGTCTCAATGCTAAAATTTGGGGCGACCTGAAGGTGACCAAACCCCATCGAGCTTCACGCAAATCAAACAGACTTTGAAATTCAAATCACTATACCGTATGCAAATAGACACCCTCAGTGACCTCCATTCCATGTTTAAGTCTAAGTATCATGGAAATCCTGCAAACTTTGAAATTACGCAAATTTGGCAAATTAGCCAGGTTTGAATGCCCCTTGTGACCCTGAATCCGTGATAAAAATAAATCGGAACCAAGGTCAAAACCATACCCCCAAGTTTCCATCATGAAAAACTTCCAGATTCGCAGAATCTAAGCAATCGTGTTGACCCACCCGATACTACTCAAAATTTCATCAAATCGGTGTACCATTTCGGAGAATCCTGCTAACTAGAAGCGGGACATACATACAATACATACATACATACAGACATGTCGTGCTTGCGACGTGCGTGCGTTAATACCTACAACACACACACATACATACATCATACATCCACACCCAACACGACCTAGTAAACGCTTTATTGTTTAAACATGTAGATGGTCCTAGAATAAGTAGGGCTAATGCATTACAACCGGGGTGGGATGGTGCGACTGAAGGCGTTATGATGTTGCGCACCTATGAGTGGAACGGCGAGAAGGAACATTTCTGAACTTATGAACGATGAGTAGAACGGCCATCAAGAAACAACAATACTGAAGAATACCTATGTAAAACCATATTAACAATATATGTATAGCTGGTAACAGCCAAACTTACCAATTCAACTTATTTTCCAGGGCGAGGGTTATGCCTAAGTCATCTTCATCATAACTCCGTTAGAGGCACTCCTCTGGGACCCTTTTCATTGTATATCGAGGTTTCTGCATGTCTTGTTTCATCAAGGCCATGGTTGAAGGCGAATCTCCATCACCCATCTCGTCTCGTCTCCTGCGAAATATGCTGCTAACCAAGAACAACCATCAGTAGCATGTAGCAATGGCGCACAAGTGGGTTCTCTAACGGCTAGTCTTGTCTATTCTTCCCGATCAGTGGTTGGAAGAGGATAGGACCGTGTGATTGAGATCGGCAGTGAAATCTGAAATTGGACCATCATGGCAAAAATAGACAATTAATGACCTCTAGTGGACCCCACAGACCTGTAGTGACCCCAAATCTACTGTGGGCTGAAAAACGAATCGTCCAGGTACTTGTTGCACCCCTGCTCCAACAAGGTGAACTAAATCAAGATAGCTTCTACGGTCATGGACGTCGCTAGAAGGGTGTCCTCCACTCCCAATTTGTCAAAAATTTGGCATAGTGTGGCGATTCAGCGACCATCGAAAAATTTTTGAAAGGTTAACTCTGGCCAATTAGCAAGATATAAAAGTTTCCATTATTAAGTCTTTTCCAACTATGAAAATATATTTATTTTACCTTTTCCAGATTCTAGTCCAACTTGCCACAATTCGAACCATGATTAAAGATATATTTGGGCATACACATTTTTGGGCATGCAATTTTTCTCACAATTGTACTCTCCGTCCGCGCTGGCGCATTACCATTTAAATTCGAATTCTACGGGGTTAGGTAAACATTGATTCTAATCGGGACTTTTTGAAAGGCAGATCTGCTAATTTTACCTATTCTTAGAAAAAAATTTTCCCTTTAACTCTCAAGAAATTTCACTGAAGTCCACATTTCGTAGCAGGAATTTTTGTAGTTTTCCGTAAAATTTACAAAGATTTGCATTGCGCTCACGGCGACCGGCGCTGTTTGGTACTTAAAATTCAGACTAGTACAACTTTGTTGAAAGATCCAGTTTATTCACGTTGGATTTCTGTGAAGGTACCGATGAATTAATAGCTACTTACTTAACATTTTTATTCGCTGGCGGGAGAGACTCTACAGTCATCATGTCTCTCCTTCGTCGTTCGTTTGCGTATCGATAGTTCGTTATTTCGTCCCTTCTGTTCGTTACGTTCATTCATAACTTATCAAACGTACATGGCGATCAGTTGAAACTTTTGGTAGTGGAGAAGTTTGCTACTGGCTAGCCTTAGCTAATTTATGTTCGCATAGTGTTCTTAGATTTTATTTTACATCCAATCAAATACCCCAATTTCCCAATTCCCTTGAGCTCTCGCTCTCTGACCTGTGGGAGAGGTGGTTAACCATTACTCCCATCCTCTGCAGAGCATGTTTACCTTATCTTGTCAGAAGGTGCAGTCTGCAGCCTAGATTGACATAACCTTATTGCGCAGGGGAAAATGATTTGTCTGTCCATCACCTCTCGCCCTAGATTGTTGGCTGTGAGCCAGAAAGAGTTGTTCCACATGTTGGGTTTTGTTGCCTGCAATAGCTAACATACAGGACTAGGAATTATTCAGTTTGGTAATTTGTGCTGGGCAATGATATCAAGATTAGGCAATTGTGGTAGACATGTTCCAAGCCATTCCATGGTTATGACATATGTCAGTTAAGGTCACTTAAATGTGGCCTCATCAATTTGGATTGGTGAAGACATGCAGTGTATTCGCCCAGGAATTTGCCGTCCGCAGCTATCAGACGTTTTCGACTTGGGCTGTTTTTTTCATATTCGAAACTTGAACTTGCCAACTATTAGAAACCAATCTTTGAGGAATTCCAACTAAAAAGCCGCAACTTGTAACTGAAACCAGAGCACCAACTATGCTGTAGCTCAAACCCGAAACAAATGGTCATAAATTTCAGGTCAGAATGATCAACAAAGGATCATTATGACTTACCGGAACTTTCATGTGAATGCTGATGTTCCTTCAGTTCCTTGACCTACCTCGATGTGTCATGATTGTTATTACATCAGCACCTATCCACCCTAAAGTTTATAAAAAAAAAGTTATAAATAAATCTTTAAAAGCCTGTAACACTTCCAAGTTCTTTCGGGCCCAATTCACTGCTTGCCCCTTCTTATTAGATGGCTTTGTATCGAGAAGTTTCTGTGGTATCTTTGAACGTTCTATGGTTAGAACAGGTCACACATTATTGCATCGCGCCAGTATTATGGGATGAATAATAGGGTATATGGTTATATTTAAGGCAGCGCCAAACCATCAGGGTGGTTGCCGAAACGTCCTTGGATAACATGTTAAGCTGAATAGTACTTGCTGAAACGTTGTTGGCAGTTTGCCAGAACTTCGAAGAAAGCAGTAGGGGTCGCACCCTGGTGCAACCAAGAAATAGTTTTATTAGGCCCTCCGTATGCCCTGCCGAGGCCTAACTACTAGTCCTCCAAGAGAGGACTGAATAACTCCAAATGTAAACAATGTCTGTAATATGTGGAAGTGTGTGTAAACCCACTGAACACACAGTCAGGTTATTGGGGACTGTACAGACTACTGTGGTTTAACTTTACCAGTTTATCTCATTTAGCCCAACTTAGCCTCCACCAAGGCCAGGCCTAACTTCGGCCAAGTAAATAAATAAACATTTTGAATCGGCCCCTCCCCCGTTTTTTTGGACTTTAACATTCTGTTTCTGTATTACTTTTGTAGGCTTTTGCTTATAACTTGGCTCAAGTTTTTCGGTTTGTGTCAAGAGGTACGAGGCGATCACACCCAGGGTCCCGCTGGTTTGCCGAATCCGGGTTCCTTGTATTAGTCACAGTACAAACAATTACAAAGCCTTCCATGTCTTGCTTCAGAGTTTTGTATCATCATTTAACAGAAACACTATAACCCTTGACAATTTCAAATTCTAGAACTGTTGACCACCATATCCTACCCCAAAGGTTTGTGGAAATTGACTGACATTGTCTGACTATGCAAATTAGACACAATATTTCACTTCCAATAACCCACCAGTTTTCTCATTTAATATCTCCAGACCATGGTGGACCACATCACACATGCAATGGAATCCAACCAACTTGAACATTTGCAAATATGAAATTATCACACAGTGAAATAACAATGACTCGAGTCAATGTTAAAATTTTGAGGACTGAGTATACATGATTCTATCAACTTCCTAAAATCTAACAAACTTGAAGTTAGGAATGAATAATGTCTAAGTTAACAAGGCGATCGCCCCGTGTCTCGCCTAGGTCCGCGATCAGGGTTTCCAGCCTTGTCACCATGCGACCAATTACAAGGCATTTACTGGTTGCTTTAAGATTCCTGGTATTAGCATTTGACAGAAACCCCTACTATCAGTGACCATTTCAAATCCGTAGGACTGATTATTGCGCAATGTCTACCATATAAGTTTTTTGTGAACTGTTACAAGATTTGTCTAAATTTGAATGCACATTAGACAATAATTAACTTTCTGGTGACCCATTTTCCTCACTTCACTTATCACTCAGGGACCAATTGGTGAACCACCATGCCTCGGAATTAACAACTTGACATTGCATTAATCAACACTTTATTACACCTTCCTGCATCACAACCCCTAGTGAACCACGTCAATGTTAACATTTTGGCGAGACTAAAGTAGACCACAGCTCTAGTGTGGTCCCTAAATCTAATAAAGTGTTCGTTCTATCCGCATTCAACCCATGATTCCATTTAATACCACCCTCCCAAAGGAGTTACTTCCCATATCTCACACACTAGAGCTTACTGCAAGTATAACCTGACACCCTACATTCTTGAATAGGTGCCTGTAAAGTAACAGTTTGACAGGGGTGGTTTCACTTTGGTCATTGGTAGGGGCCCAGAAGAGGTTAGGCCGCAGAAGTGAATCTCAAGGTAAGACGCAGGTTTTGACAATAGATGATCTCTGTCGTCACATATAGGAATACTAGTTAAGATGCATGGAAATAACATGCCTGAGGGGTTTAAATGAGTAAAACCTGGCAACATTTTGTTTTATTGATAGCATGGCTATATATATGATGTCAGCATCATGCGGGTCCGCTAGAGTGCCCCAAGAATAAACCATTCTTAAAAAGGTGCATACAGTCTCTGGAGTTGTTGCAGGAAATGTATTATTTGACAGTTTTTGGGTCCATAGTGATCTCTTGAATGACCTTTGGGGGGGGGGATGACATAACGTTTGTATGAAAAAATGTTACCCTTATAATATGCAGCGGCCCTCCCCAATTTCCGCATACGACACCAGTACTAAAAATTATTGCAAAAATGTCTTATTTGCAGTTTCTTGACCTCGAATGACCTTTGAGATCATGCGGTTTTATGAAGAATGCTTGCCCCATGTGATTCACCAAGCCCTAAAAGTATTATGTAAACAGGTACACACGCCCTATCCTAGATCCTTAAAAGGTAGTAAAATCGACCTTTGGCCTTTGACTTGAAGACCAAGTGTCAGATGGAAGCAAGACGTTGGTTTCGTCTATGTAGAAGATAGAGAACTATCACATATCGAAAAATTGACAGCTTTTATTTGCTTTGCCCTGTAACTCCTAAATGAGCACATTTCCCTTAGTCTTGACCCTTTGACGCTTTTGACCCCCGTCTTTAGATGTTGTTTTGATCACCTGAACCCAAAAATTACCATGACAATCCTCTACTCTACGACACCCTAACTGCACTCATTCTAATTTTAACTGGACATTTAACAAAATTCGACAAATTGCGTAATTTCTGCAAATTATTCACACTAAATTACCTTAAGTGACCTTGCACTATGTTGTTAAATTGATCAGGATCGACGGTGTACCATCTCCACCAAGTTTCAAATTGGCCCTCATTCCTCTTTAAAATGGACCTTTGACCTTAACTTTTCGCAGGGTCAAGATGGTCCCAAGGGGTCAAGGAACATTGTTTCCAAGTTTGGGTCCAGATCCATCAAAGTATGACCGTTAGTAGGGGCCTATAAATACTTCTTTCCACCAGATATTACTGTTGGGGTACTGTTTTAACAAACTCAAATGCATTATATGACGTCTCATCCAAAATCGTTAACGATCCGAAAGAAGCACTTCCTAAGGAACCTTTTGACAGGTTTTCAAGAAAATCTGATGCTTGTGGAGGAAAAGCATTTTGTAATTGTTTGCACAACTGGCCCATTGTGATGCCCCTTTAATGACCTTTGCCTGACCTTCACAGGGTCATACAATGTCCTAGTGGTCACTGTTATGATGGTCCAGTTTGGTCAACATCACTCAAAGATTGATCACTTGGCAGCCAAACAGGCCATTGTTTTGCAGCCAAAAATTCAAATGTGACACACAGAAGTAGTAATTAGATAATAGAATGACTGGGCGGATCACAAATAGCGCAACCAGCATAGCTGGTTTGAGCTAAAAATGTCTCTCAATTGGGGTCATTCGGACGGTATCATCATCAGTCTGCAAATTTTTTCGTGGTGGACGTATATAAATACCCCCGCCGCCCTCTTCCCAATTTTGGAAGCTTGTTGGAACATAAAATTTCAGAAACCCGTTAAGGCCGTGACACAATATTTTCCCTCATTAGATGCCCAATTTTGTGCTGAGAAGCAATGTTTAGATGAAAGCCACGGGCAGCGTTTAAAAATCCTACGAAAAAGTCGCGCGCCGACATTCATTTGATATGCCTATATGTTCACAAATAACATTCAGAAATTCAGGAAAATATTCTTTGCTTTCCACTCAAGTACGGTACGCCTATATATGAGGCCTGGATTCATTCACAGGACGAGTCCTACAAAACAATGAGAAAATGTTCATGGCGCTTTAGGCCGAGTTTCTGCCGTTTGGCGCTATGCGAACAAGCTACATATCATTCACAGCTGTCTCAACATATTTCACAACCTGTCCGTGCCGATGGACTGAAGACGGTTTCACTAACAATCAATCCTGATCTCAAAACATTTGAATATTCATTCAGTGGTTATGGGATAACTACGCCATAAGCCATCTGGTGTCGGTACACAGTTTTACTCTTTCGATTAGCATTCCGTTGTAGCCTGAGCTATGTGTAAGTTCAATTGAGAAAGAGGTGGCGGCCACTATTTAGATGCAATAATTGAATTCCTGGTCACTATGTTCCAGTTTCTTGTTCGAATGCAACCCTTCCCTCAATAGCGTATCCTCTGGCCAATCTATTGGCAACATTGAGAGAGCTGTTTACCCCCTCGACCCACCCCTCTCCCTTTTCTGTAAAACACCCTATAGATCTGTGATCTGTTTTGACATTTTTGAAATGATTATACTCTACCAAACACAGAATTTGTGTACTATCATGATCATTAACATTCAATTTTTTTTTCCAACGCAACGTTTACTTCATTTCACCTTCAAAATGACCATCTGTCAAAAAATATCCATGAATGAACTTTGATTTTAGTTTCCTGTAAACAATATGTAGAATTAGTCCCCAACATTACTGACCAACTTTATTTCATCTTAATAAACTCGAAGAGCAGCTCTTGTCTATTTCCCGAAATTGCCTAAATTGACTGACTTGGGATGTCCCTTACATATTGAACACCACTGATTCCCCTGGCCGATAATCACAATCAAGTTCCATCGCGATCCTCCAACCATTGTGGAGGAAGGAATGATACTAAATTGAGAACCAATGGTATTCACCCTTCTTCTCCTTTTTCTGATGATTCTGAGTTGTCCCTTTTTCTTTTTTGCTTCCTCTTTTCTTTCTCCTGTCCTCCGGCTTGCATTTTTGGTAGATTCTACAGAGAATGAAAATGCTGAGAATCGTTTCGATTTCACATATGTGTGGTACAGGAAGCCACTTTAGAAAACCTGGCCAGTAGTTTGCTCGCGCCATGGACACCGACGAGACTTGCTTCTTTTCTTAAATGCCCAATTATACTCATTCCTGCCAGCTCTTTTTCACACTGGGTGCCTCCCAGTGCCGCCTGTTTTCGAATACGATCCACTCTTGGAGTCCCCATTTCCTGGGTAACCGAATCACAATGACGATCCAGTCCATCAAATTCATATTATAACCTACTTTAGTTCAATCGAGTGCTCTTTCTTATATATGGCACTGGGAAGGGGAAGCCTCATCTATCTATCCTGCAGAGGTATGGCTGGTCCCCCCTCAATCTTCAAAACAGGATGGGTAGGGTTTCTTCATTTAGGTAAAGTTAACTCTAATTCTTCATTTTACAGTCCAGGTGATTCGTCAGAAGAAGCGCTTACTCAGTTCGTCCAGAATTAACGAATTATAAATCTACCGATGTTATTTTATATATGAATAGCTGATTTAGTCTAGCTACATCGCTTTAATAGTGATAGCATACGCTAGTTGCGAGTAGATGAGAGTTTCCTGGTAATGGCTATTTTAGTAAATACTGCCACACAGGTGCGTATGCTTACCGCCAAAGTTTCACCACTCATGTTAAAAGTTTAAGTATGAAGTATGCTGAACACCGTACGTTTCATTTGTTTACGTACTTAACGTACGTTTCCTAATAAAACGTAGACCGATAGGTATGTAAATATTTGACGTAGCTTACACTACAGAACACGGACGTAATACTGTCTTCATTTCGTTCAACATGAAAAGTATGTGGTAATTGCTTTGCACGTAGTTATCACGTATGCGTAATACGTTTACATATGGCAACTCAACGTGCGTACGTAACCAATATGTTCTATCGAATACTGGTATAACGTATACGCACCAAACTTTGTATGTGTTATTATAATGTTGTACCCATCATATAACCACGGTGTGTATGCGAGTAACGTTAGACGATAATATTACGTACGTGCAGCATTAGTTAACGTACGTAAACGCTAAAAAAAAAAACAAAAAAAAAAAAAAAAAAATCCTATTCCTCGCATAGGCGAGGTGTGCAATTAGATTTCAGTACTTAACTAACAGTATTACGGCGACGTTTGTTATGTAGGTAAGAATTCTGTACGTACGTATTGGCCTGCCGTTGTTTTACTAATAAATACGTACATGTACTGTTTAAAAACGTACGTATCGTACCTAATATCGATATAGGCTACGTAATATCGATATGTAAGCGTGCGTTGGAAGTAGGGCGTTTATTGGTATTACTATTACATGAGTGCAGTGAAATTCTATACGGGCATATATGCTAGTGAGAGCTCTACGTCCCGTAATCACGTAGGTTACGTTACGTTGCTACGTCACGTATATACGTGATACCTACACACGACGCAAAAAGGATTGCGTACATATTGCTATATTGAAACAGAGACCAGCCTTCGCAATCTTATCATTTTCCTTTCAGAGCTTATATTCTACAGCGAACTTCACACGTTTAACACAACTGTTTATTCCTGACACATCGCTCATACGACGCGACTGTGCTGGTTCTACAATTTTGAATACTTCGTTAGGATGACCACATTCTCTTTGAATATTTAAAAAACGGGGGCGTAGTGAACTCTCAAACCAGACAAGGCTTTTTCGTGGATATGATATCCCACAAGGAGTGTGAAGAAGGTTTTAAAAATCCACTAATTGGCATTTCACACAAAGGCATAATGGAAGTCTGGGTAATATCGTTTTTAAAATGGCGGCGCCTGCACAGTATTCGTTAGAAGTACGAATATTGTTTCGTTTTTAGTTTTGACAATCATCACCCGGACGGTTTTATTCCCCCTTACCTACTGTGGCTAGTCATGATAGAACGGGGGGGGGGGGTGGTTTTCCAAAACTCCTAAATAATTTATAAGTTTCCGCACGAAACTGTTCGGTCGACAACATCGCCAAATGGCTCATGCAAATAATGCATGATGTCATGTCCTGTCAAACCCACTTTTTTGTCATAATTTAAACTAAATCTAATATTTTTGATTCGTTTCTTTCCTAGCCTTTGATTGGCTCACAACAGGCAAATAGGGCGAGGTTTTGTAATAAGAACATGTAATAAGGTAAACCTACTGAATCGTCTGTTTGGACAACCATCTTGATCATGAGACTTTCATTTTTAGGCATTCATCATCATCATCGTTATAATAATATTACTACTACTACTTACTACTACTACTACTACTGACTACTACTAATACTACTACTACGACTCTGACTACTACTGGACTATACTACTAACTACACTAACTTACTACTAAACTACTACCTATAATAATAATATAATAAAAATAATAATCCTAATAAAAAAAATATATTCAGAGAAAGATTAGAATTGCAAGCTGTTTCGCCCACGCTCGTCAGCAACTCTGACCCGTTTGAGTACTCTGTGTATTTTTTTAAGAATTCCCGGACTATTTATAATAATATAATAACGGTTATGGTTACATGAGTACCTATGGCAGAATGGAGAACAGTGAACCCCCATACAGCTGCATGGAGTTGCGGAGCCCATCCCAATGTACCAACGGAAGAACTGGCGACAACATGGGTGCAGGACAAATGCCCCAAGTGGAACAGCACAAGGCGATCGTCCAAAAAGTGTCTCGCCTCGTTTGCAAGGCGATCAGGTGGTTTTCGATGTATTATTACACAAACAACCAACTATTCATGCAGATCCATCGTCATGTCCAAACGAACCATCACATATTTTCACTTATAACACATAAAAAGTCCAAAAATAACTGACCAATAAGTTTGAACCTCTTAATACAAAAGTCCTCTTAATTGCTTTTCCTTCTTCCTGCCCCCCCCCCACCTTCTTTGCATTAATAATTCAAATTTTTGCAATGAATTTTAAAATCGCTCAGTCCACTCACTTCTTTGACTCCTTTTCATCATTTCATCGCCTTTTATATTTCCAATCCGCCGGGACAATGCCACCGAGTCCCCCCCCCCCCCCGTCCCCCCCCCCCCCTCGGCCAGGCCAGCAAACACCCTCCACCGCCTCCCCACACATAACAAACTTATCCCCACACCAGCCATCAAGGATGTCCACAAATATATCTTTAGGAACCGCCCCATTTGTCTCCTATAATTGCCTATGTTGACATAATACATATTATAGCAACACATCACATACGCCATTCCCAAGTACCAGACGCTTGAAATAAACAAACATAGTGATGACAGATTGAAATGGGCTGTCGTTAAGAGGAAGATGTATTAAATTCACATTATGCAGTTATGTCATTGCATGCACACATGAAAATATTGCAATCCGGCACATATCGGGGGGGGGGGGGGTGTTGGGGATGCGTCCCCAGGTAAGAGAGAGGAAAGACACATGTTACGTATTTTTGTAGGTCTAATCAACCTATCACATTGGTTGGGTAAGAGAGGGGGTTGCCTGTGGTCAGCTTATAACACCACACATTGTCACAAGAGCTATGGTTTTCACGGTCGTCCTCAGTGCTTTTTCTAACAGGCGGTATTATATGAGGGAATTCAATTCAATCTGAACATCAAACACATCGATTCAGAAATTGTTAACGGAACGGAACGATACCTACTAGTTTGGCGAATCTTACTAAGTTTGGAAATCGGAATAAATTATGCAAATTAGTCACATACAATGTGCTTATAACAGCACAAAAATCAGAGTCACAGGAGCTATGGTTTAACTCGTTCCTCATTGCTTTATTTTATTCCTAACAGAAGCTGTTATATTATGGACTTCATCAAATTCATGAAACATCAGCAATCAGATCCAGAAATTGTTAACGAACCATACCTCACCTACTGAGTTTGGCGAAATTCTTACCAGTTGGAAAGTGGAATGATTATGCAAATTTAGGCACATACAATGAACCCTACTGACCCCAGCTGTACCGCTTCAAAATGACCAGATCAAAGTGGATCCATTTCCCCTTTTTACCCAAGTTTTTTGTGGAAATCCAACAACAACTTTTCAAAAATTTCATAAATATGCAAATTAGCACAATAAAGACCTCCAGTGACCCCCAGACTTCACCTAAATTTCTTTCTCGGGAACATCGGTAGACCACATCCACAAGTTTCGTGAGAATCCGACAAACTGTGAAATTCGCGTATAAATTACGCGAATTACAAACACCACTTACTTAGCAATTTTAGGGCTGAAATCTACTCAGTTCATCTTCTAACCTAATCATCCAAGTCCCACACGCCAAACTACATCCACTGTAGACATACGGTTCTTGCGTAAGTGCTAACGAGCTTGAACAAATAAATACTTTTTTTTTTTTCTTTTTTTTTTTTTTTTTTTTTTCTTTTTTTTTTTTTTCATTTAAAATGAGATAATTACCATATATCTATATTATAGAGATATATTATTATATATATTATATATATATATATATATATCTAATAAACACACGCCAAGTGACCACTAAGTCTCTTATTGAATTTCATTCAGGCGAGGCACAAAAACCACTACATGCCCAATACTCGAGACAAATGGAACCAAGTTCAACCGCCGAGATGGGCGATTCCGATGGCTGAACTGACTTGTACTGGCCTGAAAGTCGAGGAACGGAGGCCATGCTTACCGAGCCCAATGACCAGGCGCTAAGCCAAAAAAGCCAATCAAGCCAAAAAGGAAGACGCGGCGGCAGTATGCTGGATTGTACAGGACATCAGAGGAAACTGTGGGACCCACATCATCGCTGGGTGCCAAAAATTTGCAGGAGGAACGAGTACCTGAGCGACACACGCAGTCGCTACAGTAGTCCCACATGGGCAACCGGCAAACCACTACGGGATCGTTCACCGAAGAACAGCAAGGAGCCACACAGACAAAAAGGGCAGTGGTGGACAATACAATGTGAATATTACTCTGGGACTTTGAGTGAGTGAGGAGCAGATCGAGTCATCAGAGCAAGAAGACCGGATATAATCGTCCTGGATAAAACGGAGAATTGAGCTACAATAATAGAGTAGCTGTTCCCTGGACAAAAATGTGCAGAAGAAAGAAACAGAACAAATCAGAAAATACAAGGATCTGAGATTGGAACTCCAGAGACCGTGGAACGTAAAGGCAGAAGTGGTGCCGATGTGGTGGGGGTCGCAAAGTACACACAGAAAATCCGGTAGGGTACCCAAGGCACAGCACTGATCAAGCAAGCCGTTCCGAAACTGTTCAACATTAATCCGGAAGGTGCATGGGACTTCCCAGGAACCGGATAGGATCCCGAAGTCAACACGATAACTCCAGCTAGGAAAGGCTGGAAAAAACGAAGATAATAATCATAATAATAACGCTTTTCACACGTGGGTAGCGTGGTACAATAAATGGTTCTGCAGTCCGGGGCTCTACTTGATGAGCTAATCCGATTCAAATTTATTCAAAGTTTAATTACATTCCACCTACCAAATGACCATTCTGGCAAAAATGACCCATGAATGACTGTGCTATTGTTTCCTGAAACCAAATATGTAGAATGTTCCCAAAATTACTGCAATTATGATCTCATAATTAAACTTAAGAGCAGGAATCGTGTTATTTTCACGAAATGACCAAAATGACTGAATGGGATGACTCAACAGACTGAACACCTGATTCCCCTTCCTGGCTGTTATCACAACAATTTCACATGATGCTACAATCACGTGGAAGAAGTATGCAGTTTGAATTCAATTGTTGAGAGACGATATAAATCACCTTTTTCCGTTTTCTGAAGAATTCCAGTTGTAGTTTCCTTTT